>BSBK01002132.1:1365000-1777500 GCA_027943335.1 Chamaecyparis obtusa | reverse complement strand
ATGTAATGTATATTTTTTAATCTTTGAGTAGCATTCTAATGAGAATGGTGGTGATATTTGTAATGAGTTGAGAGATTTATCATGGGACATAGTAGTTAATGTCATGCACATTCTCTCTATATTATGGAGAATTGTTGTGGCCCATTCTAATTTTAATCCTTATGATTTGTGTATGGTTAGAACCCATGCCACACTAATTAGAATTTATGTCCAATTTCCTTTTGTAATAAGTGCAATAGAGACAAACTTTACATTATTGATGTCCACAACACATCTACACAATTATTAATCTTGACGATCATGCATAATGACAAGTGAGCCAATCGAGTACTTTTTAAAATAGACCACATTCTTTATAGACAATAAAATTAAGACCACATCCACCCATCATTTATACATCAACATTATGCATTAAGCAACACACAATACTATCTAATTCTCTAGATGATTGCATCATCCTCATGTGATTTTGTATATCAGGTTTATGTAGTTGTACATAGATATGTACAATTGATGTATATAATGACTTCAACATATTCTCTTATTACAGAGTGTGACCAAATTACTTAAATTGTATAAAAATGCCCCATCAAACACTTGAGATCTTCTTCAACATAAATAACAATGTTTGTTCATCTCATTATAACTTATCAATTGTCATATGTTGTTGATGAATTTCAAATTTTAGTTAAAATGCGTCAAAATCCGACTTATTTAGTTCAATATATGATATGATGATTATTTGTACAAATAACAAATCATTGGCATCCTTGACAACAACACAAAATTTAAGGTAATTCATTTGTCATAGTTTCAACAAGTTTTATGTTTTTACTTGGCGAGATAATTTTTTCCCCATTTTATTCTCTTTCCAACATCTACTTCCTCACAAATAAAAATATAAAATATCATCAAATATTTCAAGGAGTGTCATATTGTGTAGTTTCTATTCTTGAAATCAAATTTTCATTATGTTTTATTGATTGGATGCTTGTTATTTGCAATACAAGTGGCTTCAAATCATCCCAATCTATAATATTGAAAGATAAAACAAAAAAACAAATTTGCTTTAATAATAAATATTGTCAATAAAATCAACTTAAGCTTTCATTTGCAACTCTTATTTACAAGTATTCTAACAAAAAAATATATCAAAATATATTTAAATTTACATTACTATATAATTAATTATTTAATTAATATTAGAATATTTTAAATTCTACATTTAATTTCTTATTGATAAATTCTTAAACCTCCACTAAGTGCAAGTACTAGTTTAATTTAATATATATTTTTTTTAATTAATTTTTTATAAATTCAATTGTAAATCTCCTATCAATATATAGAACATATTATATAAATTACTATTATCACCCTAATTATTGCACCCTCTTTCCTTGAAGTGCTAAAATTAATAATCATACCATTTTCTACTATCCTTATCCAAACCAATAATTAATTTCCATCATGTTTTCTATATGACCGCCTTCTATATATATCCTCCAAAATTGATGCCTTGCGCCCACCGTCCTCACATGTTTCCATTAAAATCATTTATGACCATATCCTGAATATTCTGGGCGGGCCATACTCCATGTCCAAGGAACACTAATTTCGTACCAACTGAAGAAAGACACTTGTTATTTTGGCTTTTCACAACTTCACCATCAATAGCAAACGTTTTCAATGAACCGAGAGAGATTAGATATTTGCTTTCAGAGCTTATCCCAACTCACTCTATAAACATAAGATTACATCTGCAAGAAGATTCTGACATGGGGCCAATCATAAGGGTAGACGACAAAGGTATTTTTCTTTTTCCATTGCTTTCATAAACTTCAATTTATGAATAGGCATGTATTCCTACTTTATGATCTTATCTCAAATGATCATAAAATAAGTCATCTAAAATGAATTTACAAGAAAAAATATTTAGAACCATATATCAAGCAAGCACAACATGGGAGACATACATCTTTTCTAAAATATCAATTATGTCAATATTTAACTCTTGAGACAAGTAGAAAGTGGCATCCATCACCTTCATACTATTGGTGAAAATCTATCTAAATTATAAAAAATTAGTTAGCTCTTGACATCTACCACATAAATGTTACAATTGAATGTCAATTAACCCTATGATATGTTTTGAATATGATATGTATTCCTACTTTATGATCTTATCTTAGAACCAAGGCTATGTATTTTAATATAAGTCACCTACAATGAATTAACAAGAAAAATATTTAGAACCACGACTCAAACAAGTACAACATGGAGACATATATCTCTTCTAGTATACCAATTATGTCAATATTAAACTCTTGAGACAAGTAGAACATGGCATGAATCACTTGTATACCATTGGTGAAAACCTATCTAAACTATATAAAATTGGTTAGCTCTTGACATCTGTCACAATAATGCTACAATTGAACGCCAATTAATCCTATGATATGTTTTGAATATTTCTTTTGGTAGGGTACATTCTTTAACTCTTGTCGTGTTAGAGCAATGATAAGCTTATATTTAAGCAAGTCATGGATAAAATTATAATTTTGGCGGTTATCTAGAATGATTGGAACAAGCTACATTAAGAGAACAACTATCCTCTATCTATGTCCTTATAGAGTTCCTTGCTAAAACCTAGTTGTGATGCCAAATAATTAACTCCTATGTCTATCTTAGTTTAGCATTTTGGTATTAAAGGGTACAAGGACATTGTTCTAAAATATAGGGTTCTAAGGGTTTACACCCTACTTTAGTTAATCAAGTTACATGACCTCAAAGTGGTCTTTAAGTAGTACAATGGTCATATACTTGTCTTGGAGTCAAATTCCATCATAGAAGTAATATACATTTAAATTCAATAAGTTGGCTTCTATCTAGGCACATATATACAATTACAAACTCTTAAAGTAATCTCAATGACCAATTTATATCATTCAATTATTATTTTAAAACATATCATTTAACAAACACATTAAATCCATCTATGTAATATTAGATAATATTCTACTTATGAAAATATCAATATTAATTTTATATATATTCCAATCATTAAATTTGATACATAATTATCCACCAAACAAATATAGAAACAAAACACTATATTATATTAATAATATTTACCATTAATTGTCCATACATACTCACTCCTTAACTCAATATTGATCCAAATACATAATTGGGCAAGCACTCCATCAAATTATAATAGATTAATCAATATCATCATGCAAGTATATATTTCAATTATTCATAGGCAAGTCTTAGTGAAGTTTTTCATGTCTTTATTTTTTTTAATTTTTTAATTTATAGATAATAATTAAAAATATATAAAAGCTTTTAAACTTTAAAATGTGGAATAATATAAATAATAAGTTATGAAAATAAAATATTAATTTTGTTAACATTAAGTAATAAATAGCAATATAAGATACGATTACAAAAATAAAGATATTGTTTTTTCTTTTTATGTGCAAATATATATCTTGATTTTATTTCTTTTTAATATTGTAATATATTTTCCTTTTAAGGAATAAGATATATATATATATATATATATATATATATATATATATATATATATATATATATGGAATTTGATGGTCATATTTATTGGATTGTATTGATTATGCTATTTTTAAAAAAAAATCTTAAGTATGATACTTCAATTTTTTAATATACAAAATATTATATTTCTATTTTATATTTATATATTAATATTAATTTAAAATATTTATAAGACAAAATATATGAATTTTAGAAATTTATATTATTTTTATTACAATTAAAAACTTTTAGAATTTTTATATAATTGATTGTTTATTATTATTATTCTAGATTTTTTTCCAAATAAAACATATGATTTTTAAAATTTGCATATATATATATATATATATATATATATATATATATATATATATATATATATATATATATATATATATATATATATATATATATATATATATTGTTTAGACCAATTAGAATTTTTTAGATTTTGTATTTTGTAATAAATTTTATATTTTCTAAAATTAGATGCAAAGTTTTAAACTTTATCATGTATAAAAATGATTTTTCTATTATTTGATTGGTTTAAATGAGTTTGGATCTTATATATGTAATAATATTCATAATTATAATTTTTTAAAAATAGGAATAATAATAATAGTATTTGCATTTTTTGCAAATTCAAAATAAAATGATACTTTAAACTTGGTAGAAAAATAAATCATTTTTATCTCACACAATAACTTTAATTTAAAAAAATTAATGCTAAATGAAAATATTGAAAAATGTAATTTTAAATATATTTCTAACTTTACCATAAATGTATTTCTAATTGAACTATAAATTTAATTATAATTGAATTGTTAAATAAATTTAAATATATAAAATTAATTTTTTTAAATTTATCAAATATAATATTATAAGTAAGTTTATAGTTCAATTTGGATACCCCACTTTGGCTTTAAAAAAAGAAAAGTTTATAGTTCAATTAGAGATAAAATTATGGTAAAGTTAAAAATATGTTTAAAATTAAAATTTTCAATATTTTCATTTAACATTAATTTTTTAAAATTAAAGTTGTGAAAAAAATGAAATTTCATAATATCATTTTTTACATAAATAGTTTTTTAATATATAATTAAGATATAACAAAATTTAAAATAAATAATTTTGAAATATTAATAAATATATAAATATATAATACTGTTATATTATATAATATTTTTTTAATTTATATTATAACATTTTGAAAAGAAAAAGGTGACACTTATGAACTAAAATAAGTACATAGAATATAATTTTTAATTAAAAAAATTATATTAATATATAACTAATATAAAAATAAAAATGTTGATCAAAACTCTAATGAAAGTATTTAAAAAATAAAAAAATATTAACTCAAATAAACATTCAAAAGATTGAAACATTAATATGGCCTAAAATGTTAGGTCTATTCACAGTGGAATCATGTAGAGATGTGATGATATGTGGCAAACAAAGATGATGGATTTTTTTGTATTAAAATTTTGTATGTTTCCGTGTATAAGGCTCTGATGCAGGGGCATTCTAGGGTACTCGGTGAATCTGCATGGAGGTGTGTTGTTTTTGGTTATGTGGTACTTGGTTGTAGCTTTAACCGATGGTCTCGGTTATTGAAGAAAGCTTGATCGCTGAAGGAACTCGGTGGAACCTTTGGTGCTCGGTGGAACTTGTGCTTGGTGGTGCCTGTGTTGCTCGGTGTTGCTTGGCTTGGTTAGTTGTTTCACTGATGCTCGGTTGTTTCTCTGGCACTCAGTAGTTCTGGTTTACCCATTGGAGTTCTTGGTGATTTGGTTGGCCGACTTGGTGCATTTAATGTTGGTAGCTATCGTTGCATTCTCCTATGTAGATCTAGAGGTCGACATTGAGAATTAATTAATTGTAAGACTATTTGAGAGCTGACTTGTATTGCATTTAATATTTGTTTGTAGGAGTTAATTATGTCATCCAGCTGACTTGTGGTTGAGGATTAGTATTTAAGAAGTGTTTGGGTAGTTGTTTAGGACATGGATTTGGAGAATGAGATTGGGAGATAGAAGCTAGATCTGGATCCTGCGAGATCTTGAAGATCAGATTGATTTTTGATAGTTTGTAATAGCAGAGCTAGTGGTTGTTTGCTTAGGGAACAAGGAGATTGCTTGGTGGCTTGTGAGCTCAAGTTCAAATCTACCTTAGGGTTTCCATCAATTGTTGATTTGTTTAAGAACTGGACTAGCTAGAGTTGGATTGGATCTTGCAGAATTATTTCTGATTGTGATTGGCCCTAACTCGGAAGGCCTTACAACCAGACATGTTAATGAAAATTGAGTTGAAAAAATTATTGTGTTGTGTTATTCCACATTTTGGTGTTTGGCTGCTTGTGGGGACTGTCCTTAATTGGATCCTCCTTGCCTGTCCTGCGTCAGGTGGTATTAGAGCTTGAAGATCTTGAGTGTGTAAACTAGTTGAGGCTGTTTTGCACCAGGACCTTGTTGGTGACTTATTGCCTTGGGATTTTCAAAAATCTTGAAGGATGCCTCCGAGAAGATTGGACCCTAGAGCGATTGCAGATCTCTGTGATGCGGTGAAATCAAAGATTATAGAGAAGGTGAAATCTGATTTTAGATATGAGATGGAATTGATGAAGATTGACATGATCACCGAGATCGTGAGGGCTATGACTGGTGTACCTCAGAATGTTGGTACTGAGGATGGTTATGAGGAAGTTGTTGAAGACTTCGAAGTTGCTGGATCTAGTGGTGATGACCGAAGAGATAGATCTGGTGAAGACAGAACTGCTCGATTACATAGATCTAGAGCTCGGTTGAGTAATAGTTATTGAATGGAAGTTTCTACTTTCTCTGGTACTTTGAAACCCGAGAACTTGATTGAATGGATTTGTGAATTAGAAGATTTCTTTGAGCTGGAAGAAATTGAAGATCCTCTTCGAGTAAGATTGGCACAGACTAAGTTGAAAGGAGATGCTGCTTTTTGGTGGAAATAATTATAAAGATATAGAGAAGATGAAGGTGAAATGAAGATCAATTAGTGGAGGTTGATGGTGACTAAATTGAAAGCTAAGTTCATACCTGCCGACTATGAGCTTGACTTGTTTAAGAAGTTGAAGAATCTGAAGCAAAAAGATTTGACTATTGAAGATTATACCGAGGAGCTCTACAAACCTACTATTCGGTCTAGACACAAAGAACTTGGTAAGGAAAAGGTAGCTCGATATGTGAATGGTTTGAGATTCAATATTTAGGATGAGCTTGGTATGCTAAAGATTGATTCTGTTGAAGATGCTTATCAGTATGCTCTGAAGGCAGAATATAAGTTGAAAAGGAGACAACATAGTAATCCCCGAGGGAAGGAAAAGATTGATCACTCGGTGAAGGATAAACCGATTGCTGAAGATGAATAGAAACCTGTAGAATTGAAGAAGAATACAGGTAGAGTTATCTTTAAGGGTACTTGTTATAACTGTGGTGAATAAGGACATCATTCTTTTGAGTGTACACAGAAGAAGCTTGGTGACCGACAGACTACTGTGGTAAATGAGAACATTCAGAATGAACCTGAATCTAAGAACTTGGTGGTTCGGTGAACATTGCTTGATACAAAGGAGAAATCTTGTCAGAGGAGTAACTTGTTTAGAACTCGGTGCAAGTTTGGAGGTAAACTTTGTGATGTAATTGTTGATAGTGGTAGTACTGATAACCTTGTTGCTAAGGACATGGTTCAGAAACTTGGTTTGAGTAGAATGAGACATCCACATCCTTATAGGATTGACTGGTTGCAAAATGATCATGCTCTGGAAGTAAGGGAACAATGCTTTGTTGATGTTCAAATTGGCCAATATAAGGATCTTGTGTTGTGTGATATTGTGGAGATGAATAGTTGTGATATATTGCTCAGTAGACCTTGGCAATATGATTGCAGAGCTATGTATGATTGTGTGAAGAATGTGTTTACTGTTGAGAAGGATGACGAGAAGTTTTCCCTGATGCCTTTGCTAGATACAACACTTGGTAGGAGGAGTCTGAGTATTGGTAGCCGAGTTGAGTTGGTGGATCCTGAAGGTATCAATAGTCAGTATGGAGAACAAACCTGTGTGTTATCAAAGAAAGATTTGAAGAGACATAGGAAATAGAAGTGGAAGAGTATGCAAGCTAAAAAGTTAGAGGAATTGTATGTGAAGAACCAGTTTGGGGTTTATGTGCTGAATCTTGAAAGATGTTCTTCCAGCATATGAACATCTTTTCGAACCTGGGGTGTCTAATGCAGGGGCATTCTAGGGTACTCGATGAATTTGCATGGTGGTGTGTTGTTTTTGGTTTTGTGGTACTCGGTTGCAGCTTTAACCGATGGTCTCAGTTATTGAAGAAAGCTCGGTCGCTGAAGGAATTTGGTGGAACCTCTGGTGCTCGATGGAACTCATGCTTGGTGATGCCTGTGTTGCCCGGTGTTTCTTGGCTTGGTCGGTTGTTTCACTAATGCTCGGTTGTTTCTCTAGCACTCGGTAGTTCTGGTTTACCCATTGGAGTTCTTGGTGATTTGGTTGGCTGATTTGGTGCATTTAATGTTGGTAGCTATCGTTGCATTCTCCTATGTAGATCTAGAGGCCGACATGGAGAATTAATTAATTGTAAGGCTATTTGAGAGCTGACTTGTATTGCATTTAATATTTGTTTGTAGGAGTTAATTATGTCATCCAGCTAACTTGTGGCTGAGGATTAGTATTTAAGAAGTGTTTGGGTAGTTGTTTAGGACATGGATTTGGAGGATGAGATTGGGAGATAGAAGCTAGATCTGGATCTTGCGAGATCTTGAAGATCAGATTGATTTCTGATAGTTTGTAATAGCAGAGCTAGTGGTTGTTTGCTTTGGGAACAAGGAGATTTCTTGGTGGCTTGCGAGCTCAAGTTCAGATCTACCTTAGGGTTTCCATTAATTGTTGATTTGTTTCAGAACTGGACTAGCTGGAGTTGGATTGGATCTTGCAGAACTATTTCTGATTGTAATTGGCCCTAACCCGGAAGGCCTTTACAGCTGGACATGTTAATGAAAATTGAGTTGAAATAATTATTGTGTTGTGTTATTCCACATTTTGGTGTTTGGCTGCTTGTGGGGACTGTCCTTAATTGGATCCTCCTTGCCTGCCTTGCGTCAGGCTCAAACAAATTTGATCAATCACATGCTTGAAAAATAATTTTTAAAATTTATGAACTTAAAAAAACAACATTTATATGATAGAAAATACACAACTTATAACTAAATATGAAATATGGTGAAATGTAATTGGTGCAACGAAGCTATTTTAATCACTAGTTAATACTAAGAATTCATAAAATGATGCAATAGTACTTAGCCTACGGGCAAGTACTAATAATACATGTTTTAAAATAGTAATTAGATTATTTTGCACTACTTGTTTTTAAAGATAAAATATTTATTATATTTAATACATGTATTACAAATTATATCAATAAAATATTTAAATTTAACAATAACTTATAAAAAAATTGTCAATTGTATAAAATAAAAGGCACTAAAATGATCAAACTGTCATAAAAAATTGATATTCCAAGCATGTTTTGAAGTATTGATATTGTTAATGAATTTTTGACTTACTCCTGAAATTATATGTTTTTTCATAAGTCAAAAGGAATAAGTATTGTTGAATGTAAAGTTCTTACATCACAAAAGATGAGAGCTCTACTATTCTATATGCATAAAAATGACAATCCATCATAATATGTAAAATTGAATTTTCTTACAAATATATGATAGTGACCAAATAAGACTGAATCAATCTCAAATAACTTTAGCCAAACCGTCAATCCAACAATTTTTTTTCAAATAAAATATATGAATTTAGAAACTCCCTCTTGTAAATTTGGGATTTTTGTATGTGTTATTAATTTATACTTGTTTTCTAATTTTACATTTTTCGTATCTATATAAAAAATTTATATCACTAAGAATTTTCATTTCTTATTAATTTGAATCCACATGTGATGTTAATGGTTGCAAAATGGAGATAAACTGTTTTATTGATTCATTGCATTTGAGTTGTGAGGGTTTCAAAATGAAAGATGCATGGAAAGTTTTTCCCAACATAAAATATTTCACGTAGAAGTTAGATCTTCATATGATGAAGTTATGGCAGTAAATTGAAATGAAGTATATCAAATATGGATAAAATAAAATAATTTTTTTTCTTCTAAATTAGATTATTCTATGTTATACTTTTGAGTAATTTTTATAAAAATTATAATTTTTATTTAAAAATTAGTTAGTTTCAATTATATATAATAATACATGTTTTAAAATAGTAATTACATTATTTTACACTACTTTTTTAAAGATAAAATATTTATTATATTTAATACATATATTACAAATTATATCAATAAAATATTTAAATTTAAAATAATTTATTAAATTATTGATAAATTTAAAAATTTGACAATAATTCATTAAAAAATTGACAATCTATATTTTTTTAAAAAGTAAAATGAAAAGTACTAAAATGACCAAACCGTCATAAACAAAATTCATATTCCAAGCATATTTTGAAGTATTGATATTGTCAATAAATTTTTGACTTACTGGTGAAATTATATATTTTTTCATAAGTCAAAAAGAATAATAAGTGTTGCTGAATATAAAGTTCTTACATCACAAAAGATAATAGCTCTACTCTTTTATGCATAAAATGATATGTAAAATTGAATTTTCTTACAAATATGTGATGGTTACCAAATAAGACTGAATCTATCTGAAATAACTTTGGCCAAACCGTCAATCCAACAATACTTTTAAAACATTATCCTAAAATAGGGAAAAAAAAAAAAAAAACCTTCTACCCATTATAATTTTTTTTTAAGTTTATCCATCTCTTTCAAATATTTGATTGTGTTTTGACAGCAAAATGCAAAATGCAAAATGCAGAGTCCTGATATTTAGGGCCACCTCCAGATATTGTAGAAGCGAATGAGACAAGGTGTCGGCATTTGATAAAGCTCTCAAAAATCCAAATAAACTAGAAAAAGTTAACCACCTTCCTTTTGCTAAAGTAGTGACACGTTGGGAGTTCGAATCGGCGGATGGTGAAGTACATTAATGCGTCCAGGAATCACAAATACAGCGAAGACAAATGATAGTGAGGTATTGCAGAAATGAAGTTACAGGTCCAGGTGTTAGAGGCGCGTGGCTTTCCCAGTGGGGTTTCTGAGGCTTTTGTGCGGTTGCAGGTTGGAAATACGAAGGCCAAGACCAGAAATGCAAATGCGGCTTCCTTTCCTTGGTACGAGGATTTCTTTTTCAAGGTAGATGACTTGAATTCTGAGGTGGTTGTCGCCGTTCAAGGAGATCATGGATTTGGCGGCCATGTGAAGGTGCCAATTGCTATCGTTTTCAATGCAGACAAGCAAGTTGTTGCTCCTTCTTGGTTCGCCTTGAGTTCCCGCACCAGAAAGTCCAAGACTTCCCTCTCAGGTTTTTAAATCTTTGTCGCTCTTCTCTCTACTTTTACTGCTAGTTGATTTCCATTGTAGTCAAGCTGAATCGGTTAAAGAAACGACTTCATTAGCTCTCACGACGAACTTTTTAATGATCTATTCCTGCAATTGTGTTCTTATATATGCTTATCCTGACCAATCTTTTCTTTGCTCGTGGTTATCCTGATGACGGGTTATGGCGTGTGAATCGAAATGCCTACGAAAAAAAATATTATACGAATTTTTTCTCAGAAACTCTTTGAATTTCAAATTTCATCACACCAAAATTGTCTGTGCCACCCCAGAGCTGAAACAACTGTGTTCTGATGGGAGCCTTAAGTGCACAATGAGTGAATCAAGGGCAGCATGATCAAAATATTATTGGGTTCTCGAACTCGTAATTTATAATTTTGATGGGAATTTCCGTGCTTCACAAGTTCATCTATTTAAAGAGTGCAGGCATAGGGTCAATTCTCCAATTATTGATGTACTTGACCTGATATCAATGTGCACATAATTGATCATGATGACGTGCCACTCTGGTTCGAGCAACAGGTATATCTTTAGATCGACGATTTTGACGCCAAGAAACATTGTTTTAAGCTTTGGTACGGCGAACAGTCACAATATTAATCGAGGATTTTGAATCAAGAGACATCGTCTTTTAAGCTTTGATTCTACCAGACGGCATAATTTTTATAGACTTGTTTCAAGCTTTTGTAAACAAAACCTCTGTGCAGTTTATCTAGAAAGTTTTGGCGAAATGTGATTACTTATCCCAAATTTCCGTGGGTGTTGTCGCCTGATCGCTCTTTGCTTTCTCTTTGATTTACGCTATGTGTGACTTTTCCCTTTCGAGGTGCTCATATGTGAGTTCATTGAGTTATAATTGCTGTCCAGAAGCCAACTTAAATATTTTACTTGCATATGCTTTGATTTCTTGATTAGTATTTGGGCATTCTTATAAACGAATGGCCCATATATTCATCCACTTGTTCAACTCTTCTCTCACTACTATTCTAGGCCATCTGTCATTCTCAATGCCTTCCATTTTTTTAAGCATCCTAGAAAATGTATCATGGTTCTTGCCTGTATATAAAGGTATCTGAAGCTTTGATTCTAAAAGTGTTTAAATGCTTTTGGATTCTCCCTATTTGTGTCTGTTTCAGACTCGATGTTTTGTTGACTTTTACCTTATATCCGTAGGGAAATTCTGGCATAGCAAGTAAGACAAACAATACTCTAGTTGTCTTCCGATCCCATAATTCTGCATTTCGACACTCCTTCTGTAGCACATAGGACACTCCTGTACATTCCGAATGACTCCCAGTTGAGTTTGTAATTGTATTATGGCACTACCTGTAGTAGATCTTCAAAAAGAGTTTATTTTCTTTTGTTTGCAGATAGAAGTACGGGACCTTAATCTTGAAGATATTTTCTTGGATCCATACTTTTAGAAAGAGTTTAAAGGCTTCCAGGCGTTCCCTAGTATTGAGGGTTGTTTTTGCATTCAAAATGAGATACTCAGCATATGAAAGTGGCTTTGTCACAAAACCGGCCAAGTTGACACCTCTGCATGCTAATTCATCTGTCTGTTCTTTCAGCTTGTCGATCTATAGGCCAAACAGTATGAGGGACAATGGGCAGCCTTGCTTGATCTCAATATCACTTGGGGAGCACCCTATTGGCTTTATTTATTTTAGTTTTGGTGCAGACCTATTAATAAATCCTAGACTATTGCTTTAAGTTTAGGGTATATATTTATCTGATATGGTGAGCTTCTCCATTATACTCTGTAATTTGCTTCTTCGAAGCATGTCAAGGACTTTCTGAAATCAACAAAGCAACAATATATATCTCCTTTATCTATGAGATGTCTAAGAGTGACTTAATGGTCAAATGATTTGGTCTGAAGGCTGTTTACCTTTTTGCCCACTATCGTTTTCAGCTCAACTGATGATTCTATGTTGCACTATACTTCTAAATCATTTTGAAAAGAGAGGATTGAACATATTAATTATTAGATTGATAGTTTGAGGGGTTGTTGACATCCTGCTTTTAAATAAGCCTATACTAGGCTAGTTGCCCATTCTTTTGGGAAGTTAACTAAGCGCCACCATTTAATGCTCATTTAATGTATAACCCCAAAGCTTCCAGCTCCCATTTTAGTTATTTTTTCTGTGGCCCATCAATGTCATGAGCCTTGCCACATGTCAGCCTCTTAATACTATCTTTAATTCTTGTTTACTGAGAAGAGTTTCACCTATATGTCGACTATGGTAAAATTTCCTTTTATTGTTTCAATTCATGCAATAATTTCGCATATTATAGCCATTAAATTAGAGTAATGTGGTTCTCTAGTTTGGTTTTTGGTTTCTTGTAGTTTTTTTCAAAAGCACTTAGGATTAGGCTTCCTTAAGGACATCAATTCTACCTGCCTTGATTTAACATATTTTTCCTTTTTTTGCCTTGACTTCACGGTTTAGATAACTTTTCTGTACCCTGCCCTTAAGTTGTGTCTAAAGAATGATGTTTTTGATTTACCACTGTGAATTGTTATAAAGCATTGGCAATCAGACAAAACTGGGGAGTCTTGTATGAAAGACTTCTTTCACTCATCAAGGGCTGTGCATGGAATATGTAAGAAGTGAAGCACTCAAGGAGCACAATTCAAAAGGCTCACCAATTCGTTAGAGACAACTTTCTTGTGCTTTGTCACCAAATGAAACTGTTGACTTAAGATGACCATTTGAAATGCCTGCCAATGTTATTGTCTGCAAATCGTGGACTGAGAATTCAAGCATTGAAGGGATTAGGGATCAATACGCAAGATGAACTCATTTTTGAGCAGATAATGGTGCCATTGCTTGAGTGCTTGGACCAAGGCAGATAATTGCTTCTCATAAGTTTGAGAGTCAAGCCTGGATTTCAATAGGGACTCTTAATGATTGTGTTAGCAATATAAGTTGTCATTAGTGTATTTCATCAAACCCATTCACACCGGTCGGGGATCACCGGTCGCTCGCATTACTTAGATGACACTGGTAGATAAAGCACATAGTATATGCACCGGTCAACTAAGTAGTTAGATAAACCGGTATCGGTCTTATTCAATTGGTCTTATTCAGTATCCAACGACAAACCGGTACTGATCTAACTGATAGAAAAATCCGGTCCAGTTTTTGTGGAACAGTTTGAGTTACAGTTCGAGTTAAGAGCCTGATTATGCGAGACATCCATTACTTTGATGCGAAGTTAACCGTTCAACTTGAGTTAGCTTTAAGTTCTACGGATGATCTCAAGATAAACTCTAGATCACAACGCACAACTTTCTTGCGTTGCATATTTTATGGTCAAGTTTATTCCCCGGCGGTTCTACGAGTCAAAAGGATCACTCTTGTATAAATATAAGTAATAGGACGCAAAGTAAGGTGCTGTTGTTGATAAGTGAAAAACGCAGAGAGTAGAGGAAAGATATCTTTTGAGGAGTGCTACAGGCACAAAGTTGAAGGTAGAAAAGAAGATCAACAGCTAGGCAAACAGGGGAAGGAATCTACAGGTATGATCTAATCAAACAATCAGTGTCATTATAGATCACTGTTTTCGAAAAATATTTCATCATATACAAATCTCTATATTAGGGTGGACCTAATCGGTTCGTTGTAAAAATCCCCTAACAGGGTAACATCTTGTCAATGTGCAAAGTCCTGTAACCAGGCAGCTCCTAACAGGGTTTAGATCTTAACAGATCTCTGGTAAAATCCCTTAACCGGGTAGCACCTTAACTAGTGCTTTGTAAGCTCCTAACAGGGCGCCTTCATTTGGAACTAGTGAAGTTGTGAGCTCTGTCTCACCGTGGTTTTTTCTCTCTAACCGAGGGTTTCCACGTACAAATATTTGTGTAGATTTGTGTGATTCAATTTATGCTTGTGAATGACTGTTAACTTTCTACTTTGCATTCAAGAATCTGTTTGCAAGTCTTAAATAGTAAGATTTAGTATTTTCTGATTCACCCCCCCCTCTCAGTAACTGGTAAGATAACATCAATTGGTATCAGAGCCAAGTTCTCTACACAATAAAAGTTTAACAACTTGAGAAAAAGATCATGGAGGGTTATCGGTACCAGAAACAGCTAGAGGAAGCCAATGACATTATTGCCTCGCTAGAAAATAGATTGAGGAAGTCACTTGCAAAGAGAAAGGAGTTGGCTTTGCAACTAAATGAGAGCAATGAAACCATCGACGAACTCTCTGAGCAAAGTGGGTCTAATGAGGCCGAGCAGTCTCCGAGCTTACGATAAAGAATCAGATCCTAACCGGTCAGATTACTGATCTCAAAAGGGAGCAAAAGTTAAATGCTCTAAGAATGACTGAACTGATTGAGTAGAAACGAAAAACTGAAAGTGAAAGGAACACAACAGTCAAGACATCAACAACTTCTGAAAAAGCAATGAACTGGGCAGAGGAAGCTGCAAGAGCCAATGAACTCCTCATTATGCAACTCCAAGAGGACTTGTTGATTGCCACCCAGGAAAATGCCAATATGCATAAAGCATGGCAGGTTAGAGATGAAGCATGCAAGAAGCTGGCAATCGAGATATATCAACTGAAGGAACAAATGAAACTCCTTGAAAGAAGGAATGAAATGCTAAGAAGATACAATGAAAGCTCGGTCAAGCTCGATGAACAACTCAATGCTCAACGAAGGCACAATGATCACACTGGTCTCGGATTTACCGGTGGAGTCAACAAAAGGAAGACGCTAGCACAAAGAGGTAGAAAAAACTTTTACACCCCTTGTAAGCCTAGTGGAAAAACAGGTCATGACACTAAAAACTGTAGAAATGCACCAGTAAGAACCAACAACAATTACTGTAAAAACTGTTGCAAAAAGGGCCACAAGACCAACGAGTGCTGGTCCAGTCCCTTATCCGTGTCCAACGCAGGTAGGGGAAGCTTCAAGGGATACTGTTATGCCTGCAACAAATTTGGACACAAGGCTGAAGAATGCAAATCAAAGACTATGGCATTCAGATCACCTAGACCGATATTCTCAAAAAAGGGTAGAAACCGGAATGCAACTAATCATCCAAATAAAGAGATGCATTGCAATAGAGAATCATGGAGTGAACCACCTAATTCAAGAGGGATGAATCCATGGAAAGCAACCGGTATAGTCTTCCATTACTGCAACAAAGTCGGTCACCTAGCTAAAAACTGCCGGAACCAGAGCAAGAACAGAAACAAAGGATTGGATGGACCGGTGGTGAAGACCTTGAGTTCTAATAAAAGGAACAACAAAGACAAAGAAACCAAGAAAGTAGTGAAGAAAATATGGTTTGTCAAGGAATCAAAGAACTTTGCCGAGGAGGCAACGGAGGCAAAATCATCATCACAAGATGGTGATATTTCTTCTGCAAATTAAGTCTTCAAGGCCTAGAGGGAATCGGTAGTACAACTATCGTTCCCGGTAGAACTGGTGAGTCCTATCTCACTCAGGCTACAGAACAAACTGGGAGGACATGAGGTGATCAACCGAGACATGCCTAATTGAAAAAGTCAGACTACTGGTTAGAAAAGGCGTCAAGAAAGGTTAGGTAAGGCATTTATTACTATAGACGTTTAACAAATAGTTACCGTTTGGTAATTACCGTTATGCCCTATTCCTATAAAAGAAAAGAAGGTTAACTCTTTCCTTTTTACCTTGCGATTTTATGTTATCTAATCTCTGCTCGAGCAATATTCTTGCAACTTGATCATTGAGTAAGATTATTTGTCAAACCGATCTAGTCATCGCTAAGCAACCAAGTTAGCACAATGGCATCCTCATCATACGAGGCAAAGCTTGTTCCTGCAAATCAAACGGAGTGTAATCCTTTTGACATCTCGCCAAATCAAGACAGGGAGATCGACATGGCAGGCGCGCTCTCCTCAATACCTAAAGGAGTGCTCTTGACAGAAGATGTAATTGCGTTTATTCATGCTAAGCAAGAAGAGCTAGGAGAAACGTACATACAGAACGAGTATCGCTCGCTGTGCCCTGATGGTAATCATCCCAATGGCTACGCAAAGCTGGTATCATCGGGAATCATAAATGGAGTCTCGTATCTAGTCATCTTCAAACTTGAGTGGATTCGTATGGTAGTCAGTCGGGTGCATGATTCGGGATTTTGGCTTATGAGAGGAATCTGCACTTCAATCACGAAAGAAGATCTCTACAGGGTAACTGGGTTATGCAATCAGGGAGAGGCGCTTACTCTGAGAACCATATCTAATGCAGTGGTGGCTAACCTGACAAAGTCAAAATCCGACAAGCGATTGATGATCGTAACTGACATTGAGGATCCAGTTGTTCGGTTCGCATCAGCAGTAATCAGTTACAAAGTATATCAATCAAGTAACCTCAACAGCATACCGGGTGGAGGCATACATGCAGCCTTCAGAATTGTTCATGACGACGCACAATATGATATATGCGAAATGCTAAGAGGACAAATCTTTGAAAACATGAAGAAGCTGGGCATCGTCAAGAAGAAATCACTGAAATTTGGAACACTCTTGGTATGTCTTCACTTCTACTATTCTAACTTCTTTCCCAATAAAGGAAAAGTAACATGGGCAACAGATCGACCGGTCATGATGCAAATCAGTGACATGGCTAACGAACTGGGAAACCAGTTTGACAAGGAAATGACCAATTACTTCAATGCATTTCAACTAAAAATGCATGCTAGAGAAAGAATCCCATCCACTATTGTTGAAAAATACAAAAAGGAGGTATGTTTTCTGGTGTCTACTGACTCCTGCATCATTCAAGCAGTAGAACCAAGAACCGAGTATGCACCTGAGTTTGGATACGAAATCACAACAAAGTTTGCAACGATGTATGTAGAGGCCCTGGAAAAAGCACATCTGGATCCCGGTGCTCAACGATTTGGAACCTGTGAGGAGATAGAAAAGAATTTAAAGCAGGCGCCAATCAAGAATGTCTATGTCAAAAGATTGCCCGCGCCAAAGAAGAAACCTGAAACTGCACCGCCAATAGCACAAAAGAGAAAAGCTCAACCGGAGCCAAGCACACAGGAGCAAGAAGCAGAAGAAACCGATTCGGAGGATGCAGTTCTGCTCAACGAAAGAAAGAAGAGGACCGGTAAGCAAGCAAAGGTGGATCCACCAAGAAAAGGTAAACCAACGATAGATGAATTCATAACAAGACTGAAAGAAACCGGAGGAATGGGTAATGTTAGTAGAAGATACACTTTGGCAAATGATGAAGACCGAAGAAGAATTGAAGATGCTATCGTTGAATGTCTGCATAAGTTCAATCTAAGCCCTATTGAGCTTCAGAAGGTATTGCCTAAGGATCTGTTGAACATCCTTCAAGGCAGGTGGAAAGCTTCAATGGAAAAGGAAAAAGAGTTAAGGATTCAAGCTCTGCTAGAAGTGCAAAATCATCTCACTCTAGAAGAAGCAAGCTAACAATCTGAACTACACCAGCAGAACTTCCTGATAAAGAAAAGAACACACCTCTTGCTGATTGGAGAAACCGAGAAAGTCCAAACTGAAGGAGTAGCCATCTGGTGCAACCTACTTCAAACATAGCAAAAAGCAGAGGAAGCACGCCAAAAGGCAACAGCTCCACCGGTTCATGATACCGGAAAAGGAAAAGGAGTACTTGGAGTAGATGAATCGGTCATTGTTGACATAACTGATGAACCGACAAATCCTACCCTTCTTGTATCTCCAGAAAAAGGTAAGGCTCGCACCATAACTGTTAATGACATTGTAGCTGAAATTACCAATTTTGGAGAAATAGATAATGCAGCCAAGTGGTATAGTGTGTTAGTTGAGGAAGACAAACAGGCAATAGAAGAAACTCTTGTTGAAAGTCTTCTAGACTTCATGAAAACACCCAGGGATTATAGAGTCAAGTTTCCTCTCGAATTAAATGGCAAGCTTCAAGAAAAATGGAGAACCGGTATGGAGAGAAACTCACAAATCAATAGAGAAGCACTAGAGAAAGGTAGACCTGGCTTAAGTAATAAAAGTATCATGCTTCTTTTAGGCGGTGCATCTATGAATTTAGATACGAATTACAGTCGCCAAGATTCTCAATGGTTATGAGAATGACGTCTTTAAAGAGACCTTGAATTTCTAGGAGCAGTATGATTTCAATACCCTAGAAAAAACAGGTCCTCAGGATCACACCACTACAATTGTTGATCCACTTGTTCAGTTTACTGCAACTTAGACTCCGATATCTGATGAGCAGGAAGTCCTCACAGAAAAGTTCACTTTTAGTGAACCGGTTAAATTGGGATAGACTTCTGTCAATCTTCCTACTGACGGATCAGATCAAAGAGGTCAAGGGATCCCTACAAATGATCTTCATATAGCTAAAGAACAACTGCAATCACAAGAGCCCTCACATCAAGTAGAAGATGCTATGCCTGAGATTCACCTTCAGGAACCAAGAGCCAGACTTGAAGAGGGAAACAAGATAGACCAACAGGATGTAAAAGAACATGAGCAAGCTCCAAAGGCACAAGAATAGAGTAGAGAAAAGGATTAAGAAACTCTTACCAGCTCCTCTAAAAGAAAGATCACATCCTGTGGAGAATTTGAAGCAAAAAGGAGCAAAGCAACCGATACAATAGTTGACATCAGCAAAATGTCAACAAGACAGCTGAAAGAGCTCACTAAAAGAAAACAGGATATGTTTTTGAACAAAGTAAAAGATATCCTGTACAACTTTGTGCCGGATGCTGATATAGATGAAGATGAACCGGTCATCGATCAGCTGGAAGTGCTGACTGCAACCATCGGCGAAGATCTGACTGATCCAGAAACAGTGGCTATTGAACACTATGCGCAGAAAAGAGTAGAGCTTCTTCACAAGCAAGTTGCAAATATTAAAGCCATTCTGCTAAATAACCTAAAAGTTCTTCAACAACAGATACAAGTTGCAGAAAATTTGTTAAGCAGAACTTCAAATTTTGAGATTTTCTTGACTGACTTAACTGACAAAGCTACAAAGACTTCAGAAGACATAAGAGCTTTGTCCAACCAATTTGACATCAAGACCAAAACAGCCACAACTTTCAGCAGAGAAATGGCTAGTCTTACTCTAGTCCTCAGAAAGGCTGCAGAAGAAGAGAACAAAGGGATTCAAGACATCATTGGATTCCAAATGTTTTTGGCCCCAACTCTTGATTTCATGCACCAGACAGCTACTTCAACTAATGTTTTGGTCAATGAATTGTACTACAAAACTGTCGATGATATGGAAAACATCATTGTATCTCTCAAGGCTGCCCAACAAAACATTGAACATGTAACCGGTCAATGGGCACCGTTTCTACACTCCGCAAAGAACATCTATAAGGATATCTTCACATAGCTTCAAATGTGAAGGAAGCCATAACCCTTTGTCTTATGGAGGCAAAAAGGGGAAGCTATTTGTAATGAAAACCAAAGGACTCAGTCAGGGGAAGTTTCGGGCAGGAGTAGAGCATTCAATCAGGCAAGACAGCAAGGGCAGTATTCTATCTCAATGACCAAGGTTTGAATAGCTATTGTATGAATGGTTTTGTTTTTGTCTTTGTCTATTTTGCCACCAATGACAAAGGGGAAGATTGTTAGCAATATAAGTTTTCATTAGTGTATTTCATCAAACCCATTCACACCGGTCGGGGATCACCGGTCGCTCGCATTACTTAGATGACACCAGTAGATAAAGCACATAGTATATGCACTGGTCAACTAAGTAGTTAGATAAACTGGTATCGGTCTTATTTAATTGGTCTTATTCAGTATCCAATGACAAACCGGTATTGATCTAACTGATAGAAAAATTCGGTCCAATTTTTGTGGAACAATTTGAGTTACAGTTCGAGTTAAGAGCCTGATTATGCGAGACATCCATTACTCTGATGCGAAGTTAACCGTTCAACTTGAGTTAGCTTTAAGTTCTACGGATGATCTCAAGATAAACTCTAGATCACAACGCACAACTTTCTTGTGTTGCATATTTTATGGTCAAGTATATTCCCCGACGGTTCTATGAGTCAAGAGGATCACTCTTGTATAAATATAAGTAATAGGACGCAAAGTAAAGTGCTGTTGTTGATAAGTGAAAAACGCAGAGAGCAGAGGAAAGATATCTTCTGAGGAGTGCTACAGGCACAAAGGTGAAAGTAGAAAAGAAGATCAACAGCCAGACAAACAGGGGAAGGAATCTACAGGTATGATCTAATCAGACAATCAGTGTCATTATAGATCACTGTTCTCGAAAAATATTTCATCATATACAAATCCCTATATTAGGGTGGACCTAATCGGTTCGTTGTAAAAATCCCCTAACAGGGTAACATCTTGTCGATGTGCAAAGTCCTGTAACCAGGCAGCTCCTAACAGGGTTTAGATCTTAACAGATCTCTGGTAAAATCCCTTAACCGGGTAGCACCTTAACTAGTGTTTTGTAAGCTCCTAACAGAGCACCTTCATTTGTAACTAGTGAAGTTGTGAGCTCTGTCTCACCATGGTTTTTTCTCTCTATCCAAAGGTTTCCACGTACAAATATTTGTGTAGATCTATGTGATTCAGTTTATGCTTGTGAATGACTGTTAACTTTCTACTTTGCATTCAAGAATCTATTTGCAAGTCTTAAACAGTAAGATTTAGTATTTTCTGATTCACCCCCCCTCCCTCTCAGTAACCGGTAAGATAACATCAGATTGGACATATGTCCTTTTTGCTTAAATACCATGCCTATGGCATTAGACTCAAGTTTAAATGGCTGCCACAAATTGAGAGAATAAATATTAAATTCGGAGAAAATAATCTCTCTTAAATGGTTCAAGACTCAAGTAGCCATGATTATTAAGGACCTTGATTCTGTGTAATGTCCCCTTTTGGAAATAGGATTTAATAATAATTATAAAATTAAATTATAAAATAATAAAAATAAAATAAAATATAATATCATTAAAATTTAATTAAGTTTAACAAGGATCAAAAGGCACGAAATGAAGAGTTGTGATTCTCTCAAACATGAGATATAAAAGGGAGAAGAGTTCATTTGAAAGGGGATATGGAATGGAAGAAAGAATGGAGCATGCGAATTGAGAAAGAGTTTATAGAATAAAAAAAGGGAATGGGAAGAAAATAAGGAAGTGACTCCTTCAAAAGGCAAAATTATTGAGGGTTGCACTCTTTCAAAGGGTGATAATTGTTAGAGGTTGTGACCCTTGCAAAGGGTAGACATAATGAAGAGGTGTGACTCTCCCTCATAGTGGAAGATATAAAGGGGGAAGGCTTCATTTGAGGAGGAGACCCAAATGGAGATCCATTTGAAAAGTAATTTATAATTCTCAAAAGGCAGCAATAGAGGGTGGTGACTCAATTTTTTGTAAGGTGGTGACTCTTTCACCTATAAAGTATAAAGGATAAATTATTCCAAGCATTCAAGGATCATTTATCGATCATCACTCATGAATCCACAAAAGCAATCTTCAATTACCAAATCAAGCAAACAATGAATCAGCAAATCATTCTATCAAATCGACATTCATACAATCATCATTCACTAATATATTAAACCAGCATTCATTACATCATCACTCATCAATCATCTAATCAACAATAACTTAATCATCACTCACGAATACCTCAAATCATACAATCAATCAATCATTTATACAAATATCAATCATTCAACAACCATCCATGGAGGGTCAAAATTGCATGATCAATGAAAATAAGCAGAAATAGAATTGAACTAATATTAGCAGCAATACTTACCAGCAGATAAAGCTGATAGATAAGTAGAAATATAGATCTATGCATATGTGTTCATACAATAAAGTTACCTGCAGAAATTATTGAGTAATCTTAATGATCTTTCTAATATAAACATGTAGTGGAAGATTCATATGATAGTCTATTCTGAATTTAGAGAAACAGATTGCAAATAGGAAGGACAGCCAGCCTTACAAGTTCACGACACCCAAGTATGCCACACCGAGATGAATGTTATGCTTGTGGGCCAAGGGGCTTAGTGTACCCTCGGGCTTGAGATCCCATCAAGCATGCCACTGTGAGATAAATGTTATGCTTGTTCACCAAGGGGCTTAGTGAGCCCTTGGGCTTGAGGTCCTATCAAGTATGCCACCCTGGGTTAGAATGGACGACCAGCCTTCCATGCCCGTAGGCCAAGAGGTGGAATGAAATACTGACCTTCCATGCTCTTGGGCTCAAACAAGGAGGATGTCTAGCCTCCAAGGTGAATCGAGGTAAGGAAAGGCGACCCACCTTCCATGCTCTTGTAGTACAAGGGCGACCAACCTTGAGATTGGGGTTCGCAAATGTTTCAACAAATTCCTAATGAGACTATTATAGGAACCTACTTTGAAAAGGCAATGACATTTGGATTTCAATATGAATGATGCTTGTGGATACCGTTGTGTCTACCAATGATTAGTATGATATATGATATTATGGCTCATGACTTAATGCTGTTTTCTAGTGATCAACTTTGTGTGCAGGACCTAGACGAGGTTTTCTCTTATAGAAGGCATTTCAATCAGTAAATTTGTATTCTTTAATGTTCTATATTTCTTAATTTAATTGGAATTATGGTTTTAATTCAAATATATTAATATCCCCAAGAAGGGACATTACAATTAGTATCAGAGCTTTGATCCTGCTAGCCTAAGACTCGAAAAAGAAAAGAAATAAACAAATAAGTAAATGCAATTCAAACCGTTGCCGCAGCTTGGCCAAGGTAGACAAGTGATGTTTTCCAAACTCAAACTTCTTACCAATCAAAAGAGAATGTGTTTTCCTTTTACATTTTAACGACTTGCCTAAGATGAGAAACATGTTGTCCATACATTCTACTAAAGGCCATGATATCATCCAAGTAAAAGATCACGCAATAATCAATAAGCAGCCTAACTAACTTTGTCATCAACAATTTTGTAATGTTAGTTGGAACATTGCACAATCCTAATGATAGAACAAGCCACTCAAAAAATCCTTGCATAGTCATAACATTGATTTCCATTTGTCTTCTTCTTTGCTTAATTTGGTTATACCGTGATCTAAAATCTAGCTTTGTAAGATTCCTGTCATGGTGTAGTTGATCCAATAAATCAGCAATATGGAACAGCAGGTACACATTTTTTATTAAAATTTTGTTCAATGCCTTATTAGCAACACATTCAGCAAGTCACATCTTTCTTTGGCACAACTACAATAGGAGAACCTCATGGCAAAGTAATTGGTCCAATCATGCTTTGCTCTATGATTACCTTTTGCTGCAGCTCCACCTCAATAGCCTCTAAAACACTTTGACAATACAGCCCAATGTTTGAAAAGGGGAAGTCAGGAAACAATTCAATCTCATGTTCTATAGTTGCCTAGGGCAGTCCCTTGGGTTCCAAAAACAACTCTGAGAATTGGTTCACCAGCTGACTAATTTCTCATTGTTCTTGGTAAATATGCAGCCCAGGTAGAATTTTTATCTCAACCTCCAAAAGCTCATCTTTTTCGACATACCAACAAAAGATAAAGACTTTCTAATTGCATCAATGAGCCTATGTTATGTCCCCTTCCTAATCAGCTTGGTATGGTGGGACTGTTAGCTTATTTAATCATTTCCGTAGGCTAATGAGTTGGGGTTAGGGAATTGTGGAGGTGGTTATCTAGTCCAAATGCGTTTTTGAGTTCCAACTTTCATGGTGAGTGTAACGTCCTTTTTTGGAGTCATTTTGGATGTATATCCCAGGTTTACTATTTTTAGTAAATCGGTTTTGAGCACTAACAGGCCAGCTGGCAGGGTTTCTATTTCTAGTATGATTTAAAATTTTAACTTTATTATTTTAATTTATTCAATGAAGGGACTATAGAGGCTAGTTATTTAATCAAAGTTGATTTATTTTAAGGTCTGGATCTTTATTATTTAATGTTGCATTGGGAGATTAAAAAGAAACTAACTTTTATTAAATAAAAAACAAAAATGAAAAGTAGTGGAAAAGCAAAAAAGCACATTTCCGAAAAAGTAAAGAAAAGAAAAAAAATATTTCCGAAAAATAGCAAAAAAAGAAAAAATGCCGTTTTGAAAAAGAAACAAAAAGCAAAAGTGGTTTTTCAAAAAAGCAATCAAAAAGCAAAAAAACCCTTTTTCCTAAAATAGCTCTCAAAAGTTATAAACAGAGGATTGGGGCTGTGTCATTTGGGGATATGCTGAGTTTGAGAAATTGATATTGCCGTTGCTGTTGGAGGAGATTGTTCTTCTCAAGTTTGTATGGAAACCCTTGTAGATTACATTCTCTACATAGTTGGAAGACACTAGCTGGAGAATTTCTTGGTGGTTTCGTATAGGAAACGCAACTGTGCTTATTTGTGGAGACATTTATTCCAATTTGGAGAGGTATTGAACATCAGTTTTGTGAAGGACAAAGTAGGAGGAGATTAAGGGAAGATTCAATTGTTTATTGCTGTTTTTTCTCCAAGCTGGTTGTACACTACCAGAGCTGGACATACACCTTCCACTTGGGCATCTAGGGTTTTGAGGAGGTTTCACTTGCTGTTTTAGGACGTTTTGGACCTGTACTTGCATACATTCAACATAGCCGTTGGAGAAGATTGTGAGGGTTAGAGTTCACTTTGGAGTGATATTTTGGTATTTTTGTGAGCAGCCCAAGCAAAAGAAATGTAGCATTTTTTTGGGTATGTTGTATTTAGATCTGTAGTTTGTACTTATGAATTGGGTTGTTATTTTTGAAAGAAATTGCATTTCAGATTAGAAATAAAATCTGGAAATTTCAATTGTGTAATTTATGAGTATTATCTTATTTTCTGTAATGTCCCCAATTTTAGGCCCTTGAGATTAGCTTATTTCAGTGACCGTCGTAAGCTAATCAGGTTGTTGGAGGGGGTCGTTTGGCAGTTGCAGTGGTCAGTTACCACTCTGGAGGTCTGAGGTGTCAGGATCACTCTTCGTTGGAGCCAGTTCGACAGACTTACTATTTATAGTAAGTATTATTATTGGTGATCGTCTCGATTGCTATGTTTAGCAAGGCGCCTGTGCATTAGTTTCAGTTGAGTTGGGATTACTTATGCAGAATCTCCAGTTTGAGGGATTTGCTATTTTTAACAAGTCTAAATTGGTCTGGTTACTATTCCTGGCAGGGCAGTGTGGGTTTAGGATGCTGTTGTCAGAGAATTTGATTGCATCACATTTTATTTGGGGTTACTAAATTAAGCTTGCTTTAACTTAATAACTTATGTTATTTCATGTTATATTTTGGTGGTGTGTGGATGAAGCTTCTTTAATGAAAGGTGTAAAGAAGAAGATTTCTTTGTTGCATTATATAACCTTGGGAGAATTCGAAATTCTCTACCAACGATGATTATTTATTATTTCATGTTTTGAAGACTTGTGAAGAGAGATCGAATTTGTGTGTGGGAGTTGCTAGGGTTTGGACAGCTTTGAAGAATTACAGAATTTATTTGAGCCTTAACACTTTGAATTGATTGGAGATCATCAATGAATTGTGTTAGCCTCTTGAGATCGAATTAATTGCAAATTTCAGGAGTGTTCTTTGAGTGCCGTAGACTGTTTGGACAAATTGCAGCAGACTTTTGAACTTGCTTTTTTTCTTCTGAAAACATGCCGTACGGAATTGCCAGGTGCCGTGACAACTAGGTGGATTTGCGGCTAGCTGATTTCGGGTGCCATTTGAAGGAAGGTGTCTTGTTCATCCACAGTTTGTTATTTAGCAGCGTTGACATCCTTGGTGAATGTCTTAATGTTTATGGAGGTTGCGTTTCATCCTTGACAAGCTGCATTGGAAGTTCTTGCATACAACAAATGCAATGAAAGGTGCATCTTTAGTTTAGCTATTTGGATATTGTTTTCTGAATAATTACCAGCTTGTTGAAATTGAATAAAAAATTGTGCATCATGTGATTAAGCTTCTTGTTGCTATTATTTTCCTAAAATGGTGAAAATTATAAAAAGTATGTATTTTTGAAAAGCATTCAAAAATTGCAAATAAAATAGGAAAAAGAAGCTAGTTTGCAGCTGAGAGCCAGTCAGGCTCATCTCATTTTCTTACATTGAAAGTGCTACAATATTTACTTTTTTATCTGCACTATATTCATCATTTGAAAACATGGCAAAAAGCAATCAAAATATATTCCAAAACACAAAAAACAGAGTACAAACATGGATGCATATTATAGTGGTATCACAATAGTGTATCTTGCCATCTTGGAGGGTACATAATGAAAAAACAGTGATATGTCAGGGTTTGAAGTTTGAACAGACACCCGTTTACACACCACTATAACACATGAAGAAATAGGTCAAACACAAATTTGGTTGTAGAAGAATAAAGAGTAATTGGAGAACATATAGCAACAGAAAGACAAGCTACAAAAAATATGGGTGATAGAAATAAGGGTGAAGAGAGGCTCTTGAACTTATTAGATGCATTGGTTAGAGGGCAACGAGATGTGTAACAAAGGGAGCAGCAATGGAGGCAATAATGGCCAAGGAGAGAACTTAGTACATGGTGCAGTTCCAAATTGGCAAATTAGGACCATCACTTCAAGACTTCTTATGCCTACCTTTCCATCCAAGGTACTAACACTAGTTGAAAATGAGCCCTGGATGATAGATTTGCAAGATCAATTTAGACATATTTGGGAGAGTGGTCTTGAGTTCCACGCTGCTATATTATTAACTTTAAGGGACTACATTGATGTCAAGATGAAACATAGACCCCGTTCTGGTGATAGATCACAAAACTTCGATTATGGAAGGAGGTGGGGAAGTTGACTCTTCTTTATTATGATGGTTTAGGGAAGACTACAGCTAGAGCACAGGTTTAGAAGGTAGATACCTATTTTCAACTTAATCCCATGCTAGAGGAAGAAGCCATTAAATATGCAGCTATACATATAGATGGCATTGCACATGAGTGACAACATCATGGGATGATCACCATGGGACATGATAGGTTACTTCATATGCAGATTTTACAGAGAAACTGATTGAAAGATTTGATAAAAAAGATCCAGAGTTGCATTTCAAAGAGTTAGCATACTGAAGTAATGGGCTCTAGTTGATACATATATTGCAGATTTTCAAAGGTTTGTTGTATTAGTCATTGATATTTCAGAGAGGAGGTTTATGGTACTTTTTATGGATGGGTTGACAGATTCATTGAGTGGTTGGATTAAGGCTCTCAATCCATTTACTATATAAGAAGCCATTACGAAGGCTCGAGACATGGAGGCTTCTACTTCTAGGAGTAAGTTTGAGTCTAAGGGATTCCCTCATAAGAAGGACAAAGATAAAAAACATTTCCGAAGCGAGTAACAACAGCCATGGAGTGATTCAAATAGGTTGGATAGAGAGAAATTAAATGACCTCAGAAGGAGGAAATTATGCTTCCATTTCAGGGAGCCTTGAGATCCCCCACATAAATGTAGTATGAACTCAAAAGCTAAAAATTTGGACTAATTTTCTACTGAAGAATCTGCATAAAAAAAATCAGATTAGCAATCTGATTTGGAGAGTAGTGAAGAGGAAAGCACATCAGAAGAAGAGCCGAAAGATGATAGAACCATTGGTCAACTCACTAGTGCCCAAAGGTAATTACATTTAAGGTGAGAGGTGTGATACAAGGGAAACAAACTGTTGCTTTGATTGACATAGGAGCTACACATAATTTTATTGATGAGAGGTTTGTAGCTAAGAGAGAATTGCGAATTGAAGAGCATGATCGATTTAAGTTGATGGTAGCTAGGGAGCAAAAGCTTCCTTGTTCTCTCAAGATATCTAACTTGAGCATACAGTTAGGAGATTATGTGGTTAAAGATAAATTCTTTTTGGTTGACATAGGAGACAATGATGTTATTCCTAGTATGACATGGATGTTGTCACTTGTAGAGTTCTCTCTCAACTTATAGAGTCTATAAATGAGGTTCGAGCATCAAGGAAAGAAAAAAGTACTAATAGGGCTTTTAGATGGAGGGCCAAGTGTGGTATTACTTAAGAGAATGAAGCAGTTAATTACGCATGATTAGGTAGAGTGAGTAGCAGAATGTCTCATTATGCCAAATTTACCTACAATTTTAGATCATAAAACAAACAATTACCTTATAGATATTTAGAGGTTGCTATCCAAACATAGCAAGGTGCTCGAGAGTATTTCCCATGGAGTTCGACCAGAGAGGGGAATAGAGCACGTTATTGATCTAGTAGAGGGAGCCAAACCAATGATTACTACTCTATCAACATCCTAAGAGGTGCAAGGATGAGATAGAAAAAGAAATTAAAGAGCTACTTGAAATGGGGCACATTAGACCTAGCAAGAGTCCTTATGCATCATCAATAGTATTGGTTAAGGATGAGATGATGTAGATGTGTATTGATTATAGAGCCTTGAAGAAAAAAGACAATCAAGAATAGGTATCCGATTCTCAAGATTGATGATTTGATTGATGAGTTGCATAGGGATAGATACTTTTCTAAGATAGATTTAAGGTCAAGATACCATTAGATCCGAATGAGGATAGTGGACATTGAGAAAACTACTTTTAGGTGTCACCTCAGGCATTTTTAGTTTTTGGTAATACCCTTTGTAGTGATGAATACTCTAGCTACTTTTTAGAGTTGTATGAATCAGGTGTTTAGGAAGCAGTTGAGGATATTTGTTATGATATTTTTTGATGACCTTTTGAGTTTTAGTAATACTCGGGAGGAGCATATGCAACATCTTGAAGAGGTATTGAGAATTTTAGAGAGTGAGTCTCTCTATGCAAAGGATTTTAAATGTGACTTTGGGATGACAAAACTTATCCATCTCGGTCACATCATCAATGTAGAGGGAGTGAAAGTCGATCTTGAAAAAAAAGGCTATTGTTGAGTGGCCTAGTCCCACAAATCTCACTGAACATAAGGAATTTTTGGCCTTTACAGATTCTACAAGAGGTTTGTTATAGACTTCTCATAGATTGCAACTTCACTTACAAATTTGACTAAGAAAGGAGCTTTTGAGTGGTCATATTTAGCTTAAAAGTAAATTGAACACTTCAAATAGTTGATGTCTGTATGTCTAGTATTGGTAATACTTGATTTTGAACCCTTTGAGTTGGAATGCTATTCTTCATGAGACGGTATATGAGCAACTTTGATGCAAGAGAAGCACTCCATTGCATTTGAGAGCAGGAAATTAAGAGGTTTGGATAGGAGCTATTCCATTTATGAAAGAGAAATGTTGGCCATTATCCATGCTTTGGCCAAATTTAGACCATACCTAGTTGGGAGCAAGCTCATCATCAAAACATACTGCAACAACATCAAATACTTTATGAACTGAAAGGATCTCAATGATAGGCAACAAAAGTGGATCGATAGATTGCCAGCCTTGATTTTGATATTGTTTATGTCAAGGGGAAGAAAGACATAGTTGCCAATGCACTTTCTAGGATGCCTTGCATATGTTCTAAGATAGAGATTTCTACTGATAAGAGAGAATTAATTGCTGCAGAGTATGTCAAAGACTCATGGGTGACAAGAGTTTTAAAGGGAACACTTCACGATGATAATTATACAGTTACTAACGAGCTGATCTTGTATAAGGATAAAATCTATTTGGTGCCTTGTTCTCAGTTTAAAGTGAAGTTATTAAGGACTTTCCATGGTGCCTTAATGGCTGGTCACTAGGGTTTCTTTAAGAACTATAGGCAGATTTGAGAGAGCTTTGACTAGAAAGGACTTAAAATGAAGTCCTCAAATAGGTTAGAGAGTGTCCCACTTGCCAACAAAAAAAATAAGCACACCTACCCAACTGGTTCACTTCATCCCTTACCTATTCTTAATCACAAATGGGAATGTATCTCCATGGACTTCATCATAGGGTTACCTAAGTTGTAGGGCAAAGATTGCATTTATGTGGTGGTTGACCTGTTGACAAAATTTTCACACTTCTTTGCCATTTTTAGTGACATACACATAGGTAGTTTATTTATTCGTTTGGGAGATCTTTAGGTTGAATGGGATGCCCAAGAGCATTGTGAGTGATAGGGACAACAAGTTCCTAAGTATCTTTTGGTAGGAGCTCTTCGGATTGAGTGGGATTGAGCTCATTCGTGGCACCAATTATCACCCATAGATAGATGGACAAATAGAGATTGTGAACAAATGGGTGGAAGGGTACCTTAGGAACTATATTTTTGGAAAACAAAGGGCTTGGATCAAATGGCTACACCTTCGTGAGTATTGTTATAATAGTTTTTACCACATGTCTATCAGGATTTCATTGTTGGGTGGATATTTTGCAACTGACAGTTTTAAGGATCAATTGCAAAATAGTGGTTCCAACCATAGCATGTGAGACATTTTCTCCTAATTAAGGGAAGGCTCCCCCTTCTCATTACTACTTGAATTAGAAAAACACTTAACTACTTTTATTTACACTAAGCTAAAACAGGACGTTACATTCTTCCGATTCTCTTATTTCAGAATAGATGATACCTTCACAACACAATCCTTAATTGATAGTGTAATTTACTTAAAGTATTAGTTGGAGCAATAATCCCGATAAACAAAAGATTAGACATAAGAATAACCTTCAGCGTACCAGCAACTTTTAGTAACTCAGGAGTTCACGAAAGCTTAAAGTCTTTCCATGACTCCCTATGAGATTTCGAGAACAAGAATGAAACACACGTGCAACTCAAAGTCTCCAACATGCATTTCACCTTGCATACACAAACACAGAAAATGGAGCAGCACAAAGTCTGCAAGCTATTTCCTTGTTTGAGCGTCCTATGCTAATCTCAGATGTGATAAGAAACTCAAGTTTGCAAGACCAAATCTGAAACCAAATTATAACTCTGAATGCAATATGCAACTTAAAGTTTGCAAGATTAAGTTCAAATCCCTCTTGAATGAAAGCACAAAACTCACAATCAACTCTAGAAAATGTCGTCACATGACAGTTTGAATTGGCACAAAGTCTTAAAACAACTTGCCTCTTTTATCGAAAGCAAGCTGATTTACATCTAAGCTCAAAGTCTTAGAGTGCATATGCAAATTAGCAAAGTCTTCTTGTATTGTCTAAAAGATAAAAACTACAAAGAGCACCCTCTCTATATATAGGAGAGGTGCTGAGAGAAAAAAGTGGGAGAAGTCCAACTAACTATGACTTTTTCCACAACTAACAATGACTTTTTTCAAATTGCAGTCCTAATGTAACTTGATTTGCAATTTGTTTTCATATAATTACAAGTTACAACTTTGCAAGTGATATGATTGCCTGCAATCACATCTTATCATTTTACATGTAATTTGTCAAAAAGAAATTACAAGTGCATTATTGAAAACTATTCTATGTGTCCAAAGACATGACTCTATTTACATCATCCTTTGTCTAAGATGGTCTTCGTTCTGTTACAAAATGCTGCGCAATTGAAGTACTCAGGTTTGGTGGAAGCATCTTGAATTGGAACAGGAACTTGCATCGTTGATTGTTCAGCATCACAGTGGCCTTTGTTGGGAAAGCATCCTTTCAACGTTTCATGACCATTTTAGTCTTGAAAGTATTCTATGTTCTCAATCATTCTATCACTTTTCCACCTCCTTGGTCCCGACATCCTTACCCTACAAAACAACATTTGTCATAGATATATCGTTTTCATTTCTTTCCTAACTTGCAAAATGAAATCTTTCACATCCTTATACTTTCTAATCTAAATGATCTTCAATGTCTACTCACTTCTATCCTTAACTTTTTAAGATCAACTAATTGAAATTCTATGAATGATTTGAAAATTTATATCTCTAATAATTCCCTTTAATCGATTTCCCGCATGCAATCCTTAAAACACTTCTCAATTTCATTTTAAAGTTCTGATTGCTATTTTGTGAGTCTAAAATATTTAATTTCCCTTGAAAAACACTCAGCGATACATGACTTTGCTCTTGCAAATTCGCCCCTAAGTAATACCTGATTGAAATATTTGTGAAGTTCTGAGTTTGTCAACACTTCAGGTCTGCAAGAATTCACAAGTTTTAAGAAAAAAATCTCAAGTTTTAGCCAACAATGGGGAAGCTGAGATGTTTCATTCCCTTCTCAATTTCTGATTTTCAATTCCCAGTGAACTTGATCTGATTAGATGCTAATGATTGTTCTGATCTTTCAACCTTTATCCACTGATTTTCGCACTTACTATGTCTGCTCTGCTTTTTCGTTTTATTGCATTGAACTGAATTGGTGTTTGGAATGGGGAGTTTCAACTTTCATTTGTAGGCGTTTCACCCAAAAGACATGTCTCCTTATATGGCTGACCTGATTATGGGATATATTTGAATTTCACTTCATTCAATCTTCATGGAATCAGACCTTGTTTAGATGTCATTGAATTTGCAAATTGTTTTTTTTTCCTTTAGCCGATTTGATCAAATGTTATTGAATTTGCAACATAATGTTTTCCTTGGCTGATTTGCCTTAAGAGTTTGCACTTGTTTGAAATTGCTTTAATGAAGGGTGAAAATCTAAAGGATGTTGGAACAAAGTTCCAAAGGTGGTCAGAATTCCAACCCCTCTTGGAAATTTATTGATTGGGATTTCAACCTCCTTTGGACTTCATTCCAAAGCTTAAAAACATGAAATCTTTCACTTGCCCATTCATATGCAAGTTAATATCTGTCTTCCGATTTTGATCTCATTTGATTTCTCATTCTTGCAAATCGAACTCTTCTCCCTTTTTGTTTGGTTTCTTGCCTTGATCAATTCTTATCTGATTATAAATATTCAAATTTCTTTGCACAATCACCCAGATTTTTCCATTGTAACACTTGAATTCAGGTTTCAAAGGCATCAATTTTGGTTTGGTCTTAAAAATCACATACCAAAACTTGGGTGGAAATCAAAGATACTTGGAATTCATTTCCAAGGGAGGTTGGAAATCCGACCCCCTTTGGAATAATGTTCCAAGGGAGGTCGGAAATCCGACCTTCCTTGGAATTTCAAGAGGTCAATCACACAAAATTCTCTAAGTGTTGAAACTTGTCATTGCCAATTTCAGATTTCACTTTGAATTTGTTGGATTCTTTTTTTAAATGCACATCAGATCTCTTATTTCATCCTGAACTTTTGGCATAACTCAGATCAGATCTTTAAATGTGGTTTGCATTTCATGATTTCAAGGGATTGGTCATCTCCTTTCAACGCTAAAGGCTAGGTGCTTGTCTAAACATGGTGGCTGAGATCAAAATGCTTGCAAATTTGCATGAAACCTCATAACATTTCCCAAATTTCGCCTTGATTCAAAATTTTCATCTTTTTGTGAAGGGCGGACTTGATGACAACCTTGGAAACCAGTTCCAAGCCAGGTTGGATTTCCAACCTTGCTTGGAATTTTCCAAGTTAGGCAATTTTAAATTTTTTAGCTAAGTGTGAAACATTAACTTGCAAACCACTGATTTCATTTTGTTTTCTTGATCTTCCTTCATCAATTCAAATCTGTATTACAATCATTACAATCAGAATTCAATCACTAAAACACCAATCTTCTCTTTGTTGATGTTATTGTAGCTATGGTCGGATTCCTTCAGGCTGACATAGATAACATACAGGTTGTGATAATATAATTATTATGATATAATAATTATATGGATAAAATAATTGTGATTGATAATATAATAATTATATTGATAACATAATTATTATATTATTATTGTGAGATAATTTGATTATATTATTATGTGACAATATAATTATATTGTATAATTATTATATTATATAATAATTTAATAATTATAATATCATATTAATAATATAATAATTGTAGCCACTTGGAAGAGTGGCGTCCCTTGGTGAAGGGGCACCACAAAAGGTATAAAGGAAGATTAATTTTCCTCTCTTGAAGATAATAGATAACAAATAAAAAATAATACAACACACACTATCAGAAAAACAACATGGTATCAGAGCAGGCCCTCCTAGGCCTGTGAGGTTATGCCTTGGATGCGATCTGTTGGAAGCCGAGATTGGAGCGCATGGAATGTTGAGCCGGGGTGTCAAGGGTTGAGCTCGGGTTGATATGGATCACAGTGCGATGAGAAGGATCAGATGTGTACTCCCGCAGCAGATAGGGCTGCTTTCAGCAGTTCGCATCGATAGGGCTGCGATCAGTATATGTCATTGATTGTCATTTATGCTTTGATCATATTGTCTGGGTGGCTGTGATCAACATATTTCATTGAATATCATTTGAGGCAGAAATCATATTGTTTGGTGCTGCGGCCTATACATTTCTGCAATACATACATACTGTGTTTGTGCTGCGATAATCATTGGAAGCAGCAACCTTAATCTGCTATACATTCTGCATTTGGTGCTGCGACATCATATCATATAGGCAATACACATTTTACAACAGTACTGTTTTTTTATTGGCTGCATCATACTATGGGCAATAAATTAAAACCTGTGCGGAGAATATCAAATTAGAATCCGAGACATAATATTGTGATTTCTGGAGAAAAGTCAAGTACATTGGCACTGAGTATATAATTGGGCTAATATTTCTAATGTTCTAATTATGCTTGCCGTGAGATTATATTGCAACACTTTATTGCAAGGTGGCTTGATTTGTATTTGACGATAATAAAAATTAAACTATTTTGTGTATTAGTATGTCAAATGTGAGCCCATTTATTATTGGTCTAAAGAGAAGGGATGGAAATATAATTGCAAAGCTGAAGATTACAAATTTTGGCTTGGAATTGAGATTTATATGGGCATTTTCCTTGGCGTATGAGAACTTAATTTGTCGGAAACTTTAGTGCCTGAACATGAAAGGGCAGAGTTATAAACGTTGCAACCAATAAATTTAAATATTTGCTCAAGTTCCCTCTATGACAAAGGTGTAACATGGCAGTGACATATATTTCCTAAGTGCCGAAGATTAAATATTTCAATAGAACTTTATCATTGAGAATTATAGAGGTATTTGGGCAACTCAAGCAAAGATTGAGACTTTACTCACATACACAGCCAATGACACTGCAGATGCCTAATACAAGGTGGCATGAACATTTTATAGAGACGGTGCTGATTGGAATTCTTCTCTTGAACTTGTACAGAGGTTGGGCTTCTATTGTTTATGAAGGTTAAGGAAAAGCTTCCTAAGTCCGCTCATGGGAATGAAATGACAACTCTATTGCCAAAATATTATTGCACAACTCTAAATGGTAAAGACACTGATGGGAGTGAGACGACTACTCTATCTTGTCGCATGAAGTTTTCAACAAAGATTGTTTGAGAACGCTTGAACGTTTTCTCCAAATACTCTTCTATTGTTTGTGGATTACATCTCCTACTTGCAGACTAAGAAAGAGATCATTAAGTGTCGTGATTTTGGTTAGTGTTGCTAGCATATTTTTAGGATAAGCTGAGGAAGTGTGAGGCTGAACTTGCAAAACGTGAAGCAGATCTGCACCGCATCTAGGCATCAAAGCTAGAGTTGCAAGTAGAAGCTGATCGTCTAAATGAGATTGCAGACAAAGCAGAAACAAGAGCAGCACAAGCTGATGAGGATGTTGTAAATATGATGGCATTAGCAGAAGAAGCTGTTGCCTTGGAGCTTGAGGCTGCTTAGTGTGTAAGTGATACACAATTAGCTCTTCAGAGACCAAATTTTTTTTTGCTGCAAATGCCGGTCAGAGTGTTTCAAGCACCAAAGATGATCTTGTAGAAAGACCAGATTTAGACACTTCTCCAGAAAAGGGTAAGATGTCTACCCTTGTAACTGTAATTGATGTTGATGCATCCCTAAAAGGTAAAGGGAATGGTATTTTTGTTGAAAATGATGGAAGAGACGAGGAGACAGTTATTTTATGTGAGGAGATTCTCCTTGTAAGAGAAGAGACATATTCAAGACCATCACATGTTGGCCATGCTGTGGAGGAACTAGATGGTTCTGTTAAATCTGGGCATCATGAGACTTTATGGCCGAGACATAGGACATTGAACATGAGAAAGTCAAGTATACATCAAAAGAAACAAAATAGGACAAAACGAATGTTTCATTTCAGCCAAAGAAGATGGAAACATCAAAGGATGTTGCTAACAATAGTATTCCAAAGACATCCACAATGAAGTCCTCACGTTTCTTTCTACATCTTTCGTTTCTTTTGAGGATGATGGAGCAGAGTTCACTCTAGGTACTGCATTTTTTGGATTTGTTTCTTCCCTAAGAAATCAATTGCCGAAGCTGGTTGTGGGAGGGCTACTTCTTGGTGCTGGGTGATGGTAGCATCTAGGGTTACAAAGCAAAGTTGAGACAAGAGGGCTCTCCCAGCAAGAGGGAGCGGACTGCGAGGGGATTTTGTTCTAATCATAGGATGGTCATATTCCTGTCTGATCTAAGGCTTGATCTTACGACAGTAGGTCCAAGGCGGTCTTGGATCTAGCACTTTCGGCCCTATGTGAATCATGCCAGATGATGAGAGTCTCTTGAAGCAAGATTGGGATCATGTGAGAAGGGTATGCTTCCGTGACAAAAGGAGTAGCTAGAGGATTTGCTTTAGTCGACATTCAAGTTGGTCATATTAATTTAGGAGTAGACCATGTCGAGATGGCTTTTCTAGTGATCAGGAAACTGTCGCAGTCAGAGGACTATGATGCATGGGATGGAGTTCCATGTGTGTAGATTGGAGGGTCTTTATTTAGACACTTAGTGTAATGTACCCAACCGCAACTTCACAAAAAACACACCTTCAGAATCTGGACCGTACGGAGGTAAACAGGGAGTAGGAAGGCCGTACGGAGGTCGTACGGTGGTAAGTTGAGACTGCACGCGGTTGCCAGGAGAGGCCATATGGATGTGTTGGAGGTTGTATGGTGTGGCAGGGAGGCCGTATGGTAGTGATGGAGGCTGTACAGTGTTGGTAGGGGATGCCGTATGAAAGTGATGGAGGCCGTACGGTGATGGCAAGGATGCTGTACGAAACAACAGAGAAAGACAGTACGAGGGTGGGTTGAAGGATGTATAGTGGTTGAGAATGCTTGCTAGAGTTTGTATGATGTCCCTTTTCCCTTTGTCGACAATTAGATTTGATGTCGCAGACACAAAACCAAGATGTAAGCTACTTCGACACCAATTAGATGTGATGTCGCAGTCATAGAACAATATGTAAGCCAAATATATTTGCAAGAAAACTTTATTGATATTACTGATAATACTTCGGATTTTCCAGACCCGATACAATAGAACAAGCAGAATAGGGTGAGGGTTGAATCCCACTGAAACTACAAATACCAAATAGGGAGGATCTTTCACCTCCGAAATGGTAGCCAATAGAATCCTAACAGGAATTTGCAATTACAAATAAAATATCAAATCTCAACATCTGAATTTCATCCTACACACTGGACATAAATACCCATTGAATAACTCCCGAGGTGCACAAATAGAGCCGACGACAACAACTATACCTACGTCGAAAATAAAATATGGGCCCGAGATAAACTAAATTGATCGGGGACCCAAATACAATTATTATTATTCATTTAATGATGGGGACATTACAGTCTTCCCGTCCCAACGATTGCTTGTCAAGCAATTTCAAGCTAGGGTGTTCCAAAATCTTTTCGCCTTTCCAGGTGGCATCTTCTAGCGGTAGATCCTTACAACGTATGAGAAATTCTTTGACCGTGCGTGTCCTCAATCTTTTCTCCCTAATGTTGATGATCTCTGCTGGTTCCAATACTAACTTCCCTCCATCGTCGAGGGGTGGCAGATCTGTAGAGACCGTGACGTGTTGACCCACGACTTTCTTCAGGCAAGAAACGTGAAAGACGTTGTGGATTCGGCTTCCCTCATGTAGATCCAATTCGTATGCAACCTCGCCCACCCTCTTGGTCACACGGTAGGGTCCGTAGAAACGCGACCTTAGCTTCTCCTTTCCAAAAACCTTCAGAGAGGACTGTCTGTACGGTTGAAGTCAGAGGTATACCAAATCCCTGACTTCAAAGCTTCTCTCGATCCGATGCTTGTTAGCATATATTTTCTGTTGATTCTTAGCCCGTTGGAGATTTTCCTTGAGGGACCTTAAAATATCTATTCCCTCCTGTAGCTAGTCTTTTTGGCCTTCGGTGCATGACTGTCACCCAAAGCCAAGTCCATGAATGAAGGAGGTTCATACCTGTACAAAGCTTTGAAGGGTTCCATCCCAATGGACATGTGGTAGGTGGTATTGTAACAGGTATCCCCTAGATGTAGCCATTTGACCCATGCTCTCTGTTGTGCGGAAACATAGATCCTGAGATATCCTTCCAGTCATTTGTTCACAATCTCTGTTTGCCCGTTAGTCTGTGGGTGATAATTGATACTTGGCAACAACTCCGTCCCTGCTAGCTGAAACAATTCCTTCCAGAAAGTACCGAGGAAACGGCTATCTCTGTCGCTAACTATGTTTTGGGGGAACCCTTGCAGGCGGAACACCTCCTAAAAGAATAAGTCTGCCACCTATGAGGCCTGATACTCTGTTGAACAATAAAGAAATGCGCATACTTGGTTAATCCGTCAACCACTACAAAGATGCAGTCTTTCCCTTGCGCCTTAGGAATCCCAGAGATGAATTCCATTGAGATGTCCCACTTTTTCTTTGGAATCGGTAATGGTTGAAGTAAACCCGCTAGTAGAGTGTGTTCGAATATATTTTGTTGACAGGTAGCGCATTCTCGGATGTATTGTAAGATATCATTCTTTAGGCCCTTCCATGAAAACCTTTCCCTGATCTGCCTATAGGTCTTCAAGTACCCCTGATGCCCGGCTAATGGCGAGTCATGCATCTCCTTCAAGATTTTCTCCTTCAATTTGGATTCAGGCACTAGATAAATTCTGCCTTTGTAAAAAAATAATATCATCAATCACCTTATACCTGTCGTCCTGTATTTCTTCGTCCACCAATTGGCATGTGAAAGTGTTCTTGGAATATTTGACCAACAAATGTGCCCTCCAATCCGTCGAGATCTTGGATAAGGAACACATTGTTATTCCTTACCGGTTACCGAGAGGGGGGGTGAATCAGTAAATACTATTTCTATCTCCTATTAAAACTTGTATAAAGATTCTTGCAAGATAAACAGTTTGTAAATGACCATTCACAAACAAAAATAGAAATACTCAGATCAACACATCATATATACGTGGAAACCCTCAGTTAGAAGGAAAAAACCACGGTGAGACAGAGCTCCCAACTCCACTATTGCAGTAATAAAGGTGCCCGGTTAAGAGCTTACAATGCACTTATGAGAGTGCTACCCAATAAAGGGATTTGGTAGAAGATCGGTTAAGATCTTGACTCTGTTAGGAGTCGCCTTTTTAAAGGACTTTCAACATCAATAAAGATGCTACCCGGTTAAAGGATTTATACAAAGAACCTATTAGGATTCACCCTGATAGAGGGATTTGAATATGCTTTCACAGTATAAAAACAATGATCTTAATTGACACTCTTTGTCTGATTAGATCATACCTGTTGACCTTTCTGTTATGCCTGGTTGTTGATCCTTTCTGCCCTTCACCTCTGTGACCGTAGCTCTTCTCTCAGAAGATATCTCTCTCATGCTCTGTATTTTCAACAACTCTTCTTTTTTGTCCTATGACCTGTTATTTATAAGAAATCAATCTTATTATTAAAACTTAACTCATAGAACTGCCAGGCTGTAAACTCAATCATAAATCATGCAGCAAAAAGCTTTGCGAGATGATCTTTAGTTTACCTTGAAACATCCGCGTAGAAATAAAACTAACTCCTGTTAAAAAGCTAACTCCAGTTCTAAACGGTGGATGCTCCGCATATTCCGGTTTTAACTTAAACAACTTCGCATTCACCGGTGCAGATTGACGTGCTGTTTGACCGGCATCAATATCATACTCGGTTGTCCATATAATAAGCCTCTTATACCCTGTTCATATCCTTTTCTACTTGGTCTACCGGTACCTATACTCTGTTTGGTCTACCAATGCTTATTGAGGAGTATGAGTGGTCTATTGGTTTACTGGTGGGATTGATGTTTGCTTTACACTTATCCAATGACAATCTTAAATATGCTAACAATCTTCCCCTTTGGCATTGGTGGCAAAACATCACTTTCCGCACACCTTCACTTTCTCATCATAGTGAATTCCACCTGTAGACTCCTTCCCTGTAATGTATACTTCAGCTCTTCTATTTGCAGACTTCCCCTATTCTAGTGCTTATACTCTTCTGTCCTGTAGCTGAATCTAATCTCCTTCTTTTCTGATCTTTGACCTTCTCCGACGTCTTCTTCTTCCCCTTTTTGCCTCCATAAGACAAAGGGTTATGCTGTACTTATTATTTTACATTTGTATCTTGGTGAAGATATCCTTGTAAATTTTCTTCGTTGAGTGAAGAAAAGAATTCCATTGACCAGTGACATGTTCTATATTTTTGAGTGCTGCTTTCAGCGATACTATGATATTCTCCATGTCCTCTATTGTTTTGTAGTCCAGTTCACTGATCAGATTCTCTGCCTTTGTTGCTGTGTGGCATTAAATCAAATTTTGGGGCGAGAAACAGTTGAAATCCAATAAGATCTTGGATTCACTTGGTCTTTTCTTCAGAAGTCTTTCTCAGAATGAGAGCTAGACTTGTCATCTCTCTGCTGAAATCTGTTGCAGATTTATTCTTTATATCAAATGTGGAAGACAAAGCTTTTATGTCTTCAGAAGTCTTAGATGACTTTTTAGTGAGATCTTGTGTAAAGGTATAAAAATTTGAAGTCCTTGTCATCAGACTTCCTGCAACTTGCAATTGTTGTTGTAGTACTATTACATTGGTAGTAATTGTCACCTTTATTTCTTTGCCCTGTTTATGAAGAATCTCTATTCTTTTCTGTTCATAGTGATCAATGGCAATTGTTTCTGGATCGGTGACATCTTCTCCGATCGCTTGTGCCAATATCTCCAACTGATCAATTGTAGGTTCTTCTTCATCAATGTCAGCATCAAGTACAAAGTTGCACAAAATGTTCTCAACACTGGTGAGGACCATGTCCTGTTTCCGCTTAGTCAGCTCCTTTAGTTGCCTTGTTGACATTTTGCTAATGTCAACCACAGTGTCGGTAGCCTTGCTCCTTTTGGCTTCTGTTTCTGCTGCAAAGGATAATTTCCTCTTGGACGAGGACGATCTTGGAACATCTACCTGTTCCTTGTGTCTAGGCTCCTGTACCAGTAGTGCTTGCTCAATATGTGCAGGTAACTTTTGTTCCTTTTCACTCTGCTATTCTTGTTTTTCTTCATTTTTTGGTTGGACTATCTCTTTTGGTATTGCCACATTTTCCGGTTGTGCCTCCTCTGCTGGTAGGACTTCTGTTGCTGGTCTTTCTTCCTCATTCTGTACTTCCTCTTCCAGTTGTACTTCTACTTCTGGTTGAGCATCTTCTTCCTGTGGTAATTGCTCTTCTAGTGGGGCTTCTTGTTCCGGTGGTGGATCTGAGTGCTGTTCCTCAGCTGTATGAAGCTCACCCATAGCTATATCATCTTCTAGCACTTGTTCCTCTGCTAGAGCTTCCTCTTCCAGATTCGCTTGTTCATCGGTGGCGGGTTCTTCATGTGTAGTGAATTGAACCGGTGGTACCAGTGCTGGTTCGGGTTGATCTTGTGGACCTGTTGCCTTGAGAGCACTGAAGTCATATTGTTGCTAGAAATCTAGAGTCTCTTTGTAGACTTCATTTTCATAACCATTTATTATCTTGGCAACCCTGTTTCTAGTATCTAGATTCATTGATGCTTCCTCTAACAAAAGTTTGATAGTATCTTCACTAAGACCAGGTCTGACCAGTGACAATGTCTCCTTAGAGATTCTAGTGTTGGAGCTTAGACCGGTTCTCCAGTTTGTCATTAGTCTTGTGTTTAGTTCAGGGGGAAACCTTGACCTATAGTCTCTTGGAGTTCTGTTGTAATCCATGAAAGTTTCCACCAGAGCCACTATTATTGCTTGTTTATCTTCCTCTCCTAGCATACTATACCATCTAGCCGCATTATCTACTTCTCCAAAATCCATGACTTCATCTACCATATCATTAACAGTCACGGTGCAAGCCTTACCTATTTCTGGAGAAACAAGAACGGTTGGACGAGCCTGATCACTACTTTTATCATCAGTGATGTCGACGATGACCGGTTTGGTAGGAATCTTTTCTTTAACCGGTGCTTCCGCTCCTAGTATTCCTTTTCCTTTTCCTTTATCAGTGACCGGTGGCTCAGTGGTCCTTTGACATGCTTCTTCTGCTTGTTGTTGGGTTTGAAGAAACTTAGTCCATGTTGCCACACCTTCTTCATGAACTTTATCAACTTCACCTACAATCATCTGACCGATCCTCCTTTTTATCAGGAAATTTTGCTTGTGCAGTTCGGCTTGGTGAGTGGCCTCATCCAGAGTGAGATGGTTCTGAACCTCAAGTAGAGCTCTAATTCTTAGCTCTTTTTCTCTGTCCATTGAAGCTTTCCATCTTGCTTCAAGAATTTCTTGGAGATCGCCAGGTACAACCTTACGAAGTTTTGTGGGAGAGAGGTTGAATTTGTGAATACAGTGAACTACTGCTTCTTCTATTTTTCTTCTATCTTCTTCATTTTCCAATTGATATCTCCTATCAATTGATGCCATGCCACCTGATTCCTTTAACCTTGCCGCAAATTCATCAATTGTGGGCTTTCTTGCTCTCGGTGCATCATCCTTCATTGATTTACAAGATTTCCTCTTTCTGACTAGAGGAATTGGATCTTCAATCTCTGTTTCCTCCTTTTCTTTCTCGTGAGTGTTGGGTACCGGTTGTGCTCTCTTCCTTTGAGCCTTGGGTTGATCTGTCACCGGTTTCTTCTTTGGTGTGGGGGTCCTTTTGACAGACATTCTTGATTGGTGCCCTTTTCTTTAGATTCTCCTGAATCTCTTCAAAGGTACCAAACCGGTAAGCAGAGAGATCTAGGTCAGCTTCTTGTAAGGCATCAGCATATGCCTTGGCTGTCTTGGAGGTGATCTTGTAACCCAGTTCAGGAGCATACCCTGTTCTTGGTTCCACTGCTTGAATGATGCAGTGATCGGTGGAGACCAGAAAACATACATCATCTTTGTACGAGTCAACAATAGTTGACGGAACCCTTTCTCTGGCGTGCATTCTTAGTTGAAATGCCTCAAAGTACTTGGTCATTACTTTACCAAATTGGTTTCCCAGTTGGTTGGCCATATCACTTATCTGCATCATAACTGGCCAGTCGGTTGTCCAAGTCACCTTTCCTATTCCCGGAAAGAAGTTAGAATAATAAAAGTAAAGGCATACCAGTAGGGTGCCATACTTTAGGGATTTCTTCTTTACAATGCCGAGCTTCTTCATATTTTCAAATATTTGACCTCGAAGCATTCCGCCAAGATCATACTGGGCGTTGTCATGCATTATCCGGTGAGCGGCGTGAATGGCTCCTCCCGGTATGTTGTTCAAGTTGCTGGATTGATAAATCTTGTAGCCTATCACAATGGATGCGAACCGAACTCCTTGATCTTCTATGTCGTTTACGGTCATAAGCCGACCAATAGATTTCGACTTCGTCAGTTTTGCGACCATAGCATTGGAGATGGTTCTTAGGGTGAGTGCTTCCCCTTCATGATTGTACCCGGTCACTGCAAGTCCTCCTTGGTAATTTGTGTACATGCTCCTTTCGCAATCTAGAACCCTGGATCGTGAACACGACTGAGAACCAATCGAATCCAGTCTGGTCGGAAGACGGTCAGGTAATAGACTTCGTTGATTAATCCAGACAACACTAGCTTTGCGTATTTGTCGGGAAGCTTTCCATCTGCGCATAGCGAGAGATACTCGCTTTGGATGAAGGTCTCACCCAGTTCTTCTTTCTTGGCGGGAATGAAAGCGGTCACATCTTCTGTCATGAGAATACCATCAGGCACGAATGACAGTGCACCAGACATGTTGTTTGCCCTATTCTGAACCACCATGATGTCGTAGACAGGTCGGTCGATTTGATTACCTTGAATCAGCTTGGCGACAGATGATGAAGATGCCATTGTTATCAACCGGTTAACACAGGAAATAGCTTGATCGGTCTTACAGAGAAATCTTATCGTAGATCAAAGCACGAGAATATTACTCAAGCATAAAAGATTGTAAATCACAAATCGCAAAGTAAAAGAAAATGAGTAATCTTCCTTTATATAGATTTAGGGCATAACGGTAATTACCAAACGGTAACTATTTGTTTAACAGCTATAGCATTAATTACTGTAACTACCCTTTCTTTCCTTATTTGTCAACCGGTATTCAGGGTTTTTCCGGTTTGACTAAACCCCGGTTGATTAACACTTACCTGTCCGGTCTTTCTTGCAGACTGAGTGAGTGTGATACTCACCAGTTCTACCGGGAACAGTAGACGGGCTACCGGTTCCCTCTAAGCCTTCTAGGCTCAATTTGCTGAAGAGATATCACCATCAGCAGACGATGATCTTCCCTCTGTCTTCTCCTCAGCGGAGTTCTTTGATTCTTTCTTGAACCAAATCTTCTTGACTTCTTTCATGGTCTCTTTTCCCTTGTTAACCTTTTGATTGGGAGACATGGTCTTCTTCACCGGTTTGACCGCTCCTCTTCTTTTGTTCATTGACCGGTTCCTACAGTCTTTAGCTAAGTGTCCAACTTTGTTGCAGGTGTAGCAAGCTATCCCGGTTTCTTTCCATGGATTTACCCTTCTCTTGTTGGGTGAATTACACCAGGAGTCATACTGACTATGCATGCCACAGTTGGCATAATTGATTGTGCTCCGGTTGTCATTCTTCTTTGGAAATATCGGTCTCGGTGGGGATCTGAATGCCATTGTTTTGGATCTGCATTCATCAGCTTTGTGTCCAAACTTGTTGCATGCATAGCAATACCCTTTGAAGCTTCCCCTGCTTCCACTGGAAACACTTGTGGGGTGAGACCAACATTCAGTGGTCTTGTGGCCATTTTTGCAACAGTTTTTGCAGTAACTGTTGGTTGGCTTTACCGGTGCATTTTTGCAGGTACTTGTTTTATGGCCCGGTTTGCCATAGTGATTGCAAGAAGGGTTGAAGGCCTTTTTACCCTTTTGTTCTTCCGGTTTCTTCTTTTCCTTCTTGCTTTTGCTGGCTCCAGATGACTCACCAATTTCCTTGGTGTCTTGACTGGTGAACCCAAGTCCGGTGGGATCTTTGTGCTTTCTTTGAGCTTTTAATTACTCATCAAGCTTTACTGAGCTTTCATTGTATCTCCTGAGGGTTTCATTCCTTTCGTCGAGTTCTTTCATCTGTTCCTTCAGTTGATACAACTCAATTGCTAGCCTCTTGCATGCATCATCTTTATCATGCCAAATCTTTTGCATGTTGGCATTTTCTTGAGTGACTATTTGCATGTCTTCTTGAAGTTGCAGAACGACAAGATCACTTTCCCTTACAGCTTCTTCTGTCAGATTTCTTCATTTCTCAGAGGCTGTTAGTGATTTAATTGCAGTGTTTCTTTCATCTTCAGCTTTCCTCTTTTTCTCAATCAGTTCAGTCATTCTTAGGGCATTATCTTCCTGTTCCCTTTTTAGGTTGGAGATCTGATCGGTTAGGATCTTGTTTCTCTCCATGAGCTCAGAGACTGCCTCAGCTTCATCTGATCCACTTTGGCCAGAGAGTTCATCAATTGTTTCATTGCTCTCACTCAACTGCAGAGCCAACTCCTTTCTTTTAGCAAGGGATCTTCTCAGCCTATTCTCAAGAGAGGCAATGATGTCATTGGCTTCCTCAAGCTGCTTCTGATACTTGTAACCCTCCATGATCTTTCTCTCAAGCGGTTAAGCTTTATATCTAAGAGAACAAGGCTCTAATACCAATTGTTATTCCTTACCGGTTACTGAGAGGGGGGGGTGAATCAGTAAATACTATTTCTATTTCCTATTAAAACTTTTATAAAGATTCTTGCAAGATAAACAGAATATAAATGACCATTCACAAACAGAAATAGAAATACTCAGATCAACACATCATATATACGTGGAAACCCTCGGTTAGAAGGAAAAAATCATGGTGAGACAGAGCTCACAACTCCACTACTGCAGTGATAAAGGTGCTCGGTTAAGAGCTTACAAAGCACTTGTGAGAGTGCTACTCGGTAAAGGGATTTGGTAGAAGATCGGTTAAGATCTTGATTCTGTTAGGAGTCACCTTTTTAAAAGACTTTCAACATCAATAAAGATGCTACCCGGTTAAAGGATTTATACAAAGAACCTATTAGGATTCACCCTGATAGAGGGATTTGAATATGCTTTCACAGTATAAAAGCAATGATCTTAATTGACACTCTTTGTCTGATTAGATCATACTTGTTGACCTTTCTGTTCTGCCTGGTTGTTGATCCCTTTTGCCCTTCATCTCTGTGACCGTAGCTCTTCTCTCAGAAGATCTCTCTCCTGCTCTGTATTTTCAACAACTCTTCTTTTCTGTCCTATGACCTGTTAGTTATAAGAAATCAATCTTATTATTAAAACCTAACTCATAGAACCGCTAGGCTGTAAACTCAACCATAAATCATGCAGCAAAAAGCTTTGCGAGATGATCTTTAGTTTACCTTGAAACATCCGCGTAGAAATAAAACTAGCTCTTGTTAAAAAGCTAATTCCAGTTCTAAACGGTGGATGCTCTGCATATTCCGGTTTTAACTTAAACAGCTCCGCATTCACCGGTGTAGATTGACGTGCTGTTTGACCGGTATCAATATCATACCCGGTTGTCCATATAATAAGACTCTTATAACTTGTTCATATCCCTTTCTACTTGGTCTACCGGTACCTATACTCTGTTTGGTCTACTGGTGCTTATTTAGGAGTATGAGTGGTCCACTGGTTTGCCGGTGGGATTGATGTTTGCTTTACACTTATCCAATGACAATCTTAAATATGCTAACACATATGGCTGACCTTCTTGATAATGCGTCAGCCACCACATTATTTTTTCCTTTTACATATTCAATGTCAAAGTCGAAAGCCTGCACTTAACTTACCCATTTCTATTGTCGTTTGTTCAATTCCCTTTGTTCCAAAAAGTGTCTGAGACTGTTGTGATCTATACGGACGACAAACTTGGCTCCGACGAGGTATTGCCAGAATTTTGTCAAGGCATGCATGATGGCGAGCATTTCTTTGTCGTATATGAAATATAACCTTTTGGCCCTTGAGAGCTTCTGACTTTCCAAAGCAATTGGGTGGTGGTCCTGCATCAGCACGACCTCGATACCCTCTCCAGAGGTGTCGCACTCCAGGATGAAAGGCCAAGTGAAATCTGACAGTGCAAGAATCAGACAAGAACTCATAGCTTCCTTGAGCCTTTCAAATGTTTGATGTGCCCGTTCACTCCACTGGAAAGACCCCTTCTTCGCCAGATTGGTGAGTGGCGCGCTGAGCTATGAGAATCCCTTTACGAACCATTTATAGTAACTACACAACCCAAAGAATCCATGTAGTTTCGAGGGGTTTTTCGGAGGCGGCCAATCCAAGATAGCCTGAATCTTCTTTTGATGTACTTGAACTACTCGGCTACTAACAATATGCCTTAAGTGCTCCTCTCATGTCTTGCTATAGATTAGTATATCATTGAAGAATACCAACAGGAATTTGCGCAGCTGTTTGTTAAAAATGTGATTCATGTAAGATTGGAATGTAGCTGGCGCGTTGGTCAAACCGAACGACATGATCAGAAATTCATAATGCCCATAATGACAATGGAATGCTGTTTTCTCCACAACTTGTTCTCTCATGCGGATTAGGTGATACCCCGAATGGAGGTCTATTTTTGAAAAATAGATCGCTCCGTGTAACTCATCCAGCAACTCGTTGATCCTGGGAATCAAATACCTGTTCTTGATGGTCTTTTTGTTCAGCGCGCGGTAGTGTACCCACATACGCAACGTTCCGTCCTTTTTAACCAGCACAACCGATGATGCAAAAGGAATGGAGCTGGGCCTGATCCAACCATTGTCAAGAAGTTCCTGTATTGTCCTTTCAATCTCGTCTTTAAGCCTCTTAGGGTGGCGGTATGGGACAGTGATAACATGTTTGGCGCTAGCCTCCATCTCAATGGTATGTTCGAACCTACCGTGTGGTGGTATGCCTGATGGTATGTCGGCGAAGACTTGGTGATGTCTGTCCAAAACCGCTTGAAGCTCCTTATCCTAGTAGTAAGCCCTTTGTCCCTTACAGGTTCTAGTGAGACAAAACAATGTGCAGCCCAGACCACGTCGTCGTGTCCAAAGATTGCTTCCATCTGTCGGGCTGAAATTTCCTTTGGTCCTCCATTTGACATCCCTCTCAGCACAACCTTCTTGCCGTCCACTTCGAAGGAGAACTCCATTCGTTTGAAACTTTGTGTATTCGTCCAATGTTTCCATCCATTGAATGCTCAGAATGACTTCCATATTGTCTAGATTGACCACAAAGAAATCATTCTTCACTGTGTGGTTTCCCATGGTGATGTTCAGTTGTGGAACCAGATGGGTGCATCTCAACAGGTTTCCTCCCGCCACCTTGACGTCAAATCCTTGGTATGCCTCCGTATGCAAACTCCTCCGATTGACCAGCGATGAGTTAATGAAGTTGAGTGTGGCTCCGCTGTCAAGCATGACCACGACCGGTTGCCCCTGGAGGGTACCTTGGACCTGGAATACAATACACCTTGGAGTCCCTACGAGAGCCATAATTACACCTCTTCTCTTCAAGAGTGTGGCGATCCTTTTTGCATGATTGATGTTTACCTCCCCAGAAGCATGCTGCTGATCCCCTTCAGTTTTCGGTGCCTGTTCCTCCTCACCATTAGACAACACCTCAATGTAATGGATTTTTCCTTTGCCAAGGCATCAATGTATCGGTGCCCATGGCTCCTTACAGTTGAAACAAAACTTCTTCCTTTTGAGCTCTTGTCGAGTTGCCTCATCCAACGGGTTTTTTTTAGGTGGGGGTTTGCTGTCTTTCTCCCTTTGAGCGAGAGGTGGTATGGACTGTGAGTAATATTTGGTGGAAGAAGAAGAGGATGTAGCCATGTCGCGTGCCTTCTTAATTGCCTTCGTGAGTATGATGGGGTTGAATCCCTTCACCCATCCCTTCAAAGGTTCCGCCAACCCATCCATAAACAGTATCACCAATCGTCTTTCTGAAATATCTGTTACCAGGATAAACATTCTTTGAAATTCCGTTATGTAACCGTCGACTGTGCCGGATTGCTTCAACTGAGCCATCTCTTTGAAATTTAGTTTTGGATCTCTTCCGTCAAAACGGTCTATCTTTCAAGGAATTCGGCATAGGATGTTATTTGATCGTGGTCGAGAGTAACCATGCCATTATGCCACCATTCGTGGGCTATCCCTTCCAGATGCAGTGCAACAAATTTGATGGCCTCCTCCGACATAGGGTTGAGTTGGAAATACGTGTCTGCCTCTACACCCATGCCCGAGCTGTGATGGGTCCAGACCCATCAAAAGATGATAGACTAACTTTGCCAACCTTCCGTCTGAGATTATCATTATAATAGCCACGCTTGTTTCCACCAGAGTATCTCATTCTTAGATCAGCATAATCTTTGTAGGAGATATGTCCTTCCATATTTGCGTTTCTCCAATCTCCCTGAAGTTGATCTTGCATTTCTTGGAAAGTTGGTTGTTCTTTGTGCTGTTCTTCCGCTCGTGGAGGGAAAGTTGGCATTGATGGTCTAGAGCGTACGGTTTGGGGGTTTGCCTTTCCTGAGACAGAATTGTCACTTTGTTTAGCAGATATCTTGCCTTCAGCCAATTTTTGCAATGTCTCTTCCATGAGACGTAGAGTGTTGCTAATCTGTGCCTGGTTCCTAGTGAGCTCTCTCAAAAGAGCCATGACTTCGGCGACAGGATCTTGTGGGTCCGCCATTCTACCAACTGAATGATACCCTCTCTTCCTGGTATAAACTTGCATTCACTACCCGCAAGCTGATAGAATCACCAGCTCTAATACCACTGTAATGTACCCAATTGCAACTTCACAAAAAACACGCCTTCAGAATTCCAGCTACCCCTACAGAGCCCAAATCTGGATCGTACGGATGTAAAAAGGGAGTAGGAAGGCCGTACGAAGCAGTAGGAGGTCGTACGATGGTAAGTTGAGACCGCACGCGGTTGCCAGGAGAGGCCGTACGGTGTTGGTAGGGGATGCCGTATGGAAGTGATGGAGGCCGTATGGTGATGGCAGGGATGTTGTACGGAACAACAGAGAAAGACAGTACAGAGGTAGGTTCAAGGACGTACGATGGTTGAGAATGCCTACCAGAAGTTTGTATGATGTCCCTTTTCGCTTCGTCGACAATTAGATGTGATGTTGCAGACACAGAGCCAAGATGTAAGCTACTTTGACGCCAATTAGATGTGATGTCGCAATCATAGAACAATATGTAAGCCAAATATATTTGTAAGAAAACTTATTGATATTACTGATAATACTTTGGATTTGCCAGACCCGATACAACAGAACAAGCAGAATAGGGTGAGGGTTGAATCCCACTGAAATTGCAAATACCAAATAAGGAGGATCTTTCACCTCCGAAATGGCAGCCAGCAGAATCCCAACACGAATTCGCAATTACAAATAAAATATCAAATCTCAACATATGAATTTCATCCTACACGCTGGACATAAATACCCGTCAGATAACTCCCGAGGTGCACAAATAGAGCTGACGACAACAACTATACCTATGCCGAAAATAAAATATGGGCCTGAGATAAACTAAATCGATCGAGACCCAAATACAATTATTATTATTCATTTAATGACGGGGACATTACACTTAGGTCATGATATTCTTGGATAGATAGATACTTGGTGAGCTTGGGATTCACTAAGAGTGATGTAGGCTCCAACCTTATATTTCATGATAGGTCAAAGCATGTGAAGATCAAATATCACTATATTAGAGTTATGGTGCAAAAGAATGCTATTCAGTTGAGGTACATTAGCACTGAAGAACAAACGACTAATATTCTCACCGAGCCTCTTGCCAAAGTGAAGTTTGTGCATTTTAGAGACAAAGCTTGGAGTTATGGAGAATAAAGCCCTTGTTGAGAGGAAGTCTCAAGATCAGTGATTCCTTGAGATGTATTCTAATTCATTCTTCAAAGAAGTTTGAGGTGCAAGCCCTTGTAGCATTTTTCTCTGAGATGGAGAAATTTGAGGTATCAGCCCTTGTAGCATTTTTCTCCGAGACACAGAAATTTGAGGTGTCAGCCCTTGTTAATGCATTCTTCTCTATGAGAGAAGTTTGAGGTGAAAGCCCTTGTTTCATCCTCTGGGAGTAGCTATGGTGGATGTCATGTGAGATAATCCGTGACTTAGCTCTTGTGTTTATTCACCCTTTGGGAGTAACTAGGGTGAACGACATGATGAGACGACGACATAAATTTGAGTGATGGGCACTTGTGCTCATTTCTATTTCCATTCATGGGAGTAGCCATGATGGACCCACCCTCAGGGAGTAGCCATGATGGAGGTCATGCGAGTGACTCAATGACTAAACACTTGTGTTGAGTCACCCTCTGGGAGTAGCTATGGTGACCGTCATTGTGAGATGACGACATCATGTGAGTCACTCGTGATGAACGCTTGTGTTTGTTTGTATTTCCATTCATGGTAGCAGCCATGATGGAGCCACCCTCTGGGAGTAGCCATGGTGGACATTACTCTATACCTCAAATATTTGAGAAGATCCTCCCTAGTTAAGAGGGAGTGTTGATGTTAGTGTCAGGAGGACCAACCAAAAGTTATCGAGAAGGATTCCTCTTTAGCTAAGAGGGAGTGTTGATGTTATTGTAGCTATGGCCGGATTCCTTCGGGCTGACATAGATAACGTAAAGCTTGTGATAATATAATTATTATGATATAATAATTATATGGATAAAATTATTGTGATTGATAATATAATAATTATATTGATAATATAATTATTATATTATTATTGTGAGATAATATAATCATATTACTATGTGATAATATAATTATATTGTATAATTATTATATCATATAATAATATAATAATTATTATATTTTATAATAATATAATAATTATTATATTATATTAATAATATAATAATTGGAGCCACTTGGAAGAGTGGCATCCCTTGGTGAAGGGGCACCACAAAAGGTATAAAGGAAGATTAATCTTCCTCTCTTGAAGATAATAGATAACAAATGAAAAATAATACAACACACACTATCAGAAAAACAACACTCTTTTGATTGAACCTTGCATAAGTCTTGCACGAAAGTTGCAATTTAGTCAATGTGAAATCAGAACAACACTCAGCCTTTTGTTGAGGATTTTCATCATTTTGCAAATCATAGTTTGGTCAAGGCTTTGGATTTTGCAAGTGCAAGAAAATTTTACTCAAAGGCAATCCAAGACTTTCACTAAGTGTTGGATCCTAGCTTGACGAAAGGACCACAAACTCACTTCATGCCTCACCTTTGCAACTAGACCTTGACTTAACATTCAGACTTGCTCAAACTTCACACTTGATCGACCTTGGGACTTCAAAAATCATTGCCAATCCTAGATTAAACCAACCAACTACTCTACTGCCAAGCAAAAAGAGGGGGTCCCCGTTTGCAATGGGGCGATGGTGTGAAAAGGTCACAACACATACTCCATTTGGTGTAGTGGCAGATTCAATGTGAAAAAGAAGGTTAGGAGAGCCAGACATACATAGAGTACTAAAGGCTTCATCAGATTTATTAAACCATTTTATATTTTCTACTTTGTCTTGAGGTTCAGTTTTAAGTCCCATTGTAACACAGTGATATCCATGTTTTTTTAGATATATTATCATCTTTGATTTTTAGTCAAAATATTTATATGGTGTTAAAATAGGAACTGTAGATGCATCCATGAGAAGAGAGAAAGAAATTGCAAAGAAAAAGTGCAAGAAAGAAGACACAGGAGACACCCCCCCTTTCCATTAGTCTAAAAAATAATCCCCCCCCCCAAAAAAAAAGATAAAAAAATAAGGTTGACACTTTATAATTAGTGCATTTTCAAGGCCTTTTATCAGATTACAATGCTTTTTGGCCTCCAATGACCGAAATTAATTTTTTTGATAAAAATAAATCTAATACAAAATCTGAAATAATAACCTTATAGCTGTGTAATACTCAATACTTTTCCAATGCTTATTTGTTTTTCAGAAACAGAGTTCCAAGGTGAAAGATATGGCTTGTTGAAGAGAAAATGGTATAATTTGTAAATAAGACTTGTGTGGATAGAAGGTTCTCATTTCCAGCTTTTTGTTGAGTACTTGTACGAGGCAAAAGTTATGCGATTTTTTTAAAAGTTGCTAAATCTGGCCTGTTAGGAATGACTCACGCCTGATTCTAACTTGTTTTTTGCAAAATGTACTGATTATATGCAAAAACCAGCAAATGCCTAGATGGTTTTTTGACCTTGGGGAAAGAACCCAGAAATCATTTTTCCAGCAAATGAGCAGAAGCCAAAATGAAAATGGCTTTACTAAAAACTTTTGAAATTTTTTCTTTGATTTGTTACAATGTCCTCCAATCTTTGATTATGGTGAAATAAAAGTCACTATTGATTTGCTCAAGCCTTCTAGACACTCTGGAAATGCTAAAAAGACCTCCAATTTTACCAAAAGCTGTAATCACCCAGATCTCACAGGAACACATGCAAACTCGATTAACTAGAACTTTTTTCCATTTAAACTGTTTTGATTCTACAAGTTATATGAAGATGCAGGAGAAGAACATACTTGGTTTTTAAGGAAATATTAACTATCTAAAAGTTTCAATTTTCTCTAAAATTTCAAAAAGTAATGAGCTATACCAGACATGACTTTGATACCATGTTAGATTATGTGAGAAGCGAGGGCCAAGACAGGATCTGATGTCGGTTGTAGATCACATGCAACTCCACTTGACAAATGATCAAAGATCAAAGTGGTAGAATGAAGAGGAATCTAAAATAAGAGAAAAATAGAGACGAAGAAAGAGAATTTTGAGAAGACTCAATAATCTTATTGAGCTAGCACTTAACTAGTGAAGGTGATAGTAGAGGTCTGATTATATAGAAAAGTAAATGCATATACATCCAAGAGGTGCGTTAACTCCTACTCATAAAAGGTGGGAGGTTTTACCTACTTGGTAAATGCTAAAACACATACTGTCCCTATATGATGATCGAAAAGGAGTTATGAAAGGTGGTGCATATAGCCAAAAGAGGGTGAGAAACCCAATTGCCCCATAACCTACTTAGGTAATGAAAAAATAGTGGCTATGTGAGGTGGCACAACCAGCCAAAATAGAGTATGTAACTCAACTACCTATGTGTGGGAGAGTGTGATACCTGTAGCTGAGGTATTCTGCCACACATCCTCACATTAACCACTCCTAATAACTTAAGCAAGCTTAAATAAAATGTGTAGGGGAAAAATAAATACCCCCTAATATAAGGAAAATAAAAACCCACACTTACAGAATATACCTTTGTAATTGAATGGAGTATGGAAAATATTATTTAAAGTAATGCTTACAGAATCTTTCAGAAAGTCTCCACAGATCTGTGAAAAAAGGAATGAAAGGTCAACTAATTTAACATATTGAAAGATAAAATCCATACTATCACTGTCATAGGCCTTATAAAAAATATATCTTTCAAGAGTGCTCTTTTTGGTCTGGGCCATGGGCCCATTAAATGCTCTTCCAAGCTGTTATAATATTTTTAAGAATAAGCTGCTTTCACTAAATCTTGTTATCTCTATTCTAACTATCTGATAAAAAAGTGACATCATTCTTCATACTTATCACTTAGGTTTTCTGTAAAGATTTTGTAAGAGACATTGAGGGACATAATAGAGTCCTTGTGCCTTATGGTTTCCCTTTTAAAACTGTTGTGGATGAGCTTGATAAAGCATGCACTGACAATCCTCTTCACCTTTAATATGCTGGCATGTCACATGCTGGTAGACCATCTGAGCCTTTTAATACCTCATTCTTGAGTTCTTTCATGGATACCTTTACTTCCAAAGGCAACTCAGGAGCAACCTGTTTGACAAGCTCCAAGGGCACGTCATCCAAAGGATTATCACCTACCAACTTGATAATTCTCGGGAAATAGTTCCGGAAGTCCTCAGAGCATCCGATTTTCCTTGAGATTTCCTTTAAGATCTGAGAGAGCCAAAACATGTCTGATTTTTGCTTTCTCTTTAGGTGGTGGAGATTTGAATGTGCATGATGCTTTATGAAACCAGTGCATGCATCCCTGAATTTTTGCTCCTTTTCACTTATATCACACAAATTTTCTAAGCCACGGTTTAAATTCACTGGCTGATTTCTAATTCAATTCATTGTAAGATTCCGTTTTCAAACATTGTCTAGCTTCTTGAAGTTTGAATCATGCTGGAATTTCTTTTGCTTTCCTCACTCTAACAATAATTTTGTTTCAATGTCTGAAACTTATCCGTGTACTAAATGGAAACCACACACATTCTATCAAAAAATTGTCCCTTACCAGAGCAGGTTGAGTGCCAAATTCTTGCAGTTACTTTCCAGCATCTTTTGACTTGAGAAGAGAAACCTTCAATTGGAAAAGGGGATGATATTGATCCTGTAAATCATAAACAATAATCATGTGTGCAGATACTGTAATTATCTGACAGGGTGGTGGCAGTATCCACATGAACTAATTACCTGTCAATGGTGGAGATTGTCGCAACAAGAAAGTATACAATAAATCTATCAAACCAGAATTGGATTACTTTCTAGTTTCGGCCGCATGTGCTGTCACACCAAGAATCCTTGGGCAATGCAATTGTTCTAAGCTTGACTTTCTTAGATTGGAGAGTTGTATCACATTCTCTATCACAGTCACCATTAAACTTGACAATATTAAAGTTTCCTTCAAGGACTGACTTGGCAGTAGGAAGTGTTTGTGCCATCCATTTTCAAACCCAAGTTTGGCCAGTAGGGTTACTCTGGGTATACATTGAGCAAAATTCCCACACTTTGTAAGCTAGTGTTGCTGTGATTCAGAAATATTGGGCAAGGATTCTTTTCCTTTATCTAGACTGTGTGGTGTAAAGCAAAGTAGCCACAGCCCAAATTGAAGCCCATTTACATGCATTAATTAATTCTTAGGAAAAAGTGCACATCTGAACACAGGTTGGCAATGACCGAGTGAATTCACCTGCGTAGTATTTCTAGAGGTTTCCCTAACATTCCAGACCAAGACTCTGAGCTTCATGAACAATCCACATCAAGTTGCTGTTTGGGGATTGCAAATGAATTTTTAACAGTGAGGCTAAATGTGCAAATATGATAGCTACTTTGTTCCTCTATCTTGACAGATGAAGATGATAAATTTTATCTGTGCAAGCTCTTTTTAGCAGGTTCAAAATTCTGCAGAGTTAATCTAGGGTCATAATCTAATGGGAACATACAATGAACAATTGTTTACTCAGTCAAACTTTTAGGATTGTTGAAGGCTCAATCAAGTTGTTTTATTCATAAAAAAACAGAAGAAATTTTTCTTTCACTCTGTTAAAGTTTCCTAACATTTGGCTGAAAATTTGGGCATCTCCTTTCAATATCGTTCTATGTATTGTACTAAATATTATTGTGTATGACTCTAACTTCTTAGTTAAACAGTAATAAAAATATAAATATATCTTCACGTTCTTTGGCACTTTGTGAATTGCAAACAGGTCAGTGTATTTTGCTTTAGCTGGAATGACACAAATGTATTATGTAACCATATAATGAAAGTGAAAAACACGAGGTAATAGTGTGTTTTTAATAATTATGAGGTATTCTTAACTGAGAAAGTGGATGGTACAGGCAATAATAATAGACAGAAATGAGGTGTATGTGAACAACTGCATAATATATTCCTAGAGTGATAACTGATAATTGTGACTATATGGCAGGAGAGATATGCATGGGTTTATCACTATATGGAAGGAGTTATTCCAATTCTGAGTCTAACTTGAATAGTCCCTCATCAACAAATGGTATAGAAGAATCTGTATCTATTTCTGCAATACCAGGACCAGAGCTTGTGGCAAGTACTGTGAACCTTCCTGTCCATTCTCGAATAAGTTCATCTGAATCCTTATTGTCATTAGATAATGATGCAGTGTCAGGTAAAGAAAGTTCATCTTCTGGAAAAAAAGGACGTATTCGTCGACATTTTCTCAATCATTTAACATCATTATTCTCTAAAAGGTCTCAAAATGTTGCAAAGTCGAGCAGGACCTCTCCAGTTAGATCAGTTGTCCCTTCGATGCCATCTGAAATCAGCGATGATTCTGAGGATGAAAAAGATTTGATCCCTTCATCCTTTTTTGAAGAGGATCCCAAAGGTGATCCAAGAGATGATATAATGATTAATCCTTTGGCAGAGGGAATACTTGTTGATCAGTCTTATGCAGTAACCATTGGCAGATTGAATGCAATACTCTTTATGTCTGGCTCGCAGTTTGTACAGGACCTTGCTATAGTGCAAAACACAACAGATCTTTTGGAGGGACCATGGAAGAAATTAGAGAATGGATTTCCTCACCGAATGGTAACATACATGAAGGCTCCTACAAAGATGATAGGCCGTGTGAAAGCAATTGAAGAACAGATGTATTTGCGAGCTGACAAAGGAGCTGTTGTAGTGAAGTCAATAGTTAGCACACCTGATGTTCCTTTTGGGACTAATTTTCAAATTGAAATTCATTTTTGTATAAGACCAGGCCCCATCATTTCAACAGGAGAAAAAACATCGCATCTCTATATATCATGGAGCATCAACTTCTTGAGAAGTACAATGATGAAGTCCATAATAGTGAATGCTGCTCAACAGGGATTGAAGGACAGTTACAAACAATATGTGGATGTGTTAGCAAATTACGCAAGGTGTATTGATGATCCCACATCAACAGCCTCTAAAGAAGACGAGCAGCCTCAAAGTGACTGGGAGCTAGCAAAGGGATATTTTTTCAATTTCCCAGTGCTTGCATGCATAATATCATTAGCAATAGTTCTCTTACACATCTATGTTCCATGGACAAAGATAAACAAGGTCTTAGGATTTTTCTACTTGGATTTGCCAGACTCCCTTGGAGAATTCATCACATCAGCAATTCTTGCAATGCAATTGGAACATGTTGTCAAGCAGATCCAGATATTCCTACAAGCTAGAGTTTGTAGAGGTGTTTTTTACAGAAGCTTTTAATTTCTGCATTGGTTGTATCAAGCGTAGTCATCTCATAAATTGAATTTTCTTTCATACGGTCAGATAATACATTATTTGTGGTGAATTTAAAAGTCCTGTTGATATTTATCATAGTTTTTGAACTTATATGTAATTCTTGCCTGCAATTAGAATTGTCTGGCTATTCTTTGTTTGTGGTTGTTTTATCAGTGTTCTTGCACTGGGTGAGATGGCAAGATTTTTAGCAATTCATCTTGCATCCTACAAAAGGAAGGCCTAAGTTGAAATTTCCCTGTTATTCTTTTGTGATATTCTTGTCCAGGTTCTGATCATGGTGTGAAAGCACAGGGTGAAGGATGGCTCTTAACGGTGACATTGGTTAGTGGAGAAAATCTTTCTCCGTTGGATGAAACTGGTACATGTGATCCTTTTGTTGTTTTTACTTGCAATGGAAAGACCCGGACTAGCTCAGTGAAGTTAAAAACATTGAACCCAGAATGGCATGGTATCAAATCTCTCTTCTGCTTCATAATTATTTCCCTAGGGAAATCTTGGGCACTAAACGCATGTGTTCAACCTTGGGCCATGATGTTTGGTTTGTTTATTCTTTGGCATGATCATATGTCTTTTCTATCAAGTTTCTATGGTACGAAATTCTGAAACATGACCTTTCAAACACTGATTCTTGTTCTGTCATGCCATTTGTGGGAATAGAGGTACTTGAGTTTGATGCAACGGAAGATGCACCATCAACAATGGATATTGAAGTTTTTGATTTTGAAGGACCCTTCGCAGAAGCAGAGTCACTAGGGCATGCTGAGATAAACTTTTTGAAACAATCTTCAGAAGACCTGGCAGATTTGTGGGTACAATTGGAGGGAAAGTATGCACAGTTGCAAGGATCAAAATTACATTTGCGTATCTGTTTGATCAACACCAAAGATTCTGACCATGTCAATCATTATATTCAGAAAGTAGAAAAGGAGGCTGGCAAAAAGGTTAGTACAGGGCGCCTTTTTCTACCATTGCACCTTTGTCTTCTCCTTTCTTGTCTCCAGGTGCCAAAAAGAATGGCATTTATGCTAAATTCTGGTTGTTCAAAGTATAGAATTTCAAACAAAACCCTTATTTTTAGATTGTTTCTGGTGATTGTATTTTAAGCTTACTTATTTTATATCTATTTCATTCTTGTCTTTGAATTTTTAACCTCTACATGAGCAGAGGGAATGCTACTTTTTTAATAAGATTGCAGATGAGTGATTTGTAATATGTATGATGTAAATTATTTCCTTTCTTGACTGTCATATTCCTGGTTATGTTTGCATCCGTTTTTCTTTGATTGATCTTTACCATCTATTTCCATTTGCTTAAGCAAGAGACCTGATATGTAAATGAAATAGATAGCATACTTTTTTATTAAATTTTGAATTTAAAAATATGCATTCATTAAAGGACCAAGGTTGATCATTTCATCACTCAAATTTTATGTGATATGCTACTGTCACTGTGTATACTTTATTGTTTTCCCTTAAATCTGGCATGCTTTGTTTATTTCTCTACGAAATTAAAATTTGATGCATTTATTTCCTTCATCATAAAAGATTTTCCTATACATTATATAAAGTTGATTGATTTTCTACTATCATTCTCAGTTCTCCTTATTTTCTGTGCAATTTAGATTAAATCAATTGCTAGTGCTTCACACTAAATTTTGATGCTTTATATGGGTAAAGTTGCTTAGGATGAGTTAGCATGTGGCAAGGCCCATAAACATTCCATGTAAGGTGTATCCGCGCTTAAGGTTTCTTTTTGTTTAGGGTTGAAACATTTAAATTACATTTTATGGCCATGTATACTGCATATTGTGAATGGAAAGCATTCTAAAATCTAAATATATTAGCATGCCAGTTTTTTATGTCATTAATTTTATATTTCTGTTCACATAAAGATCTCTTCTCAGTTATGAACACTTACACTTGTGGTGATAACTGTTTTTCCTGTAATCTACTAGCCAATTTTATAGAAGATGCCTCCAATGTACGCTCTTCCTTGATATTTGCATATACTACAACTACATGTTGTAAACATTAAGAATTTGAAATTTGTTAGCATGTCAGTTTTCTATGCTAGTAATTTTATATTTCTGTTCACATAAAGTCTTAAAGATGTCTTCTCATGTTTTAACTACTTGCTTTTGTGGTTATGTAAGCCTGTGATATGTAAGAGCCTAATTTCATAGGAGAAGCCTCCAATGCTGCTATATATGTTCCTCTTGAGAATCTTATTTTGCATTATGTTTGTTCAAATAGTAGGATAATAGGGTGGCCATGGTTTTGCAAAGCAGGATTAACATATTGATGCAGAGAAAAATGAGTTGGAGCATGCTACTTTGAAGCTATAGAGAGAGGCTGTGTTAGTGGCCAAGCCAGGTAAAGAAGATAACTATATTGACATAGATGATGAGGATGCTTCCACTTTGGATTTATTGCTTGTGTGCAGCTATTTGAATCTATAGAGGGACCATCGAGGGTGCTTACTCACAGAGTATGCTTAGAGTAGACATTACTTGTATGGTGGAGCAGATGGTAGTTTCCACTCTATCCTTTTCCTAGGGCCAAGAAATGGTCTACTAAATGAGCTAATTAGCAAGTGCATTTTTCTCAATTGTATGTAGCTATTGAGGATACGAAAAACTGTTACTTGGGATAGTGGGAAATCTAAACAAAGGCCTTGATGACCATGGCAGAAATGCCATACTTGTGAGTACAGTTGGAAAACTCAGACTTGGCAATACCTTAGCAGACCCAAAATATTTGACCCAGCAAAAGTTTGGCAAAAACTTGGGAACTTAGAAAACGCTTGAATTTCATTAGAAGCACTTTTTTTTTTTCCAAAATTTAGTGACCAGATGTAAATATTGAGTACATAAATGAGTAAAATGATGCTTTCTATTAAATTTGATTGGTTTGAATGCAAATTGAGTACAAAATTACATCATGCGGAATCCTGATGGTTGATAGCTGGATACCATAGAAAGCTAGCCGGCAAAATGAAAATGGTAAAACTATTGAAATCTATTGAAATGTAGGGGAGAGGTAGAGGGTGTAATTCTTGGAATTTCCCGCGGTTCCTCGCTTGGCTGGGAAGGTAGTGGCTCAACCTCCATCTTGGTAGTAGATGGCAATGATTCCCCAACATTATCAGTGTCATCCATTCCTACATCTCCTACACTCAGCACCTCCAACACCAACCTTTCAAAATTAAGAATCTTATCTCTAGTGAACAATGGAGGATACTCAACCTGCCCTATCCAATTGCTATAAGGATGTAATGTCCCCATTTTCATGAGCATCGGAGTTTGAGAGGTTAGCCTATTACTTGACCCTTGTAGGCTAGTACGCTGGATTAGAGGGTCTAGTTGGGCATTGCGAAGGATTGCAGTTGGTAGTTGTCAGACCTTGTTTAGGATTGTTCCTCGTTTGAGACAGAATGGCATACTTACTATTTATAGTAAGTAATCTTTTTGGCAGAGTCGGAGTTACTATATTTAGTGGGACACCTAAGCAGTTTGGTGGCAGTACAGAGGTTATCTAGCGTCGGCAGAGTTCATTATTAGAGACTTACTATTTATAGTTATGAAAGGGAGCATGGATATAATGTTAAGTCCAAGTGTCATACACGGTGTATGAATGAAGCAACTGTTAAGTGTAAAGGGGAAGCTGCAGATCGATAGGGTTTGAAGCATATACGCTTTCATTTTGGAAAAAAACAAGGATCATTCGAAGACATTATATTCTTTTTTGTTGAATGCTAGGTAGGCGTTTGCAATTTCAGTGATCATCTACATGTAAGAACCCCAAATCGGTTTTTAACTGCTGTTGACGTTTATCTCAATTTGTTGTTTGAAAGTTTATGAATTTTTTGGATTTTCAAGGGTTTTAGAAATTAAAAGCAAATATGCAATAATCTGAAATTCTGAAACTATTCAATTATCTGCTGCAACTTCTATTTATTTTCCAAATGAAATACAAAAGGAAATCAAGACAATCCTTTATTGGAAAATGATTAACAAAGGCAACTATGAAATGCATAAAAAACTTGGGAGAATACACCAGCTGTTGCAGGAACTTATTTATTTCAACTCTACAATGTTGTGGCTGTAAATCTGAAAGAGGATAATGGCTGCGACTTATTTCTTCATAAAATTGCAATTAAATACTATCTTTTTCTTCCTGCTGTTGAAACTAATACTGCTGAAGTACAAATAGAGTCTCTGGATGAAATTCTCTGAAATTTCAAATTCACTGGATATTTCACCAGCTCAAATGGATACACACAGAAGAACTACATTCTTCAATGGCAAAGCTGAAACCCCTTTTTAGAGCTCAAAATCACAATGATCAATTTGCAAAATAACAATGGATGTTTTCCTTCTCCCATCAAGCATAAATAGGTTTTCCAACCCTAAATCGCAATTCCTTGGAATGCCGTGATTTCTTTCTTTTAGGCATTAAAAATATAATCATTAAATAAATTTAATAATTTAGACTTAGGAAAACGTGCCAATAAATTAAATACTTTAATTTGGCCCCCTTCATGATACTTAGACCCATCACTTAAGTCATTTAATATAAAGTCAATTTACAACTTAATATTAAATCCTTTGCCATTTAATTACTATATAACCACTGAAAACTGAATAACTCCCTCAAAAATGTGAATTTGACTTATACTTGAAAAAAATTAACACATTTCAATGCAAAGTATCACCTTCAACTTTATATTTGAAATATTTACAATGCAAACAAGGCAGCAATAATTATTAAACAACAAGCACCTGGAATCATACTTTGCACTCCACGAAATCTCTTGATATATACATAAAAATATATCGCTGCTGCAAGAAAGGATAGTGTGCTTTGACATTTAGCCTAGGAGATGATTATGCCGTCACCAATAAGGAAATACGATCCCCCTCCTTAATTGAGAAAAACCACTCTCGTTTGTCGAAGACCCCCATAAACTACTAATCATATGTGCTTTGCAAGACCAAAACATGAAAAGGGGGTATCTTTCAAACCTTTTTTCTTAATTAGATGAACTTGTGCTTGGTAGCGTAGCCAACATTTTGTTTCGTAAAGGAAAGAACCCATGTGTTTTAAGTGTTTGTTGCACTTAAACAATTTGTGTCAAGGTGGACCTACCATTTATACAAAGTATCCTCTCCTCTCACCTTCACGGACCTTGGGTGAAGAGAAACATATAAATAATGCCCAAATTTTCCACTTTTTAAATAGAGGCTTCTTTGGGGATTTCATCACCTCATAGTCCCTCAAGCAATTTCTCTCTTCGAGTTGCTATATAAAAGGGTAGCAAGTGAAAGCTTGTCCAAACTAAAGGAGAACGGTTAGGGTGCAATCTGATCTCGGTATCCAGTGGTGTGATGTCTCCTTTCTAGAATAGGATTTAATAATAAATAATTAAAATATCTTGATAAATGAATAAATAATAAATTATAATACAGTTTATTATAATTATGAAAGGATATAACATATTAATGAATAAAGTATAATATAATATAATAATGAACGAATACAATAATATTATAATATAATATATTAAATCAATATTATCATTTATATAATACAACCTGAGTTAAATATTAACTAAGTATTATTATAATATAACTATGATATATATTATAATATATACCATCAAAAGTATATTGCCTAATATACACCAAATATTAAACATAAGCATCCAATATTAAATATTAATATAATAATATAAGGGACTTACAATTGTATTGGTAGTGGGAGCATGCGAGGAGACTAATGTAGTAACAATTTCTACTGATTCAGATGAATCATTGGTCGAGGTACCTAGCAGTAGTAACTCGGTTGTTGATGTGTGCGTAGATGATAGCACACATGATGATATCAATCATGAGGTTAGCATAATGGATACAACTTCCTATCACAGTGCAGATTGTGAGTCAATGAGCTTACATGAGAGTCAAGGAGTTTAGAGACATCATGTTGGGCAACTGAGGGTGAGTGATAATCAGATTGCTACAACCATCGAGCATTATGATGCTGCCCGTCAGATGTTAACTACCTATGGATGGGGTACTCTTGTGACAAATGAGCATTGTGATGGTTGTCTTTCCCTTGCAAAGTTTCATACACTTCGATGAGTCATGTAAATATTGTGTAATATTTTGTACTAACGTCGGTTTTGCAGGAAACTACATAAGGAGATTAAGAAGGGACATTACAAATGATCCTTGTTTTTTTCCAAAATGAAAGCTTATATGCTTCAAACCTTATCGATCTTCCTGCATTTCAATAATTTTGTGATTGAACCAGTCAATTATACGGCTTTGTATGATGACAAAATGACCTGAGGACAGTGAAGAATTGTAATACCTTTCATTTGAACCTGGTTTCATTGATTTTTATAAAATATCAAGAGAGTTATTGTGTTTTTTCTATAACAGGGTTTGTAACCCTTGCTAATGAGGGCCTGGACACAAAATAATGATTTGTGGCCCTTCCCACTGGTGGAATTTCTTCTAATCTGGTAAAATGAAAGCTCTGAGAATGTAGTTTGTGATTTTGAAACTTGCAAGAATGGAGGATAGAGTTTGTGGCCAATTTGTGGATGCCCTAATCTGATAACCCTGTGTATTTGGCTTCATTGACTGGACAAGAGTGAGGGTTTTGTAAAATGAGGGGAGAATGGTCATTCCTATCCTTGAAACTTGTTGATTCAGACCTCAAGGGGCCTATTCAAACCTTTGGAGTGCAAGTTGGTGGTTTGGAAGCAACGGGTCCTATGTTTGGTTTGTAAAGGTGGCCTAATTAGGCTTGTAAGAGCAGATTACCAGTCAAATATTGACTAATGTGTTCCAAAGAAACCCTGTCATCATTTTGTTTATATTTTGTAACTCCCAAAAGGGTATTTGAATATATGGCTAGTTTGTGGATATCTGCCTTGTCTTGAAAGTTATGCCCTGTTTTGTCATTTGCAAGGGCTACTAGGAGTTAGGATTGGTGTGAGAGGAGTGTCAAGGAAGTTGGGAGACTTTGAGTTATGTGGGTTAGTGGTTGGTCTGTACTTGTCATTTTCACATTGTTCAAGGCGACTCAAGAGTTGGGTGAGGGCTTTGAAGCCTTAATGCATTTTTGGATGTCATGTGGCCTTATAGGAGTATTGGACCATTTTGAAGGAAACTTAAACTTGTAGAGGGGAACAATGGAATGTTGGTTGGGAACTAAATTGAGAAGAGTCTATGTCTGTCAAGAATCATGGAGTGTCCAAGGGCTACCTTTGTGATGGAGTCTTCCTATATGTGATTGTTTTGAACCTTGAAGAAGGGAGGAGTCTTTTAGTTGGAAAATATGTTATCAATAGTCTGATTGTCGTGCCCTACTTTGCATCAAATCACTCTCAACCAATAGTTCTTGTCATCCTAACCGTTTTCTACCTAGATAGTCTCATAGGTCTTTCCAGTGCCTTGTAGGGTCTTTTGACCCATTCCCTGTGAACTTCGGCAGTTTTTGCCGATCTACATTCAGACTTGCCAGAGGAGTCACCATCTTTCTTGCCTGATTGCCCCCTTGTGCGTCGAACCTAGGTGGATTGTTCTGACCGCTACGTTTTGGTTCTTTCCCTGTTCTCTCAGCCACACGTGCATCCTCTACGCATTCACCTCCAGCATCCCCAATACCTCGGGTACTTCTAGGCCTTGACTTGTACTCCCTCCGTTCGAGGGTCTTCGATTCAAATCCTCTAAGGATGGGTTCTTCTGAGATGGATAGGTTCTTAATGCCGTGCAATATATCTGTCAGTTCAAGATTTCCTTTGTACTCCTCGTTTTACATGTTTGTATGGACGACTGTCTAGCTTGGTCAGCAAGGTATGTCTCATTAATTTTTTCTTGTAATCTTTTTCGTTCTCTTTGTTGTGCAATTCTTAAAGATCGCCTAATCACTTTCTCTTGACCACCTTGTGGCCTCTTCTCGCCTTTATTGGGATCCAAGGGCATGAATCACGCAATGCAAACCCGAGCCTTTATTGGGATCCAAGGGCATGAATCACGCAATGCAAACCCGATTTCTTTTAAGGCAACAATGCCAAATTGTAAAGAGCTTGTCTGGCTCTTCGTAACAAATTGTCTTGAACTTCCAATTTGGTTTGCAAACACTTATTATTTTTTGATTTAATTGAAAATTTTAAATCTTTCTAGCGTCATGATAACAATTAAAATAATTTATTGCAAACTTTAACTTCAGCACAAGTGGTTTTTTCAATATTTACAAATTAGCAACAATTAAAAATGAGAATAAACTGGCACCTTATTGCAAAGATCTGAATGAAGTATCAAAATGCAGCCAGCTAACAATATTAGCACATTCTTCAAAGGATGAACTGCTGCCAACTTATGAAATGGTGCATACAGGCAAGACGCACAGCCCTAAAGTGAGCTGGCCGTACACTAGGAGGAGGCGTGAGCTGCTAGGGATGGAAGTGCAGACTTCCTCCAATCAAAACGTGGGCCTGTAGCTTAAACGTGACCCTCCTCAAACAATTCCGCAGCCTTAATACCAAACGCAGCTCTAGAAAATACAACCACAATTCCCTTATGCCAAAACGATAGCCAGATAATCCAACCTCCAAGAATTCAATGGTTGTAGAATTTCGAATTCAGATTTAAATATTTTCCAGCTTGATGTAATTGCTCCAAACTTCACACTCTTGATTTACCTCAGCATCAAGATTGATAACCAGAGGTTCATTAAGAATTTTCAGAATTCAATTTGCAAAATTCATCATCAATCAGTGATGATTCAAATTTCCAAGAGAGGAATCAGTCCTCAAACCCTAGCCATTTCTCATAGCCAAGAACTTCATTAAATTTTCACCAAATGAATAATGGATGTCTAAAGTGCTTTTTTGGGTTGAATAAATAGCTTTTTGAAAAAGCTTAAACTTTACACTTTTCATGAAAGTAGCTTCTTCATCACAACATCACTTTATAACATTAAAGTTATAAAGTCGTAAAGTTATTAAATTAAAATAACTTAATTTAATAATGATAATTAAAACATGAAGCCACTGAATCCATCTGACTGCAACAAACTCATTTCTGACAACAGAGCCTCGAGCTCAAACTGCCCTGCCAAAAATAGCCGTCTACCAAACATAGACTTACTATAAATAGTAAGTCTCTCAAACTGGAGGTCCCTGATAAACGATTCTGCAATACCTGATGACACTGTGCAAGCGCTTTGCTATACCAAGCTATGCCCAAAATAACACTTACTATAAATAGTAAGTCATCCAATCTGGCCCAAACGATGAGCAAACCTGACAACCAGAACCTCCAGAATGGAATCCAATCACTGGCTTTGCCAACTGACCCCCTCTGATCACATGATTAGCTTACGAGGGTCGCCAAACTAAGCTAATCACAAAAGACTGAAAAACGGGGACATTACACAAATGTTTACTACTATACCTGGTAATTTACATACATGAAATAATAATGCAAATGGCAGTGTGTACCAAAAATATAGGAGTAAAATATATATCTTTATTAGCTCATGAATTCATTACAGAGAAGAGGACCGAAGATAGTCGGCCAAGGATTACAATTCATCCAAAATGAAACCAAAATTAAGGAAACAAGCTAACAGTTTATTTTTTGTTGATGCCAATTGCCAATTCACCCGGGATGCTCCTGCATCAATGTGATGGTGGAGTTGACCCATTTTCCTTATCATTATGATTAGAGGTATGCACATGATTAGAAGAGATGATTAGCTGAATGGAGTGAGATTAGATGACAAGTGGGAAAAGTAGGAGGATGTGATGGGAGGAGAGAGAATGAGTGGAGAAATTAAAAATTCTTTTTGATTCCAAGTGGGAGGAAAGGGATTAAGTAAATTATGGAATTTACTTAATCTAATGAAGAGAATTTAAGATGCAAGTGGATAAGAGGAAATAGACTTTTTGAATTAACTTTAATTCAAAATTTGAGGAAACGGGGAATGAAATTTTAATTAAATAAAACTAGAAGTTTATTTAATTAAGTAGGATCAAGGAGTATAGATAAATTAAATGAATTAATTTACTTAGGACTATAGAAGAAAGGGAACATTAATTAAATAATTAATTATTCAATACAGTAATTAAATTTATTAAGTTATTAATTTAACACTTATTACCATGACGATTAATTTGATCAAATGTTAACGATCAAATTTAGGTGTCTACACAAAGCAGCCAACTTTGAGTTTGATTTTGCTAAGATTCGACATATGGTATCTACATTGGAGAAGTTGGTGATGGTAGATGAATGCACAATTAGGATGGCAAGATATGGGGAAAGAATTAAAAGGCTCGAGGAGGATAATGAATTGATAGCGACGAAGTTGTTCACAAAAAGAAATGACTTGAGGAGGTTCGAGGGAAATGGCTGAGCTTCGCCATCTCATGCACATCTCCTAGAGCTTTCCGAGCTCCTTAATTTTTCTTGAATGCTTTCATCTCCTCCACAAACTCCTAGAGGCCACCTATTGCCTACTTTGATAATCTCTGAAGTGACCTTTACTTTTAGAAGATGAGAGTCAAAACTAGCTTTATGTTATCTTCAATGTAATGCCTCGTTTGAAGGACCAAGGAAAAATCTGACAAAGCAACATTTTTATTTTTTTGAAACAAGAACAACAAGGTTACAAAAACAAGTTGCACTTGCACTGTAACATGCACACAAGTGTCATATGGAACATTCTGACACAAAGGAAATGGAAACCAAAATAATCTCAGTTACCTCACCATTGCATATAAGGTGGTACCAACAGAAGGCTGAATAGCCATGAGACAAACCACCTGTAATGTCCCCTTATATTAATTCTTAGGAATTAGGGACTATTAACTCACAAAATCAATTGCAAGATACTTCTTTCCAAAAAGACTCTAAAACTTCTTACTTTGGAATGATGATAATTGAAACCACTTAATGTAAGAATGATTGATTATGATTTACTTTATAAATGATTGTCCTTATGATACAAATTTGGTTTCACTTATAATGTGATGCTATATGATATATTGCTTATCAATAGGATAGAGTATCACTGCTATCTCTGATGTTTGGGTTAGATTTATTGAAGGATGATCTCTACTCTATATATCGTGTTTTTGTAACTGCTATGAGATACTTTCAGATAGTACTGTCTTTCCTCCATTTAAAATTAGCCATATTTATTGACATGCTAGGACTAACTACTAAGATCAAAGCAACTATGTCTATTAGAAGAAAATTAAGATTACTTGAAATATCTATAAATGTTAGGCTTCCATATTATTCTCGTGGGTGTCTACCAATACCAGCCTTTAATGACTTACAAAATGAAGAGATTTTAATTCTCTAGATGGAGACTGCGATACTCATCAAGTTGTTCTCTCTGTTATAAAGGAGACCGAAATAATCAGTCACCATTATCTTCAATGATGAAGCCTAAGAAGAAGTTTAACCTGTTTGTGATTCTCCAGATGGACACTGAAATACTTTTGCTATTAGGCAAAACAGTCGTTTGACTAATCCATAAACTCCCACTGACGTCAACTCAACTGCAGAGCTTTTCTCATGAACCAGAAAGTACTCACCTTTCACTACCCAAGCCCATTAGCCATTAGTTTCCATATTCCTGTAACTCTTAATAGTAAACCCCCTCTTCCAGCCAACACACTCTAAACCACCCAGTCAACCTCTCCTGCCATACAAAACAACAAGAAAGAATGTGGATTATAATGTCAAGCACTTTGTTTTGAGAATTGCTGTCCACCCCAGTGAACACTCACTAACAAGGAATCCTAATTCATATTACCCAAGCAATATAAATTATTCTCCGAATGGTTTTCTCAATCCAATTTAATTTCAAGCAGTCCACCAGACCCAAACTCAGTAGGCTTTTATATTGTTTTGAGAAATTTTGAAGTCCTCATGGACAGCCAATAATTAATTGCTAGTTGCTTTGAAAAGAAGGAAGGACTGGCTTCTTTGGCATTTATATGAAAGTGTATTGACTTGTATGGAGGCAATCAATTTAATGCTCAATGTTGATCAACTCAGACAAGAGAGTGCTGCACTCAATCCACTGATCTCATAATATCATGCATTGAGAAGATATGAAATAGGAAAGCAAATGAATCCCCAAGAAGGCTGCATTCATGTGAGAATTGGAACAATTGAATGGAATCCCTTGCTGCTCCACTTTGAGCATGGGAGGGCATCCTGCTATACAGCAAACCCTTGGAGGTGTCAATGAACAATGCATCGCTCTTTATGATTAACTATGCTTTATTACTTCTAGTGCATCAAGTCTTTTTGTATCAAAATCTTAGTAATAAATATCAGATGTATAACTCGCTCATGTCTTCAGCTATACTTCTGTAACAGCTCCTTTAAAACTCTAGCTTAACAGGTGTCTATGTACTATGCTTCTGTATCTTCCTTAATTGCTAAAATCTGGTTGAAGGAATTTTTTAACTTATATCTTTACTATGAAAATTTTATTTGTTCATCAATTTTATCTATTTTTATTGATTTATGCATTCTCAAATTATTCTAATGAAATGAAGGTTTAATTGTCAGGAAAGAGATTACACTTCGATACACATTAGAGCGAATAGAATGTTAAAATAGATAAGTTGAGGCATATAAGTGTTTCAAATGTCAATAGTAAAATTTTATTTGTTTTCAAGTAAGAGAAAAGAGGACGAGGAAAGACATACAAAGATAGAATAACATCCATCCATTACAGGAGTATTCTGTTTAAGGTTGTCACATGTCTTCTTCACTGGAAATTTTGAAATGTCAGGAAAATGGATGTCAATTTAGTAGGATTGACATACAGACATTGCTAATTGAATTTTTGAATATGAATGCTTTTTGAATTTAAAAAAGGAATCTGACTCCTGAAATTATGCAGATTCTTCGGCGGTCACCACAGAAGAATTTATCATTCCAGCGATTGTTTTCTCTTCCTTCTGAAGAATTTCTTATTAATGATTTTGCATGTGCTTTAAAGCGCAAAATTCATTTGCAGGTTAATACTCTCCCCTTTTTGTAATTTATATAATGAGAAGATGCATTCAACCAATCAAAATTTTAGCTGCTAGGATACAAAAGAATTGTGTTATTTTTATTTTTATTATCAAATTTTCTAAATGCCTTAGAGAAAAAGGGAGAGATTCAATCATCAGTTATTGAAACTTATGGTAAGGACAGATTCATTCTCATGTGCTGTTTGTAATCAACCCTCACCCGTGGCTAAAGCTTGTGAGCTCTATTTGTGCTGTTCAAATAAAGGAATGCTGAATTTTGTTTCGCTTTCAAAGAAGGTGCCAGTCTTTATAATGCTTCTAAACTGAGTGTTTTTAGTGTTGCATCTTGTCATGACTTGTACACATTCATATATTAAATAAATATAAGATAAAATGAGATATTATGTACTCATGGACTATGTATATTTAGATTAATGGTAGTTATGGTAAGGTTATGTGTGGACCATCACTCTCAACTTTTGTACCTATAAATTTTTTCTTTCATATTTACCAGTGGAATTAGAGCCTAGTGTTGATAGTACCTGCTGTCATGTTTGTATATAACCTAATAGAAGAAATGCACCATCAAAGGAATGCTTACCTTTTATATGATTTGATGTACATAGCATAAGATAATTAATTTTATGCTATAGTAGTTGATACCACAATTGGTGTGGCTGACTGCTACCCTCATCCCTTTCTTGTTCTATATGTACAATTTCTACCTAGATAGTAAGAGTTGTTTTACTCGTGTCTCCTGCCATATATAATGAGATTGGGCATCAGAGATCACGTGCGTAATGATTATATCATTCGATAAAGATATTCAACTTTTTTTTTTTTTATTGTGTTCCTATAGTGAAGTGATGATTATTGTATGCAAATTCTTGTACATACTCTTGTTCTTGTACATGTTAGATGTCCTATTGTTTTTGTTGTATACCTACTTTTATAGAATTGACGCCTTTTCATACTCTTGATGTACATGTGATGTCATGTCCCCCTTTTTAGGTGAAAATAATTAAGAGCAATTTAGTTTGTTTCCATAGGCTAAAGGGGATGATGAAGAAAATATTTTAAAAATATAATAACTTTAATTGTCCTAGCCACTTAATGATATAACTTTATAAAAGGATAACTTAATTTTAAATGATGGACAATAAAATGTTTTATTAGAAGGCCTTTCTAGACACTTCTCAGATAAAGTTTTGGTGGGAAAAGGGAAAAAGATTATAATATTCAATTATTTATCCTGAAAGGATATATAGGAGTTGGGCATAGAAGGGAAATCATCCATTGAATTGTGTTGAAACTCCCATTTTTGAGATTGAACCCCCCATGTTCATCTTTTTGCCTCAGGATGAAAACCCTTTCGGCATTGATATTTGGATGGTGAAACCCTTTGGATTTCCATCTTGGTAGGAGGATGGAAACCCTTTGATTCAATTGGAGTGATTCGATCTAGGGTTACCCATGTGTTAAAGGTGTGCATTTTCTTCTAGTTTTAGGTTATCAATTGAAACTTGAAATTATTGAAGATATTTCAGATTTCTTGGGTATGGGTTTCAATTTCAAATCTATATCTTTAGTGCTTCTTTTTATAGAACAAACACGATTGTTGTGTTTATGTTTGTTGTATGTAAAGAGCCTAAGTTGGCTCTCTCTGAATATCCGGATCAATATACTAAATTTGATATAATTTGCAAATTACCATGCTCAAATGGTTGGATCATTGAAATAATAACATCATAATTTTCTCTACTTCCAATTATAACTTGCAAACAGCGAATTCTGAAAGTATATCCTATCAACTTAAAGTATTCCATACATATCTAAAATTCCATACATATTAATTTCCAACAACAACTGATCTTCTAAACCTCTAAGAAATTCAATAACAGCAAACTCAATTAATAAATCCAAGCACCTGAACAATTGCGAGAGTAGTACAGCTGTCAACACAGCTGGTAATGAAACCGCCACCTGGAGCATCACACACATGACTGCCCCCATACATAGCACGCTGATCCTGCTACAAACTTGGCCCAGAATGAATGGACACCTAATGGCAGGTGTCAAGGAAAGACGCTGCACTCAGAAAATTTGTGCGGCCACCTTGGAAATGCCTTCACGTGAGCCCAGCTCTTAACGTGGACAGACTATAATGCTGTAACGTCTCAATGAAATTGCAGCACGTCCAGGATAAGTATTGACGCCAACAGAAAACTCAAACATCTGCCCTTAATGTACATTCCTTCACTCAATTCGAACCTACCTCCATTGTATCAACTTCCACAATCGATAGTAATAACCAGCTTTCCGATTTTGTAAGGAAAACTTCAGATTTAATGAATTCTTCACACAATTTCTTAGCATTCAATTCCAGAATTGAAACTTCAATCAATTCAATATACATCAGCATTGAATTGATAATCAGAATTAAATAATTGTGAAATTCACCATTACAGGCAATGGCTCAAATCACCAGAAAGAGGAATCCGTCCTCGAAACCCTAGCCAGGGCAATTCTTCACAAACTTCAAATAAATGATTGCATAATGAATGAATGAAAGTGCTTTTTCGAGCAAAATATATAGCTTTTTTGAAAAAGCACTTTTTTAATATTTCCCTTAATTGGCTTTATTAAATATTCCCACTTTATAATATAATATTATAAAGTCATTAGTTATTAAATTAAATCAATATAATTTAATTTAATAACACCTTTAAAATAAAAGCCACTGAACCGTCTGACTGCAATCATCAAACTTCTGACAAAGCACCAGGACCAACTGCCCAGCCGAGAATAGATACTGCCCTGCCAGAAATAGCCACTGCTAAAAATAGACTTACTAAAAATAGTAAGTCACACAAACTGGAAATTCTCTAAAACATCAATCCTGAGATGTCTGTCGCTCCGTGCAGACACCCTGCCAATCCTGGCCATACCAGATACCCCACTTACTAAAAATAGTAAGTTGGCCAAAATGACCCGAACGAAGAGCAGAACTGATAATCTGAATCTCCAGAATGGAATCCCAACGCTGGCTCCACAATTTGACCCCCTCTGAACACCCGATTAGCTTGCGAGGGTTGCCAAACCAAGCTAATCCCGAAGCCTGAAAAACATGGACATTACATTGTACATTCTAGAAGGTGGTCATAGTATTTTCCATACCCAACCGTACTTATATGCAGATCACAGCCTTTTAGGAAGGAAAGATTCAATTGAATTAGCTGTCGCACACTCTTATTGAGTCATTTCATTTCAAAGTCCTCAGCCATTATTCTAGTTTGCCACATTTTGTTCTTAGGAGTTGCAAGAACAAAATTTTTTTGTAGGCATATTATTACTTACTGAATGATCACCATAACATAGTATTTTGGAGTTCAGAATATTCGGTATAATTGATGTCTACCATGCGCTTTTCAAAAAATAGAAAAATCAGCTTTAGTAATCTGTCAAAGTCAGCTTGTTCTAGTCTCTTCTACAGTATATAGAGAAGAGCTTTTGAGGGTAAAACAACTTTGTTGAACAATCTCTCATGAGGCCTACAGCTTCATGAGGATGTGGGAAAGAGCTGCTATTAGATAATCATGTTTTGTAAGTTGTTGCTGTTAATTTTTTTTATTCAAATTGGGTACCAGTGGATTATAATGTTTTATTAAGGATTTATAGTTTAGTTCTTTCAATTAGGATATATTTCCTGTTATGAATACTCCGTTTTATTCCAAAAGAGATAATTAGCTTGTAGTGGATATTATAATGGAGTTTAGAAGGCTTATCTGCTAAGGTCCAGATATCAATCATTTGGATTTTGTAGTTTGCATACATCATTAACTGTGCATCTTGTCACTAGCAATGCATTTTGATTTAGTTCTAGTCACTATATGCTCTCACCCTGCCTATTCTGGGATCTTAGTGATCAGAAAGTGCTAGAATTTATGCATGAATACCGGGTTATTGTCAAGATTAATGAAATATGTAGTTAGAAACATGGCACGTGAACACATAATGTCTCATCTTTGTCTTCTATTACTCGCTATCTTAGCAGTTAATGTTGTCATTGTCTGCAATCTATATCCTTTTTGTTGTAATTGAAAAATAAAAATAAAAATAAAAAAAACAAAAAATCAATTTCTAGTGATGGGACTTGAAGTCAATCTTGAAGTCTATTTCGAAGATTCCCTCCTTGTTTGGTTCCATCCGCTGCTTCCCTTCCCCATTTCTTCCTCTCTTTCGGACTTAGATGATGACACAATGTCCTCGCTCACCATTTGTGTACGTAGGTTGATTACAAATTTTCAACCACCTTTTTCCATTGAAAGAGTGTTCCTCTTCCAGTCGTGGTTCACCTTTGCCTGTGCCAACCAACCTCTCTCTAAGATAGCGTCGTCCCCTTTCCTCTTTAATGGTATCACTACAAAATCCAAAACAAAGGGTTGTGTCCCGATCATAACTCACTGTGCCATTAGAGTCCTGATGGGTTTGATACCGTGTTGATTGACACCCATGAGTTGGAACGTCAATGGCCACAACGTAGGTTGTCCCAATCGCCGCCATGTTTCCTCTGGAAGTACGTTGACATTGAAGCCTCCATCCACAATGGTGTTTGTCAAAATGGTTCCCAGAATGCCCATTTCTACTACCGTTGGGTGTCTTCCAGTTTTTATTGCGAGTAACATGGGATCTTTTGCTGTTCCGAGACAATTCTCCTTCCTGAGAGGGTTTTCTCCTTCACCATGGGTTCCCTTCATCTCTGGTCCACTTGATGCCTTCGTAGATGATGTCACATTTAATAGAGTCATTCTGAATTGTGGTATAGAAACAAGGTCTTTCAACTTGATGGGAATTTATGCTTGCAACACCTGCCGTACGATGTTTTATTCCGCCTGACCCCTTAGAGAGGTGCCGACGGTGTCGTTCCCTTCTTTCTGCCATCATTTCCTTGTCAATGTTTGCCTTCGCTTCTTGCATTCTCCTTTTCTCAACTTTGGGGTTCGGGTAGGTAGCCTTCTTTGCTTGCGCTCGAGTGACGACCAGGATCTCCTCCTAGTTGCCTTCAATGATCAAAAGGTTCACTCCTAGCTTTGGACACTTCGCGTCGTCATGGTCTTCGGGACCACACCACCTACATAGAAACTGCGACACTTCTCCCCTCGTGTAGTCTCTTGCAAAGTGCCCCCATTGGTTGTAGGTATGACACTATATCATTGGCTGTTCATTCGCATCATATTGGATACGCTACGACCCCTGTTATTATTATTGTTGTTCCCATTGTTTCCACCTCTTCCCCCGCACTGGTTATTCCTGAAACCGCCAGATGATGCTGTATTGGCATTTGTGTTTGCGGCCCCCGCAGTTGAGGTAGATGCTTCTTGTGTCATCAGTATTTGTTGAGGCCCTCTGGTTTTCATGTTGTACGGACATTCCTTAGTGGAATGCCGGACAATTTGGCAGATATCGCAAAATTCTTTTTTCGGATTGGAGCCCTTTGTGTGACCTTCGTCTGTACACCACAAGTCCCCTTCATCATTTCGGGTGGGGTTGCTCTTCATGGTCTTGAATTCTTTCATCATCCGGAGCATGTCTTTTTGGAGGGCTTCTATTTTCTTGCCCGATTCTTCACTGCTACTCTCTCCATCAGAGTCATCGTCATCTGATGATTTATTCTTCTTTTTCTTTACGGTTTTGTTTTCACTCTCGAGATCCATTGCTCGATTGTAAGCCTCGTTATATGATGTTGGCGGTACTATCTTCATTTTTCTCCCGAGGGCAGGCTTCAGGCCGTCGATGAACCACCTTTTCTTCAGTCCGTTCGCTGGTGGGCTCTCCATTTTTCCCACCAGTTCTTTGAGTTGCCGTCCGTATCCACAGACTTTTTCCTCCTTTGCTTGTTTTGTATTGTAGATCTCTGCTACTATTTCATTGTCATCTCTGAGTAGTCTGAATTCTACTCGAAACTCTTTCTTTAGATCTGCCCATACAACCACCTTTGTTTGATCAACATCAGAATATCAATCAATGGCTATGCTCCTTAGGGTTGCTAGGAATTGCCTTACCCAATCATCTTGATCTGTGACCCCATTGGCTGCCCAGATTGTCTCATAGGTTTTGTAGTGTCATATGGGATCTTCTTTCTCATCACCCATGAATTTAGGTAGCTTTTTCTTTTGCCCCTCCATGATGGCTGGCGTAGGTGTTGGTGGTACGGTTGGTTGGTTTGGTACCGCGGGGTGTGTTGACATCGCAGGCTATGTTGGTACCGTCGATGGTGTCCAGTTGCTCATACTCCTTCACTTGGTGTCTCCAAACCACTAGGAGTGTCTAAGCCTAGTAGGCTGCCTTGATCTCTGTGCCCCTCGGTTAGTTCAATACTCTTGGCGGCATTGGTATCCTCTGCTTCTCTACCCTCGGCTTCTTCTCTCTCCCTCCTTCGAGCCTCCGTTGCCTCCATACATGGAGTTAAGGCTAGGTTTCCAAGCAAACTTCTAGATTCTTCAATGGAATCCTCCCAATTCCCTTCTGGGATGGCCTCACCGTCAACCTCCTCTGATCGTCCTTCAGCGATCCTCCGGAATCTTTGCCTTCTCTTGGCCTGTTGCTGCAACAACACGTTTCTCCTAATAGCCTCCCCCTCTTCTGCTTCCTTTTCCTTATTCCTTATTTGCCATAAATATTTTACTTATTTATCCACAAAAAGTAACAACACATGACAGAAATCAAAGAACACTTTTTATTTATTTAGACTTTTTCCATACTACATGTCTTTTAGGACATAGTCATAACAATGTGTTCTTCTTTATTCAGTCTCCCTTCCAGGTTTATTTCATGTTTCCCTTCCGACGGGATTCATCTTGTTCTTCCTCCTCTCTTCGGTGGTAATAATCACTCAGAATTTGTTGCCATCTAGTCTCACGGTGCACCTCCTCACGCCGGCTTTGCAAGGCCAGGAAGGTTTGCGCCAATAACCCAGGAAGATGAGACAACAAGTGGTTTACTGCACGATTCACGCGAAGGGCATCCCACACGGCACCCTCTGGTACTTCCTCTCATTCGGCTTCCCTTCGGACGTTTGTCTCGATGGATGCTTGCAATAGTGCGGTGAAGTCATTGGTTAATGCATGTTCTCCTTCGAAGAGTTCCTCGTTCTGGTTCTCCTCTTCTTGGTTTCTCTCTATTGGCTGACCCATTGTTTCCCTTCCGCCATTCACGCTTCGTTACTATTGCCCAAAATCTTTTAAAGGCAACAGCGCCAAATGTTTTCTGCCTACGACAAACTAAGTTTTACACATGATACTAAAGGAATTGCTAGTCATTAACAGATACAACAAGATTTAGAGAACTGCCATATGCTTTATTAATATATTCCAATACATCCAGTGTGAACATAGCATCATACAATCTGTGCCGTGTCTGTCCCCCAAGAGGATACATAAACTACCCGAAGGGGTATGACCGAAATGTCGTGACATAACTATTACCTCTCGGTCACTAACGGCCGAGGCGAACAACTTTATTAACATAACAACCCGTACATACAAGTTTCCCGACAACATAGTGAATGTCAAAACTATTTGATATTGGTTTTGATTCATGAACTTGGATCTATAAGTTTCAAAAATAACAAACACAAATAATTAATAGAAACAAATTTATTTAATGAGAAAACATGTTCAATGCTGAAACTAAATGCGACAAGAAATGAGAATAATTATATCAGCCAGCTAATCTACAAACCACTGAGATCAATCAACTAATCTACCAACTGCCCCAAGTTTTCACATAAAAGATAAGTTTTCAATACTAAAACTGGAACTTAGGAATGGCCAACTCAAAATTTTATTTTTAATTGTGGATTGGTGTATTTTTACCACAGGTAATTATGAACATTGTTGGGCAATGACAAATGGAAGAAACAAACAAATCAGCCAGCATAAAAGAAATGAACAAACTACAGGTTCACAACTTTTTTGCTATGTAAATACATGCTATTATATACATGGATGGGCCATGTAAAGAGCCTGGCTGGCTCTTTGTCGGAAAAACTTAATTGTATTTTGAACACACACACACATATATATATATATATATATATGGGTACTTTTCCAACATAACATGCAAAGTAATTTCAAGCCCTAAATGCACAAGCTGAAAATCTTTTTTTATTTATTTCTAGCGGATATACAAAATTCAAATTATCAATCATAAACGTGCACCTTTTTGAATATTAAACTCGCTGCCAGCAATACAATAAAATTACAGCCCTAAGAGGAATTACACTTCCTTAGAGAAGATCGCAGCTCTTAAGAAATAAACGCAGCTTCTGAAAAATAAATCGCAGCCTTCCTAACATGAATCACAGCTTCCTTGAAGAACCCGATTTTGCATAAATCTTGAATAATTCTCTCAAACAAAACCTCCAAACACATTCGTTGTCAATTGCAACCAATCTACACACAATTCATTAGCAATTATATCAAACTCAAAGTGTATGCATCTCCAAGAGAAAAAATGCAGCACTCAAAACTTTGTGACTCCACCCCAAATTCGATTCTTTCAATTTGCATAATAATGATATCATTGAATGAATTGCTTTTGCCCAAAGCATCGCTTTTATAATAAAAGATATCTTCTCTCACACACTTTTCACTTACAAAAGACTTTGCTTTATGTGCACATTTGAAATATAATAAACTATTATATTTCTTTCCTCTTTAATGATGAAAAAAAGACCCTTTCATTAAAATAACCATATTTTGACACATAGGGTCCCTGTTTTATGAGCTCAGGATTTTAAAACTTCTCAATCCAGTTCCAACGAGCTATAACACTAAGATGCCCAAAATAAATTCCCAATAAAAATGACAACCTTAGCCGATTTAATTAAATAATAATCATAGTTCACCCATCTTGCGAAAGCGACTAAGGAAGCATCAGAATCAAAATCTGACAGCACAAGAATGATCTTGATGATAAAAGATGATGAATGAACTTGACGAGGTGACTTATTAAAAATAGACGCTCCCTCCAAGAATCTTGGAGTCCAAACCGGAAGTTGTAAATAAAATCTGAGAGCATCATATAACTCCTAAATCATCTGAGCTCAGTAAAACCATAAGTTGACTTACTATAAATAGTAAGTCCGTCAAAACAGGCCAAAACCCACAACAAGGTCCTCTACTCACCAGTATTAGCCTACAAGGACCCAATGACAGGCTAAATCCACTAACTCCAATGCTCGCTTAAAATGGGGACATTACAGTCCTCCCTCCCTGAAATTGCTTCTCCCCAAGCAATCTCAAAACACAAACACAGAAGTCCACCTGGATCCCAAGGATAGAATGGAGTAATGTCCCTATAATCACCTGCAAACTCCTATGGAGAAATCATCATTCACTGAGCTAACCAAAACACATTGACATCATGCCAACCATAGTGATCTGCACAATTTGCAATGCTAAACTAGACACTATCTGGATCCCAGTAGAGATGAAACTCACAACCATCCATAACAAGGGAGAATGGGTATCCCAAACCATCTAACCAACTAGAGGTTTCTGCACACCTTGCCAATTTGCGATGAGTACTCCTGTAATACAAATATCCATCCACTATAAAACCAACCTGGATGTACTGACCCTGCAAGTCACCTTCTGCTAACTTCCAGTAACCATCCCCATCAACTTCAGGTGGAGAAAACCCATCCCAAAAAGGATGGTATAACCCTAGAGCCAACCCGCACCGACGCGCAAACAAGTCCTCAATCGGTGGGTCAAAAGAGAAGTGATGAACGCTCCTCACTATGTAATCATGATGAAATACTCCAATCTTTGACAGAGGCTCATCAATAACAAGCCGAGAACCAAGAAATGGCTCCAATCTTTGTCTCCGAACAACTGGTTGGGCAGGATCTCGGGTAACCCTCTCAGCAAACCCAAGCACAAAATCCCTTTGGGGAAGCATTGTAGTCAAAGTCTCTACAATCTTTCCCACCAAAACCTGAATACCACGAGAACCCCGGATGAGAGTACCCTTAGAAGCTCCAATTGGTCCCTCCTGAAATTCTGGACTCTCAAGCAGATACTCCATAAATGACTTTGTGCAGTAGAAATTATATGAAGAAGCATCAACCTGCTCCCTTGCAACCCACAGTTGATCCCTCTGAAATTGTGGCACTACCAACTGTCTATCGCTATTAGCTGTATGAGATGAAGTAATAGATTTGCTTCCGGAAGAAGGAAACAAATCCCCATGAAAGCTCGTCTCCAAATCAGATGATACCCTGCCCAAGTCCTGTTAAGAAGAGGGAGTAGTGTCAGCAACTGGCACACAACTCTTTGAAGAATCCACTATTGTCACATCGGGACTCTCAATAACCTATTTCGCATCATTTGTCAGTGTGCTAACTACTAGAGGACCGGATACAACAAGAAGCTCTCTACAGTCCTCCACTGATGTACTCATCTCATCTGTAACTACTGCACCTGTATCAAGGGATGTAACTGTTTTCTCAACGCATCCATCACTACAATCCGTCGATATCAACTCACCACCAACCACCACTATATGAAGCTGAACTAGATCTGTGGCTGGCGTAGACTGTACTCTCTCCAACTCCATTATGACTTCACTCAACTGCATCTGCGACTCCTGAAGAGCCACTTGGGTGCTCTCTAACACCACATAAATCACATCAAGCTCATGGCTGAGCTCAACTACATCCTCTTTCCCTAACAATGCCTCGTAAAAAGTGCTACCCCACTCAAGAAGGTAATCTGTGTCAGCTACCAACTGTAAATAATTATGCTTCAAGATCGTGACAGCCTCTCGAAGTGAATAAATCTCAGCTAGGGAAAGGCAACTACCACCGTGCTCATCTGACATAGGAGCACCCCAACCATATACAACCAACATTTGTCGGATAGCATCATAATGCTCAAGAGTTGAAGATATATCACTATCACTCACCTTCAACTGACTGGTCACATGATGTCTCTGGACACCTTGGCTCCTACATAAGCTCTTTGACTCACTAGTTGTACTGTGATAGGAAACTGTATCCTCACTGCTCACCACATGATCACTAACATCATGTGCACTAACAACCTCACACATGTCCATCAACAAGGTACTACTGGGTACCTTTGCAAATATCTCATTTGAAGAAGTGGAAGCCACAGCTGTATCAAACACCTCGCATGCCTTTGCTTCCCCCTCCACAATAAGTCCCTGTAAACTATGATCCTGGGAGCTATCATCATCTGATAACCACTTTGAGTCATCACCCAATATTTGATTAGATATACCAGACTCACTGCAGCATGAATCATCATCGCGTGAAACATCAGAGGTCCCCACATCACTAGTATCAACACCGTTCAACTGAGACCCCTTTGCTATCGCCTATTGTTGCCTACATGACTCAATTTTGTCATAAAAATCAGAATCACTATGGCATAAATCTACATCGTGTAACTCCTCAACACTCAAATCATGTGTGCCATCACTAGGTAGCTCCATGCTCTCATCCTCCACACAGGAGAAGACTGATGTCTCCTGCACTGAGCCAACACTATGAATGCTGCCATAAAAATCAGAAATGTCAGTGCTCATATCCTCCTTGCAGTCTTCAAAAACAACACTCTCATCAGGAAAGTCTAGACTAGCAATGGTATCAACTGCATCTTTTGCACTCGCATTATCTGCAACATCATCAACATACTCACATAAGGGACTGTTGTCTTGAAAATCAGACCTTTTATTACCCATATCCCCACTACTACCAACTGATGTAAGACTGCCATCAAAGGTATTTAGCATGTCCTCAACATTTTCCAAATCACTAACTCTGGAATCCTCAAACTGCTGGAACTCAATGCTGCTGTCCTCTAATGAAACAGACACATCCACATGTCCCTGTGTAGAATCTCCAACATCATAACTGCAAATAGGACTAGTGGCTGCCCCACTAAGCACATGATCATCTTCACCATGATCACTAGCTACTGAAAACTCATTGTCAAGACTCCTAAATGGCTCACCTATGAAAACCTCTTGTTTCTCTTCCTGCTTTCTTTGTGAGGAAGACTTTTTGAAAAAGGAAACCATAAACCTAGCTGCCCTATCAACAGTTGCCGGATCTGAAAGTTGTGCTTTTACCTTTCCTGTGTTTGCCTCAATTTCTCCATTTCATTTTCCAGGGCACCTGTTTGTTTCCTGAAACACGAGACACTGCTCAACTGATTTCCATATTTACTTGGTTTTCTGTATTTATCCATAACTGAAATAACCTCAGAGAGTACTGATCACTTACAAATCAAGTGTGGGAACTCAAAATTTCCAAACCCCACATGATGGCAGGAAACCGCTCTGATACCACTGTAAAGAGCCCGACTGGCTCTTTGTTGGAAAACTTAATTGTATTTTGAACACATATATTTGGGTACTTTTCCAACATAACATGAAAAGTAATTTCAAGCCCCAAATGCGCAAGCTTTATTTATTTCTAGCAGATATACAAAATTCAAATTATCAATCATAAACGTGCATGTGATGAGTCCATCTGGCTCTCTATTGCATTTATGCTCTTATCCCAATTTCAATTGCTATTTTTACTAAGTTCCAAAACTTATAATCTATTTTTGCAAATTTCCAATTAAAATCCTAGATAGAAAATGATTGAATTTTCTCATTATAATCATTTAATAACAACAATCCAATCTGCCTTGTATGTTCATCAATTATCAATAATGAAATTTATTACATTCAGAACATTACAAATGTTAAAAAGGAAACACTTGCACCTTAATTTGCAAAGTAAATTTGTTGAAGAATAAGCTGCAGCTCTTGAAGAATGGAAACCAGCAATTTATGTCCTCACTTTGCAATTCACACACCTCAGCCCAATTCCGTACAGCATGTACGGCCCTGCAAGAAGTCCGTATGACAACCAACAACAAATCTGTACGGCAGTCTATAAACTCTTTGCCTTAAACACATTGACATTTCACCCTACTTGACACATTGGAATCTGAATGGGGTTTGATGCTTTCTCTAGGATGAAGACCAAACACAAACCAGGTCCGTACGACACCTGTTAGAAAAGTACGGCAGCTCCAATAAATGCTAATTAAATACTAACCAGCAGCATATAAATTTTCTGATCATTCTCCATTCATAGCACATGAAAAATTGGATGAGTTCTCTCCAAATCTGATGACCAAACTCTTAGCAAACCCTTGCTCTCCTCAAGCAAATTCGATTTCTCCTCCTAGAACACTTTTCAATTTTTATAAAAATGACATAAGGTGAATGAAAAAGCTCTTCATGTTTTATTTATAAGCTTTTTAATGAAGGCTTCTCATTTACACTTTTCACTAAAGAACCTTCTTCAACACACCATCGAATTATAACATATAATTGCATAGTTATTAAATTAAAGTAGACTTAATTTAATAACTTCAAATATAATGCAATGTTATAACAACTTATGACCATAACATCTTGAATTATGACATAGCATCCAAATCATACACTGCCCTGCCAGAAATAGCCATCTGACCAAAATAGACTTACTATAAATAGTAAGTCTCTCAAACTGGAGATTCCACATAAGGAACTCTGAATCATCTGAAACCCTTGCCTAGGTGCTCTGCCAAACATAACAATACCCAAAATACCGCTTACTATAAATAGTAAGTTATCCAATCTGACCCCAACAAAGAGCAGACCTGACAACTAGAACCTCGAGAGTGGAATCCAACTACTGGCTCTGCCAACCGACCCCTTTGACAACTTGATTAGCTTACGAGGGTCACCGAACTAAGTTAATCCCAAGAGTCTGAAAAACGGGGACATTAGAGTCCTCCCTTCTCAAGATTGCTTGTCCTCAAGCAATCAGGAAAAACAAGCAACATCATAGCCCACCTGGATCCCAAGGATGGTCATGTATAATGTCACTACCATCACCCTACTCCTGTGAAGAAATCATCAGCATCAACAGTACAAACAACAACATTTGAGATACTGTACTCAACACCCAAACCAAAGATGCTGCAATAGGAACACCATGCGGGAGAAACTCAACCGAGAGTAACTCACACGGGAGTAACTCAAGCAACAGATTGGATTTGCCCCCAGTCTTCGTGCCAACCAAACCACCATACCCGTCATCAAATTGATGCACTGAAGAACTCTGCAACTGGTAGATGTCCTAAATGTGAGGATCAAAAGTGAAACTATAAACACTCCTTACTGTGTACACCCATGTAAACTGCTTAGTTAGGCCTGACTGGCCCCCTGTAACATTTGCCTGATAACCAAGTGTACTAATAGGATCTCAAACATCACCATCATCATCGCTCATCACATGAAAGGGATCATCACTGAGCTCAAACAATGGATTGTCATAATTCATAACAACATCCACATCAAATAAGGGATTGTTCACAAAGTGAACTGCTCCCATCTGTTGATCTGAGGTGAAAATCTGCGAACTGCAAGAGACATGATGTGTAATCTGCTCTAACTGAGTGGACCCATGTCTTTGAGAATCCTCACTATTTGCAATAAGTCCCTGTAAACTATGATCCTAGGACCTATCATCATCCAATAACCACTCTGAGTCATCCTCCAATATTTGATATGATATACCAGACTCGCTGCAACATGAATCATCCTCATAGATAGCATTAGTAGTGTCCACATTATCGATGCCAATATCACCAACCTGTAAAACCTCTGATATCTCATGCCGCTGCCAATGTGACTCACTGCTGTCATAGAAATCAGCATTAGAAGAACTCGCATTTAGCATGCAATCCTGAAAACTAACACTCTCATCATGTGAGTCAAAACCCATAGTGATATCCACAACATCCTCTACACTTGCCCTGTCATCAATGATATCAATAGGCTCAAACATAGGACTACTGTCATAAAAATCAGAATCTATATCGTTAGTAATTTCATTGCTACTAGTTGATGTAGGGCTGCCATCAATGGTGGCTATCATGTCATAAGCATTCCCATGATCATGAGCTCCCGTCTCATGGAAATGATGAGACTCAATGCAGCTGTCCTCAAGCAAGTCTGTCATAGCCACATGCTTCTGAGAAGAGCCTCTGGAATGCTCTCTCTTCTGTGTCAAGTACCTGTCAAAATTCAAATTCCTCTTGATTGCTTCTGGAAGAGCATCCCACTCTGCAAAGTGTGCCACCATGTCATCAACAAATGGTGTCTGCTCTATCTCTACGCTAACTGTATCGAGCTCAGGCCTCAAGAAAGTAGGACGAAGAGGCCTATCATAAGTACCTGTACGGTCAGCTCTATAATCACGCCTGTTATCTGCGCGAGACCTGTGTGAGCTGACTGAAACACTCTGCGCACCTCTGTCTCTAGTACGATCATCTGGTAATGTGATATGCTGAAGAGTGTATGAAAGCTGTTGCAATACATTTGCAACATGATGTTGACCATTTGCTAAATTCTTAAAGGCATCTCTGGCCTCCCTGTCAACATCATTTCCAATGTTATTCCTGTTCATGTCTCCTGTCTGTTTAATCTGTGGGCCCTGTTCATTACCTTTGGGAGGTGGTGAAACTCAACCCCTGTGGATATAATGCACTCCCGGTACAAATCTATCTGCCATTGATTAAACCCTCATACCCTTTAGGATGGCAAGATCAGTGCTCTGATACCACTGTGATGAGCCCAACTGACTCTCTATTGCATTTATGCTCTTATCCCAATTTCAATTGCAATTTTTACTAAGTTCCAAAACTTATAATCTATTTTTGCAAATTTCCAATTAAAATCATAGATAGAAAATGATTGAATTTTCTCATTATAATCATTTAATAACAGCAATCCAATCTGCCTTGTATGTTCATCAATTATCAATAATGAAATTTATTACATTCAGAACATTACAAATATTAACAAGGAAACACTTGCACCTTAATTTGCAAAGTAAATTTGTTGAAGAATAATTTGCAGCTCTTGAAGAATGGAAACCAGCAATTTATGTCCTCACTTTGCAATCCACACACCTCAGCCCAATTCCGTACAACATGTACGACCCTACAAGAAGTCCGTACGACAACCAACAACAAATCCGTACGGAAGTCTATAAACTCTTTGCCTTAAAAAATAGCAATCTGCAAACACATTGACATTTCACCCTACTTGACACATTGGAATCTGAATGGGGTTTGATGCTTTCTCCAGGATGAAGACCAAACACAAACCAGGTCCATACGGCACCTATTAGAAAAGTACGATAGCTCCAATAAATGTTAATTAAATACTAACCAGCAGCATATAAATTTTCTGATCATTCTCCATTCATAGCACATGAAAAATTGGATGAGTTCTCTCCAAATCTGAAGACCAAACTCTTAGCAAACCCTTGCTCTCAAGCAAATTCGATTTCTCCTCCAAGAACACTTTTCAATTTTTATAAAAATGACATAAGGTGAATGAAAAAGCTCTTCATGTTTTATTTATAAGCTTTTTAATGAAGGCTTCTCATTTACACTTTTCACTTAAGAGCATTCTTTAACACACCATCGAATTATAACATATAATTGCATAGTTATTAAATTAAAGTAGACTTAATTTAATAACTTCAAATATAATGCAATGTTATAACAACTTATGACCGTAACAACTTGAATTCTGACATAGCATCCAAATCATACACTGTTCTGCCAGAAACAGCCATCTGACCAAAATAGACTTACTATAAATAGTAAGTCTCTCAAACTGGTGATTCCACATAAGGAACTCTGAATCATTTGAAACCCCTGCCCAGGTGCTTTGCCAAACATAGCAATACCCGAAATACCGCTTCCTATAAATAGTAAGTCATCCAATCTGACCCCAACGAAGAGCAGACCTGGCAACTAGAACCTCCAGAGTCGAAGCCAACCACTGGCTCTGCCAACCAACCCCCTTGTCATGTCCCCATTTTGGCTGACATCGTTTGGCATGACGGATTTGCCTATCATCGACTCTCGTAGGCAAATGGTTTGGAGAGAGGGTCATTATGTTGATCATTTGATTGCATATTGCTGACAAAGCCTACATTCGGTAGAGCCTACATCCAGTTTGGGCCTACATGCAGTTGTAGTGGAGCCTACATCCAGAGTGAGCCTACGTTCAGTCTTGAGCCTACGTTCAGTCGTAGTTGGGCCTACATTCAGTTATGAGACATTTGGGCCTACATTGTTATAATTTTGAGTTGAGAAATGTACTTTATTATTATAATGTTATTTTATTATAAAGTACATTATAATTGGATGTTTCTAGAAGTTCTAGCAACTTTTCAAGGAAAAGAATAAATAGAGGGCTTGGGCTTTCATTTGGACATGCTTGGATTTGGGATTTCTTCTACTTCTTCATTGTGAAGCAATTTGTAGCCTTGTGGTCTGCAAATATTATTCGATCTTTGGGAACGAATCACTCCCCTAGATTGGCATAACTGAGGTAGTGAAATATCTACTGAAGGGTTGCATTATTGGAGTTGGTACTCAGCCAATTCATGTTGGACTTCATTGAGAATTGATGGAAGGGTTTGTTTGTTTGGAATAAGGTTTGAAATTCATCATTGGCATTGGTGAATTGATTTGGCAAAGGATTGAAGACATTTATGCACATATTCAGACTTGCAATTTCAGGGTTTGGAATCAAAGTTTTTGCTCATATCTCCTAAACCCTTTGGAGATAATTTTTATGCATTGGTAGAAGTGTTCATACACCCTTGGCGGCCCTTTTCCCTTCATTTTCGGCAGTTGATACTTGGTACTAATTTTTATACAGCAGCCGTACATGTACGGATCAGTATGGCACTGTACTGTGCTGCATACCACAACGAATTGGGGACTGTTCTGGTTTCATGGGCATTGGTCTTCACCAGTCATCTTCAGCAGATAGTAAGGGCGTCCTAATCAAGGAATTTGGAGCGATTTCCAGGTGCATGTGTTGACATTGTTAGATACCAAAAATATTGCAATTCAATTGTATGTCACAGTCAATCTAAATCTGCACTGTTATTGCATCATTTTGGTTATTGAAAAAGGTCATATATTCAGTTCATCTCTGTTGTAACAGTCAGTCTTCTATCTTCAGATAAAGATATATTTTAGCAAGGATATTGCCACATAGTCATAGCATTGCATTCTGAATTTTGTCACAGTCAATTGTAATCTGAAAATCGTCATGGTATTCAGACTTTGCATTGTAATTGGGTGCATTGATAGGACTACGTTCATTCATTGGTTCATATCCAAGTCCATATGTTGTAAACAGTCCATAAACAGTGCTTATATGTGTTAGATGTAACAGTTGCATGAATTTTGAAAGTGTGATCAGAATTGAGGAATTTGATATATCAGTTTGAGACCTTTACATTGTTGCTCATTTGTATTACTTTTACATTGGTATTGTTATCTCAAATGCAAAGTTGATGCCAAAACAATATACACATTGAAAACATATCATTGCAAGCAAAACCGTAGAGTGCATGCCCAACAGTTTGACAAATTGCCACAGTCAGATTCGGAGGTTTTTAGTGATCCTACTAGTGAGGGTCATTACACCCCTCTGACAACTTGATTAGCTTACGAGGGTCACCGAACTAAGCTAATCCCAAGAGTCTGAAAAACGGGGACATTACAGTGCACCTTTTTGAATATTAAAGTCGCTGTCAGCAATACAATAAAATCTCAGCCCTAAGAGGAATTACGCTGCCTTAGAGAAGATCGCAGCTCTTAAGAAATAAACGCAGCTTCTGAAAAATAAATCGCAGCCTTCCTAACATGAATCACAACTTCCTTGAAGAACACGATTTTGCATAAATCTTGAACAATTCTATCAAACAAAACCTCCAAACACATTGGCTGTCAATTGCAACGAATCTACACACAATTCATTGGCAATTATATCCAACTCAAAGTGTACGCATCTCCAAGAGAAAAAACGCAGCACTCAAACCCTTGTGACTCCACCCCAAATTTGATTCTTTCAATTTACATAATAATGATATCATTGAATGAATTGCTTTTGCCCAAAGCATTGCTTTTATAATAAAAGATATCTTCTCTCACACACTTTTCACTTACAAAAGACTTTGCTTTATGTGCACATTTGAAATGTAATAAACTATTATATTTCTTTCGTCTTTAATGATGAAAAAAAGACCCTTTCATTAAAATAACCATATTTTGACACATAGGGTCCCTGTTTTATGAGCTCAGGATTTAAAACTTCTGAATCCGGTTCCAACAAGCTATAACACTAAGATGCCCAAAATACATTCCTAATAAAAATGACAACCTTAGCCGATTTAATTAAATAATGATCATAATTCACCCATCTTGCTAAAATGACTGAGGAAACATTAGAATCAAAATCTGACAGCACAAGAGTGATCCTGATGATGAAAGATGATGAATGAACCTAACGAGGTGACTTCTAAAAATAGACCCTCCCTCCAAGAATCTTGGAGTCGAAACTGGAAGCCGGAAATAAAATCTAAGAGCATCATATAACTCCTCTAAATCATCCGAGCTCAGTAGAACCATAAGTTGAGTTATTATAAATAGTAAGTCCCTCAAAACGGGGCCAAAACCCACAACAGGGTCCTTCACTCACCAGTATTAGCCTACAAGGACCCAATGATAGGCTAAATCCACTGAGTCCAATGTTTGCTCAAAATGGGGACATTACAAGCCAATTGGTCTGAAGGACCGAACAAAGACTCTTGATTCTACTGATCATATGCTAATTAATTCTAAGATGGTAGGTAATACTGTATGCAACAGTCTGCAGCCAATAGATAATTTATAAAAGATCCCTCTATTCCCATGAAAAATTGAAATGGTTCCACCTACAAATAATGCTGAATAAATTAAGTCCTAAAATAATGATTTAGGAGTTCTTATACCCCCAAGTCCCACATACAATAGCAAATCCTCATAAAGTTACCCACAAATAACAATCAGACAAATATTATACAAACATTTTCTCCTGGATCTGACTGTGACCATTTGTATCACTTTCCAAACAATGCAAGGCACGTGAACTTTTAGAGAAACAAATATAGGGCAGATATACAAAATGTTGAAATGGAGCATCTTTATTGCACAATGATCAATACTTTAATGGAACCAGTAACCTTTGCAGCCTTAAAGTCCATAACATAACTAAACATATGCGTAGAAGGTTCACTTGGTCATTTATGTATCAACCACTAACAAATATCTCTAGCAATTAGCTACAACTCTGAAAACTGAACAACACTGACCCATTTTGCCATTCCCTGTAGGGAAAATTTTCATGGCATTTCCAGTAGTTCTCTACTTCTTTCCTACCATACTTAAATCTCTAGTCCCTTTGTGTTTCCTGCACAAATCCTCTTCCTCTATCTGCTCTTTCTCTTTACACACTTAAAGTTTTCCAAAACTCATACACAAGCTGCTCTCTACATATCAATCTAGGGAATTCCACCACTAGAATTAGATTTGCAGGCTAAGCGAAAGCCCATATGCAAAAAGGGTTATGTCTCCCATAACCATGATGAATAATATTGATGCTCAAATAACAACAAATAGAAAGATTTGCACTAGCAGAAATAGAGCATGTTGCATACAAAGGCTAGGAAAATCAAAGGTGCACGTGGAAACATGTATCTGCACAATCAATGGAGGCGATATAAATCAATCCAATGCTTTAGGTGCATCAGTTCAATGCTACCCTCGGCAAGGATCCAAGGGCTTGGTATGCTAATCAAGATCTTTGATGGTGTACTAGGGACTGGCTCAATTGGTAGTAGTTTTTTGTAAGCCCTTTAATTTCTAGGATGTCTATGAATAGATCATTAAAGTCTTTCAAAAGATGAAACAAACAATTATGGATAACAATAAAACCTCACAATAAAGTGAAAATTCAACAAAGTCTAGGAGAAACACAATCATCTATGTTCAATAAATTCTAAGAGCTCACTAAAGCAAATAAAGGAAACCCATTTTTGATTCATTTGGGCCCAAGAGTGGTGTAGAGGACATACTGCAAACCAATTAGTTAAAGGATCCATCTATAAAAGCTATGTTGAACATACCATGGAAATAGAAAACAAATGTAGAACAATTAAAAAGTCCATTCCAATTATGTAATGAGTTCACTAGCTGAAAAATGCATTACATATTTGGAAAGGCCTTGCCCCATAAAACTATAAATAGTTATGTTATAGGCATGCTCGATGTACTTGAGTTATCATCTCAAGTGTGAAGGTGAGATCATACTTCATTAGTGATAGCTAGAATAACATGTGTTGAACCACTTCAGTTTTCTATTGCTTTATTCAAAGGAATGTCAAGCATATCCCAACATGCTTCCCATAAATGATTAGTAAAGCGACGATTTCAATAAGATAAAATGCATAGATGTCGGCATTCAAATTTACACATTTTTGTGCAACACAAAATGGAACAGATGTTAAGTAAAACTACTCTTCAAGTTAAATAGGGACGCTCCCTGTAAAATCAAAACTAGCTTACTATGAAACAATAAGTACCTACAATTTACAATATTTATAATGTTTTCTAAGGTGAATTTGAATATGCAATACAAATTGACTAAATAAAAACCTATCTTTTTGTTTTCATCATGTCCTCTTTTCAAAGTAATTTAATAATAATAATAGAAGTTGGTCTCAATAAATTTATGTTATAAGGACAATACCAATAGTATCATTTTAATAAGGTAGCTGTTTAAATGGGTCATCATAAGGCCTAGTGTAATATTTAATGTAAAAGGTGTTTTCAAACACATTAGGAGAGAATTTTAACAGGGAAAATGAGATTCAAAGTTACAGGGGCCCAAAGGGAATTTATAAAAGGAGAGCGAATGGATTGAAGAGATCATCCATGTTTTGTAATCAAACCATTTTTTAAGCTTTTGTGTTGATATTTTCACCCAAGAACAAAACCCTTAGTGTGCACAAATTTTGTTTCCAATTGAGATTGAAAGATGAAAACCCTCTTATCCATGTGAAATGATTCCATTAGAGGATCACAGTGGTGTTGAAAATTTGAGATTATTTCCAGTTTGATGTGTTTCAGTTAGTTGCTTTACCATTAAGTGTGTTTATTACAGAATTTCAGTTTGCTACAATGCTGTTCATTTTGATAAGTATTTATGTCAAAGTTCATGATAGATGATATTTATAAGGGTTTCATTAATTTTTGTTATTGCACAACTGTTTTTGTGATTATATTAATCCCTATTGTTCAAATTTTCTATCCTCATTGATTAGGTTTGGCATATGAGGGTTTCCATATTATATCAGCATTATTCATTATTGGATATGTTGTAATATCCATAATATTTTGGTAAATGAGGGTTGCCTAATTTTATTGATTAACACTTCTGATCAGCATTTGATTATCGGAGTTTGCCATCTACATTTTGTATTCTATATTTATTTCAACTTGCACAAATCAGAAAATAATATTTCCTGGTATTTTTGGTTATGAACATTACAGTTTCTTGATCTACTCCACAAAATTAATTCAGCACATCAGCACTAGATAAGATATTTTTGGCATTTTCTAAATGAAAAAGATCCCTAAAGCTTCACATTTGTGTTGTTCAAGGTGACTTGCAGACTAAAGCGCACAACTCCATGACAAGTACAAATCTATACAAGTTGCCAAAAGGACTCATCAAATGTAGAGACTAAACATTAGTACAAATGTAGATTGACTAGCCTAAACACAAATACATATGTTTTGGTAAATTAAATGAAGAACTAGGTACAAAACTGTGATCTACACCTTCAAGCTAGCTTGCAATACAAAGCTTGTGCATCTTCCAAAACAAGTTAACCCTCAACAAATATAATGCGACATCTCAATAGACATTTAAATGCAAGATATGAGTAATAAATTTCACATAGCCAGTAACAAATTTTGGACAACAATAATCCTCATTGAATATCAATTTTAGCAATACGCAGACACGAGAATTACCGTTCTTTGTCTAGTACTTTTTAATGCAATTTACAAAGGTATGCGTGAAAATAAATAAATAAATCAACTTGATTTCTACCTTGAATAGCTAGATTGCATATATGGAAGCTTTATCACCACATATCCCACTCATTAATAATAAAAGCTAATCCACGTGACTATCAATTAAAATTATTACAATTAATCCCATAATGTTTGCAATTTGCATTTCTGGCACGACAAGTTAGATAATCTTAATATAGGAAATATTAAAATTCTAATTATTTTTCCTGGGACTGGAATATTTTCTCTGTTCTTGAAAAAGTAGTTCAGGTTGCTTGCAGTCTATTAGCATGTGAAGCAAGGAATTTTCCACTACTTTTAATATGTAAACATGTCAATAGTGATGCATTGGTTTTCCTACAACTCATAAAGGCCACGTATCAACCATTTACAGTTGACACTTGTATTGTGCATGAACTTGTGTTGTTTTCTACGAACAAAAATCAAAATTGCCTACTGATGTTCATATTTGTGGTGCTTGGACTGTAGTACAAAAATGCCTCTAATTGGACTGAAATGTGATTTAATTACAGGGTCGACTTTTTCTCTCTCCACGAATTCTAGGGTTTTATTCAAATATATTTGGACACAAAACAAAGTTTTTGATTCTATGGGATGATATTGATGAGGTTCAAGAGACATCACCTGGTATTAGTTCAACGGGCTTGCTGCTCAACCCATCAATTTTGGTATTCACAAAAAAGGGGCGAGGCAAAGATGCTTGCCAATATGCCAAGAGTTTGGATTCTAGAGGTCGTTTTAAATTTCAATTCCAATCATTTGTTCACTTTGGACCAGCATACAGGTTTCCTCTTAAAAAACTTTTACTTGCAGTTGAATAACTTATGTTCAATGATTACTGTGTTATGGATTATTTTGATATGGAATCAATTATTGTGTTATGGATTGTTTTGATATGGAATCACAAAATGGTTCCAACTGGCTTCATTTTGTTATTCATTATTTATAACCTAATGTGTTTGCAGGAGCTAGAATTGTATCTTCCTCTTGAAATTGTTTGTAGCCTTTCCAATTTTTGCATTCCTCATGTAATAAATTTGTGATATGTGGGATCATCCGAAGGTGTAAGAGCAAGCTTACATCACTGAAAAACATGTTCTACTTTAATTTCTTATAGTTTTTACTGATACTTGTGAAGCTCATTCCTCTAAAATGCTCTGAAAGGACTAAAATTACAGGGTTTCTACATTCAATTTCTTTTGCATTTGAGCATGTAGAGACCTGAAAAATTTACCTAGATCAATTTCTGAACAATTCTTGATATGGGGAAAGCATGGTGTAGAACACTCTTGAATCTTCAGATTTAAAAAGGGGGCTCAGTCAAGTGTATGGGTCAAAAGTTATGACTCATAGAAGCAGCACTACTTTTTAGGAGGGAAACTAAAATTTCCAAAATACATCTAGAGGCATGAAAACCCAAAAGGGCATGTGTTTTTTACATATCCCAAGGCATGGAAAAAAGAGGGAAAAATGTTAGGTCGCCAAAAAAGAAGAAAGGGATAGAATTCAGTTCGGTTTTTTGAGGGAAAGCTACAGAGAGGTAGAAGGCTCTAGAAGCAAGGGGAATGAGTTTGTAATGTGTTGCAACCTGTTGCTTGTTGTATGTCATATTTTTGTCATGTAATCAGTTATATTTTCAATAAAGGATCAATATTTGCATGTGTGGAATTTGTGTTATTGCATTTTTGTGTTTTGCTTGAGCTAACACCTATTAGGTGGTAACAAAGCTAGTTGTTCCTGCATGTGGATAGATTGTCAACGATTGAGGAAGTTTGCACTAGGATCTAAAGGTTTTTTTGGTTCGAGGTGAAAGTAGAATTGTTGGTCTGAGGCAACTTTGCTCTAAGAAAATTCGTAGAAAGTGTAAGAAAAGAAATGCAAGATGCCTCCACAAAGAAATCATGCTGGGAGAATTTTGTAGTCACAAATGAAGGATTTAGGGCTTTGCAAAGGTAGATTAATGCAATCCAAGAGGAACTAATAAGAAGGTTTGAACCTAGAAGAGGAGATGAAAGTGAATATGAAGTTGTCGTACCCCAAGTTGATGTAGAATTTGGAGAAAGCGAAGAGGAACCTAAACAAATAGATTGTTAAAAGACATCAAGTAGATTGTTAAAAGACATAACAAAAATTGGGAAGAGACCCAAGATTGGTATCTCCACATATTTAGGTAGTCTCAATCTTGAAGACAAATAGATTGGATTATGATATGGAAGAGTATTTTGAATATGAAGAAATAGAAGATCCTGAGAGGGTCAAATTTGTGAGACCAAGCTTAAGGGTCATGTTGGCATTTGGTGGAAGCAGGTGTAGTTAGAGAGAAATCAAAGAGGAAAGGAAAAGATACCAAATGGGATAGAATAGTGGAAAATTTGAAGAGAGTTCATTCTAGTGGATTATGAGTTGGAGCTCCGGAAGAAAATGCAAATTTTGAGGCATTCAAATTATCAAGTAGAACAATCATAATATACTGAAGAGTTTACAAGGTTATCATCAGCGATGGACAGAATAGAAGCCAATAATGAAAAGGGAGATAGATATAAAAATGGATTGAAACCCAATTTCCAAGAAGAACTAAGTTTGGTTAGAGACCACTATTGAAGATGCATATCAATTTGTAGTTTTGTAGTGAAGAGAGAAAAAAAGTTGAATAGAAGATTTGAGAGCGAGCAAAGAGGATGAGGTTGTGGAGGAAGAACTAATGGCAGATCTTATGGAGGTTAACAAGATGACCAAAATAAGAATAAGAATGCAAGCTCTACTTAGAATACGAAGGGTGAAAGTACATACTACTGTAGAGATCAAAATAATGGAAACCAAAGAGGAAGAGGAAGATTTGGAAGAGGATCCAAAAGACGAGGATTGAAAGGAACATGTCTTAGATGTTGTGAAGGATATACAGGTTATGACTTCCAATTAGAATCAAGGAGGATCAAATAGAAAACTAGAGGGTGATGCTAGATTTTCCCTTGTAGAGGAAGGAAAAGAAGGGCCAGTTTGAAAGAAGAGCTTATTTAGAACAAAGTGCAAGTTAGGATGTAAGCATTGTAATGTAAAATCCCTTAACCGGGTAGCACCTTAACCAGTGCTTTGTAAGCTACTAACAGGGCGCCTTCATTTGGAACTAGTGAAGTTGTGAGCTCTGTCTCACCGTGGTTTTTTCTCTCTAACCGAGGGTTTCCACATACAAATATTTGTGTAGATCTGTGTGATTCAGTTTATGCTTGTGAATGACTGTTAACTTTCTACTTTGCATTCAAGAATTTGTTTGCAAGTCTTAAACAGTAAGATTTAGTATTTTCTGATTCACCCCCCCCCTCTCAGTAACCGGTAAGATAACATCAATTGGTATCAGAGCCAAGTTCTCTACACAATAAAAGTTTAACAACTTGAGAAAAAGATCATGGAGGGTTATCGGTACCAGAAACAGCTAGAGGAAGCCAATGACATTATTGCCTCGCTGGAAAATAGACTGAGGAAGTCACTTGCAAAGAGAAAGGAGCTGGCTCTGCAACTAAATGAGAGCAATGAAACCATCGACGAACTCTTTGGGCAGAGTGGGTCTGATGAGGCCGAGGAAGCAGTCTCCGAGCTTACGGAAAAGAATAAGATCCTAACCGGTCAGATTACTGATCTCAAAAGGGAGCAAAAGTTAAATGCTCTAAGAATGACTGAACTGATTGAGCAGAAACGAAAAACTAAAAGCAAAAGGAACACAACAGTCAAGACATCAACAGCTTCTGAAAAAGCAATGAACTGGGCAGAAGAAGTTGCAAGAGCCAATGAACTCCTCAATATGCAACTCCAAGAGGGCTTGTTGATTGCCACCCAGGAAAATGCCAATATGCATAAAGCATGGCAGGTTAGAGATGAAGCATGCAAGAAGCTGGCAATCGAGATATATCAACTTAAGGAACAAATGAAAGTCCTTGAAAGAAGGAATGAAATGCTAAGAGGATACAATGAAAGCTCGGTCAAGCTCGATGAGCAACTCAATGCTCAACGAAGGCACAATGATCACACCGGTCTCGGATTTACTAGTGGAGTCAACAAAAGGAAGACGCTAGCACAAAGAGGTAGAAAAAACTTTTACACCCCTTGTAAGCCTAGTGGAAAAAAAGGTCATGACACTAAAAACTGTAGAAATGCACCAGTAAGAACCTACAACAGTTACTGTAAAAACTGTTGCAAAAAGGGCCACAAGACCAATGAGTGCTGGTCCAGTCCCTTATCCGTGTCCAGCGCAAGTAGGTTAAGCTTCAAGGGATACTGTTATGCATGCAACAAATTTGGAGACAAGGCTGAAGAATGCAAATCAAAGACTATGGCATTCAGATCACCCAGACCGATATTCACAAAAAAGGGTAGAAACCGGAATGCAACTGATCATCCAAATAAAGAGATGCATTGCAACAGAGAATCATGGAGCGAACCACCTAATCCAAGAGGGATGAATCCATGGAAAGCAACTGGTATAGTTTGCCATTACTGCAACAAAGTCGGTCACCTAGCTAAAAACTGTCGGAACCAGAACAAGAATAGAAACAAAGGATCGGACGGACCGGTGGTGAAGACCTTGAGTTCTGATAAAAAGAACAACAAAGACAAAGAAACCAAGAAAGTAGTGAAGAAAATATGGTTTGTCAAGGAATCAAAGAACTCTGCCGAGGAGGCAAAATCATCATCCCAAGATGGTGATATTTCTTCTGCAAATTAAGTCTTAAAGGCCTAGAGGGAACCGGTAGTACACCTATCATTCCCGGTAGAACTGGTGAGTCCTATCTCACTCAGGCTACAGAACAAACCGAAAGGACGTGAGGTGATCAACCGGGACATGCCTGATTGAAAAAGTCAGACTACCGGTTAGAAAAGGCGTCAAGAAAGGTTAGGTAAGGCATTTATTACTATAGCCGTTTAACAAATAGTTACCGTTTGTTAATTACCGTTATGCCCTACTCTTATAAAAGAAAAGAAGGTTAACTCTTTCCTTTTTAGCTTGCGATTTTATGTTATCTAATCTCTGCTCGAGCAATATTCTTGCAACTCGATCATTGAGTAAGATTATCTGTCAAACCGATCTAGTCATTGCTAAGCAACCAAGTTAGAACAATGGCATCCTCATCATACGAGGCAAAGCTTGTTCTTGCAAATCAAACGGAGTGTAATCCTTTTGACATCTCGCCAAATCAAGACAGGGAGATCGACATGGCTGGCATGCTCTCCTCAATACCTAAAGGAGTGCTCGTGACAGAAGATGTAACTGCGTTTATTCACGCTAAGCAAGAAGAGCTAGGAGAAATGTACATACAGAACGAGTATCGCTTGTTGTGCCCTGATGGTAATCATCCCAATGGCTACGCAAAGCTGGTATTATCGGGAATCATCAATGCAGTCTCGTTTCCAGTCATCTTCGAACCTGAGTGCATTCGTACGGTAGTCAGTCGGGTGCATGATTCGGGATTTTGGCTTATGAGAGGAGTTTGCACTTCAATCACGAAAGAAGATCTCTGCAAGGTAACTGGGTTCTACAATCAGGGAGAGGCGCTTACCCTGAGAACCATATGTAATGCAGTGGTGGCTAACCTGATAGTCAAAATCCGACAAGCGATTGATGACTGTAACTGACATTGAGGATCCAGTTGTTCGGTTCGCATCAGCTGTAATCGGTTACAAAGTATATCAATCAAGTAACCTGAACAACATACCGGGTGGAGGCATACATGCAGGTTGCAGAATTGTTCATGACGACGCACAATATGATATATGCGAAATGCTAAGAGGACAAATCATTAAAAACATGAAGAAGCTGGGCATTGTCAAGAAGAAATCACTAAAATTTGGAACACTCTTGGTATGTCTTCACTTCTATTCTAAATTCTTTCCCGGTAAAGGAAAAGTAACGTGGGCAACAGATCGACCGGTCATGATGCAAATCAGTGACATGGCTAACGAACTGGGAAACCAGTTTGACATGGAAATGACAAATTACTTCAATGCATTTCAACTAAAAATGCATGCTAGAGAAAGAATCCCATCCACTATTGTTGAAAAATACAAAAAGGAGGTATGTTTTCTGATGTCTACTGACTTCTGCATCATTCAAGCAGTAGAACCAAGAACCGAGTACGCACCTGAGTTTGGATATGAAATCACAGCAAAGTTTGCAACGATGTATGTAGAGGCCTTGGAAAAAGCACATTTGGATCCCGGTGCTCGATGATTTAGATCCTGTGAGGAGATAGAAAAGAATTTAAAGCAGGCGCCAATCAAGAATGTCTATGTGAAAAGATCGCCTGCGCCAAAGAAGAAACCTGAAATTGCACCGCCAATAGCACAAAAGAGAAAAGCTCAATCGGAGCCAAGCACACAGGAGCAAGAAGCAGAAGAAACCAATTCGGAGGATGCAGTTCCACACAGCGAAAAAAAGAAGAGGACCGGTAAGCAAGCAAAGGTGGATCCACCAAGAAAAGGTAAACCAACGATAGATGAATTAAGAACAGGACTGAAAGAAACTGGAGGAATGGGTAATGTTAGTAGAAGATACACTTTGGCAAATGATGAAGACCGAAGAAGACTTGAAGATGCTATCGTTCAATGCTTGCATAAGTTCAATCTAAGCCCTACTGAGCTTCAGAAGGTACTGCCTAAGGATCTGTTGAACATCCTTCAAGGCAGGTGGAAAGCTTCAATGGAAAAGGAAAAAGAGGTAAGGATTCAAGCTCTGCTAGAAGTGCAAAATCATCTCACTCTAGAAGAAGCAAGCCAACAAGCTGAACTACACCAACATAACTTCCTGATAAAGAAAAGAACACACCTCTTGTTGATTGGAGAAACCAAGAAAGTCCAAACTGAAGGAGTAGCCATCTGGCGCAACCTACTTCAGAAACAGCAGAAAGCAGAGGAAGCACGCCAAAAGGCAACAGCTCCACCTGTTCATGATACCGGAAAAGGAAAAGGAGTCTTGGAGTAGACGAACCGGTCATCGTTGACATAACCGATGAACCGACAAATCGTACCCTTGTATCTCCAGAAAAAGGTAAGGCTCGCACCATAACTGTTAATGACATTGTAGCTGAAATTACCAATTTTGGAGAAATAGATAATGTAGCCAAGTTGTATAGCATGTTAGCTGAGGAAGACAAATAGGCAATAGAAGGAGCTCTTGTTGAAAGTCTTCTAGACTTCATAAAAACACCCAGGGATTATAGAGGCATGTTTCCTCTCGAATCATACTTCTTTTAGGTGATGCATCTATGAATTTAGAAACGAATTACAAAGTCGCCAAGATTCTCAATGGTTATGAGAATGACGTCTTTAAAGAGACCTTGAATTTCTGGGAGCAGTATGATTTCAATACCCTAGAAGATACAGGTCCTCAGGATCACACCACTACAATTGTTGATCCACCTGTTCAGTTTACTGCATCTCAGACTCCAATATCTGATGAGCAGGAATTCCTCACGGAAAAGTTCACTTCTAGTGAACTGGTTAAATTGGGACAGACTTTTGTCAATCTTCCTATTGACGGATCAGATTAAAGAGGTCAAGGGATCCCTACAAATGATCTTCATATAGCTGAAGAACAACTGCAATCACAAGAGCCCTCATATCAAGTAGAAGATGCTATGCCTGAGATTCACCTTCAGGAACTGGGAGCCAGACTGGAAGAGGGAAACAAGACAGATCAACAGGATGCAAAAGAACATGAGCAAGCTCCGAAGGCACAAGAACAGAGTAGAGAAAAGGATCAAGAAAGTCTTGCCAGCTCCTCTAAAAGAAAGATCACATCCTCTAGAGAATCTGAAGAAAAAAGGAGCAAAGCAATCGATACAATAGTTGACATTAGCAAAATGTCAACAAGATAGTTGAAAGAGCTCACTAAAAGAAAACAGGATATGGTTCTGAACAAAGTAAAAGATATCCTGTACAACTTTGTGCCGGATGCTGATATAGATGAAGATGAACCGGTCATTGACCAGCTGGAAGTGCTAACTGCAACCATTGGTGAAGATCTGATTGATCCAGAAACAATGGCTATTGAACACTATGCGCAGAAAAGAGTAGAGCTTCTTCACAAGCAAGTTGCAAATATTAAAGCCATTCTGCTAAATAATCTAAAAGTTCTTCAACAACAGATACAAGTTGCAGAAAATTTGTTAAGCAGAACTTCAAATTTTGAGATTTTCTTGACTGACTTAACTGACAAAGCTTCAATGACTTAAGAAGACATAAGAACTTTGTCCAACCAGTTTGACATCAAGATCAAAACAGCCACAACTTTCAGTAGAGAAATGGCTAGTCTTACTCTAGTTCTCAGAAAGGCTGCAGAAGAAGAGAACAAAAGGATTCAAGACATCATTGGATTCTAGATGTTTTTGGCCCCAACTCTTGATTTCATGCACCAGACAGCTACTTCAATTGATGTTCTGGAACTTTCGATGATATGGAAAACATCATTGTATCTCTCAAGGCTGCCCAACAAAACATTGAACATGTAACCGGTCAATGGGCACCGTTTCTACACTCTGCAAAGAACATCTATAAGGATATCTTCACACAGCTTCAAATGTGAAGGAAGCCATAACCCTTTGTCTTATGGAGGCAACAAGGGGAAGCTATTTGTAATGAAAACCAAAGGACTCAATCAGGGGAAGTTTCGGGCAGGAGCAGAGCATTCAATTAGGCAAGACAGCAAGGGCAGTATTCTATCTCACTGACCAAGGTTTGAACAACTATTGTATGAATGGTTTTGTTTTTGTCTTTGTCTATTTTGCCACGAATGACAAAGGGGAAGATTGTTAGCTATATAAGTTTTCATTAGTGTATTTCATCAAACCCATTCACACCGATCGGGGATCACCGGTCGCTCGCATTACTTAGATGACATCGGTAGATAATGCACATAGTATATGCACCGGTCAACTAAGTAGTTAGATAAACCGGTATCGGTCTGATTCAATCGGTCTTATTCAGTATCCAACGACAAACCGGTACTGATCTAACTGATAAAAAAATCTTGTCGAGTTTTTGTGGAACAGTTTGAGTTACAGTTCGAGTTAAGAGCCTGATTATGCGAGACATCCATTACTCTGATGCGAAGTTAACCGTTCAACTTGAGTTAGCTTTAAGTTCTACGGATGATCTCAAGATAAACTCTAGATCACAATGCACAACTTTCTTGCGTTGCATATTTTGTGTTCAAGTTTATTCCCGGGCGGTTCTACGAGTCAAGAGGATCACTCTTGTATAAATATAAGCAATAGGATGCAAAGTATGGTGTTGTTGTTGATAAGTGAAAAACATAGAGAGCAGAGGAAAGATATCTTCTGAGGAGTGGTACAGGCACAAAGGTGAAGGTAGAAAAGAAGATCAACAGCCAGGCAAACAGGGGAATGAATCTACAAGTATGATCTAATCAGACAATCAGTGTCATTATAGATCACTGTTCTCGAAAAATATTTCATGATATACAAATCCCTATATTAGGGTGGACCTAATCGGTTTGTTGTAAAAATCCCCTAACAGGGTAACATCTTGTCGATGTGCAAAGTCCTGTAACCAGGCAGCTGCTAACAGGGTTTAGATCTTAACAGATCTCTAGTAAAATCCCTTAACCGGGTAGCACCGTAATCAGTGCTTTGTAAGCTCCTATCAGGGCGCCTTCATTTGGAACTAGTGAAGTTGTGAGCTCTGTCTCACCGTGGTTTTTTCTCTCTAACCGAGGGTTTCCACGTACAAATATTTGTGTAGATCTGTGTGATTCAGTTTATGCTTGTGAATGACTGTTAACTTTCTACTTTGCATTCAAGAATCTATTTGCAAGTCTTAAACAGTAAGATTTAGTATTTTCTGATTCCCCCCTCCCTTCTTAGTAACCGGTAAGATAACATCACTTTTTAGGTAGAGGAGAAAAAAAGGAGAGTTAGAGGATAATGGGCAGACAAAATGTGATGAGCCTAATCAACTCTCTTTGATTTCTTCTTATTAATTTGTAATATTTGCAAATTTTATTTCAATTGTTTGACAAAACAATCTTCAATGATAATTCCATCAAATTTATAAATTGAAGTATAACAAATGGAATTTCCTCCCAGAATTTAAATAAATCTTATTTTAATTCAAATGACACAACCAGAAATTATTCCTTCAAGTTTTTGGACCTCATATTTATTGTATGTCGGCAATTGGCAAAGAATTCTAAAATGCCAAATACTTCATTATTGATCAATGCCAAATGCCAAAATGGTAGTGATAAAGATAAATATTAAAAGTCAATCGACAGTACATAATTTCAATATTACGTCATATGCCATATAGTATATATTATATATGTCTAGGGTTACGATTTAAAATAAAATCATTACAATCACAAAATTGACAATAAAAAATAATAATTGTCTTCAATCTTCACCAATAATCAAAAGGATCTGCACCAAGATCATCAACATTTGCTTCAAGTTCAAAATCGTATGAACCCAAAGGAGTGCCACTCCCACTAGGTTCACAAAGTGTTAGATGTGAGAAAAAACCAATGGTAGAGGAGGTGCAAGGGAACACGATATTTGTATTGGGTGAAATTATGCTTTTGGGGGCATTTTAATGGTTCTAATGCAAAAGAAAGTAAAAAAAAAATGTTTTATAATTTTGTTTTGGGCACTTTTTGGCCCTGGGACGCATAGGTTTGCCTTGGGTATGCCTAGGGTGCACCCTAGATGGTTCAGGTTCCCTGTGGGTAAGTGCCTGTGTACCCACAGGAAACCCAATTTTGTCTGAGGCATATCCCCGGGCCGAACTTGTTGCAGGTACAGAGGCCAAGATACTACACGTACCCTACAACTCAGTTTGCAACTATGGAGAGTAGAAGCATCTATTAACATAGAATCACACTCCAGAGCAATCCAATTTATTATTTAGCAAATGAAATGGTTTACAATATGCTCGTAGAAAAAGCTTTAATAGGAGTATCGCCCACAAATAAATCTGGAGTAATTCTTGTAGTATAATAGTAGCTACAAATCAACTGCACAAACTACAACTCCAAGCACAAATAAATAAATGAAGTACAAACTTGAAAGCGTGAATGATTCAGGAAAACCATTTGCAAACCCATGTGAGGTATGGCACCCAAATGTATTGGTCCAAAATCTAGCACCCCTGCTTGGTCTTGGTCTTGGTCTTCCTAGCTATTTTTAGCATTTTTCATATGCAACTTACAATGTCATAACTTGTTGGCCCCAATTGTCCTCATCAACCCTGCAAAGATGCTCCATGACAAGTTTACCAACCTTTACATATTGCTGGCTTATTCTATTGTAAGCTTAGATGTTGGAATACCAAGGCAAGGTAAAGGGTTTAGAGAGAAGGCCAATGGAACTTTTGTAGTGAAGATGATAAGGCAAGTTTTGGAGAGAATTCTCAAAGAAGCTAGACAGAATTCACATCATGAAGTTAATAGTAGCAATTGACTGAAGCGAACAAAGGAACTTCATGGATACAATTCAATAATGATGCTCTATTAAAAGCACTTATGAAAAAGAGATGCCAAACTTTAGTAGGATTAAACAAAATATCTTGTATACAACCTACAACTCCATTGTATAATCTTTTTACTTACTAGAGTAAAAAAGAACTCTCTTTTATAATGTGCTCTTGGTTTTTTATCCATTTATGTGTGTGGGCACATATTTTTAGAATGTCTCAGCGCTGTAGAAATTACCAAAGAGCAATTTTTTTCACATGACTGTCACCTCTGCCCAGAATTCCATGTGTTTGCAGCCTTGATTATTATATTGATCTTTACGATATGTGTTCTTTGTTCATTTTCTCTTCAATAATTTACATAAATGTTCTTTTATTTCATACTTCCAAGGTACATTTACATGTTTATCTTTGTGCCTACGCATTGTACCGTCCTAAGGTTGATTGTGTTCAAGTATGAGATGCTTGGTTTAGGATTCCATGTGCTTAGACAGTTTGAATTTGCAGTCTGTTCAACCTTATTTAGCTGCGTTGTCAACCGTGCTTATTTCCAATATTAATCAAGAAAATAAATATTTTGATGTTTTTTTGACTTCTTATAACTAGTATTTCTTGTATTTGAGGCAGCTTTGCTGACAATTTCAGTATCTTTTTTCATTTTCTCCTTCACAAAAACTGGCTCTTTATTAACGATATAAACTACTTTGTGCATAGGATAGTGTCAGCTATCTGGAGAAGTCGCACGCTCAGCTTTGAACAGCAGATGGAGCTTATTGCAGATGCAGGTTCAGATTTTGTAACAGAAGAGAAGCAAGCTGATGATGCAGAAACATTTATAGGATTGGAAGAGGCTAATATGTCAGAAGTTTACTCAGAAAAACTCCCCGTCTCCGTAAGAATGTTACTAACACACAGTTAATCATGAAGATTGACTTGTAAATTTTGTCGAAAATTAAATTATTTTCTACTATTGGAAGGAAAATGTTATTAGAAATTTGCATTTTCTTCAGTAAAATATTTGTTTGATGATTTTCTTTTTTCTTTCAAAATAAGCCAAATAATTTATACCTAAGGAGTTTCGTTATGTTCTTATCAAGTTTCAACTATTACAGGTTGAATCATTACTCTTGTTATATGATAAAGAAAACCTTGATGAAAAGATAATGAACAAGATGGGTTGCATGAATTATATGGCGACTCCATGGGAGCAAGTAGGTGATAATCCGAGAGTGAAACAGCGGCAGCAATTTTACAAACTTAATTATCGCTTTTGTCACTTTGACAACCATGTTACACGTGTTCAGCAGAGGAATCTTTCTGATGATGCACAAGTTTGTGTTATTGCAGAGCTTATTACACTTCAAGCAATTCCTTATGGAGATCATTTTCAGGTTCTGTTCTTGCCTTTCTTAAAACAAGTAACTTATGTTCTGCATTCTTATGCTTGACCTTACTTCCTTTCTTTAATAGCTTAAATTTATATAAATATAAATTAAAACAAGACAATTGTGTTTAGCATAAATGATTTAATTTAAAATATTTTGATCCCTAGTATGGAACTACATTGTAATTGTAGTATGAAACAAAAATAAACATTTTGATGAAGGTTCACTAATTTAATTTTTAATTTTTATAGTATTTAATCTTGATAAGTAAGAAATATTTTCCACGGCAAGTCAAATTGTGATATTGCTATCAGGATTCAACTATGTAGTTTTTGAGTCAAACTCATTGACCCATGTTTCATGAGTAGTGGTTCACAAGAACCCATGTGTCATGAGAATGAATGGAACACTTAGCACTCATTGCATCTAAGTGATGCTCACAGAGGTGACTCATCGAGACTTCCCGAGAGGTCATCCATCCTAGTACTACTCCAGCTCAACTGCGCTTAACCACACAGTATCCTCCAAGGTTAAACCCAGTTTACTTGCAACCCCATTTTATCAAAAAACTACACAGTTGAATCCTAATAGAAAGATCACTGCATTTGATCTTATAGGCTGTGATGTGCATCGATGCTAGCTTAAATTGAGGGAGAAAAACCTTTATTATGTGGAAACATTATTCACCAAATGAAAAAATGCTCATGGTGTTTGAGTTTGAATATGACCATGATATGCATCTAACCATATCCCATTTGAGAAATCAATATTTTCATGCTTAATTTTATGTTAACTCCATTACATGTAGCCAATGAAGGAATACAAGCATAAGAGGGTTTGTTGCAAGGAATTATATCTACTGCTAAAATTTAGAGGATGGTATAATTCTGTCTTCAGGAAATTTGCAAAATCAGGCACAATGCCCTTTCTCACAATCTTTATACTTTGAGCTGAAGAATTGAGTCTTCATGCAGCTAAGCATTGTGGTGGCATTGAGAGGAGAATTCGGTGGTTAATTTGTCAAACCATATTTTAGAAACTCTAGCTTTAGCACAATATCAATAAAAAAGTTTCTAACAAAGCAATCTCTATTGTCTCCTTATCCTCTTCTACCAGAACACTGAACCATTTAGCAGCATTTGACACTTCACCGAAGTCCATAATTTCATCCACTATATTATCTACAATTAAAGTTCGAGCTTTACCTTTAACTTGGGAAGCAAGTAGGGTTGGTCGAGTGAGATCACCACCCGTGTCTCCAGTTATATCCACGATTATTGGTTCAGTTGTAGTCTTTTCTTGGACCGGAGTTTCTACTCCCAGTATGCCCTTTCCTTTTCCAGTATCTTTTATTGGTGGCTCAATGGTCTTTTGGCATTTTGTTTCATCTTCGTGTTGCTGCTCCAGAACAGTCGTCCATGTAGCAACCCCTTCATTGTGTACTTTATCCACTTCACCAATTAGGACCTGACCGATTCTCTTTCTGATGTTGAAACTTTGTTTGTATAGGTCAGCTTGATTGGTTGCCTCTTCCAGGCTAAGGTGATTCTATACTTCTAGCAGAGCCCTTATCCTCAGTTCTCTTTCCTTATCTAAGGAAGATTTCCATCTACCTTCAATTATTCTGACTAGATTTTCAGGAATTGTTTTATGAAGTACAATAGGTGTTAAGTTGAACTAGTGAAGAACAAAAACTTCTTCCAGCTTTCTCTTATCTTCCACATCACCAAGCTCATATCTTCTTTTGACTCCACCCAATCCACCTGTCTCCTTTATTCCTTCAACCATTTCATCAATGGTTGGTTTTCTTCCTCTTGGTGCATCCTCTTTTACCGGTTTCCCGGTCTTTCTCTTTCTGCGAAGAGTAGTGGTTTCTTCAGTTTCTGTTTCCTCCATTTCCTCTCCTTGTGCACTAGACACTGGCTGTGTCTTCTTTCTTTGAACCTTTGGTTCTTCAGCCACTGGCTTCCTCTTCTTTGGAGTGAGAGTTCTTTTAACATAAACTGACAGACCCAACCGGTGTTGAGAGGGGAGGGGTGAATCAACACTTGAATAACTCTTTACTTTTCCTTTTAATCCAGTGAAGTAAACTTATAGCACCAAAGCAAATAGTTCTAAGCAAACAAAACTGTAAGTGAACAAACACAAAGTGACACTAGATTTATCACGTGGAAACCCAGTTAGGGTAAAACCACGGTGCAAGGAGACCTCACAATATTTGTACTCTTCTGAAGTACGCCCTGTTAAGAGCTTGCCTGGTCAAGGGATAAAACACACTTGCTAGGTGCGACCCAGTGAAAGGATTTGTTACAGTAAGATCTGTTAAGACCTGTCCGGTTAAGGGACTTCAGACACCTTGAAAGATGTCACCCGGTTAAGGGATTTTGATACAAGGGACCTATTAGAGTCCACCCAAATACTGGGATTTGTCTATTGTAGCTTGCTAGAAAACAATAGAATTAAGATCTTTACAGAAGGCTCTGCTTAGCCAGATGTGATCTCTATTTGTGCTCTACTGAGAATTATCAGCAGTTGACACAGGTGTACTCTCAACTATTGTTGTGCTATCTTGCACAACTTTTACTCTGTCGATTTTCTCTAACCCTTGATACTTTTCTAACCTTTGCTTCTGTAGCATATAGGCTCACTCTTTTTCTCGGCAGAATGAAGACAAATCTTCTTCTCAACAGACATAAGAATATATTCAGTTTTGTTGCCCTGACTACGCCTCAAATGCATGACCTAATCCTGAGATCCAACGTATGCATCACTTGGTGAAGTGTTTGTTCTCTTGAGTAGGCATTTGATGCAAGTTCTGTCTTCATCCACTATATGAAGAAAACAACAGTTGCGTGTCAGGCAACCTTTCTCCATAAGAGATAACACTTCGATTTAAAGCCACTGAATCTGGCTTTAAATCCTTTAGTCGCGCCTCAAGTAACCATTGATTCCAGCTTTAAATCCTTTACCTGCGCCTCAAACCGATCACCAAGACAACTCAAGATCACTCGGATTTACTGCAATAAATCCCGGTGAAGAAGAGTTGGTTGGAACAGACAGTTGACTATGACTTCCTCGGTTCATACGGGGGTCTTATAATATATCGGTTGAGTTCTTTTATGCTATATACCGGGTACACGCCCTTGGTGGGGCAAATTACCAGTTGCACTATTCTTACCGGTTGTGTTATAGACAATTGTTGGATATGTGTTTATTTGTACTTGTCTATACCGGTTGAGGGTGGTCCTTGGTTGATACTAGGATACACTCTTCTTTGCTGAGTGCATTATCCGGTTGTTGATGCTTAGTGTAGTGACCGGTTTCTCAGCCTTTCTTGATGAAGAGTCCCCTCTATAATAGATAACAAATCTCTATCCTCTTTTGCCAGATTCTCTATCCTCTTTTGCCAAACAATGACAACACTTAGACCGGTAGAGAACTTACCGGTTAGTGATGCCAACAATCTCCCCTTTTGGCATTGATGGCAAAAATATGATAGATAATCATATTCTATTCTCCCCCTTTTTGACAATAGAATGCCAAAAGACTAATCAGGAAGATTTGCATACTCTGCTCTCGCTGCGAGTAGCAGTCCTTTTCATCAGTTCATAAAAGATAAGATGTAACCTTTTGAATCATAATGAACTGATGACTTCCTGTTGATAATTACTGATGATCGGAGAGGGGTACAACCCCCAGTCTACCTCTGAGATACTCAAAGGTACTCTTTGGTAATGGATTTGTGAATATATTAGCAATCTGTTCTTTTGTGGACACATACTCCAATCTTATTTCTTTGTTTTGTACAAGTTCCCTCAAGTAGTGATACTTGATGGCAATGTGCTTGGTCTTGGAGTGCATAATAAGATTTTTTGATATGTTTATGACACTGGTATTGTCGCAGTGAATTGCAATCAGTTCAGGTACCTGTTCCTGAATACCTTGCAGGAGTTGTTTGATCCAAATCACCTGTGTAGTTTATTGCAGCAACAACATATTCAGCTTCAGCAGTGGATTGTGAAATGCAATTCTGCTTCTTACTTATCCATGATACTATTCTCCCACCTAGAAAGAATGCACCACCACTTGTGCTCTTTCTATCATCTACGTTGCCAGCCCAGTTTGCATCTGTGTAGACTTTAATTTGGAATCCACCCTTGTGTGGAAACCATAAGCCATATTCCTCGGTTCTTTTTAGATATCTGAAGATCCTCTTTACTGCAATTAGATGTGTTTCTTTGGGATTAGCAGAGAATCTTGCCACTATGCCAACTGCATGAGTGATGTCCAGTTTGCTGTGAACAACATACTGCAATTTTCCTATCATGGACAGATACATTGTTTCATTGACTTCTTTGGCATCATCCTCCTTTGATAACTTAAGATTAGTTATCATTGGAGTTCCAACTGGTTTGGATTCTTCTAGTCCAAAGGTCTTGAGAATTTCTTTTATGTACTTGGACTGAGAGATGAAGATACCTTCTGTTAGCTGATGGACTTGTAGTCCAATAAAATTTTTTATGGGCCCTATCATAGACATCTCAAATTCTTTCTTCATTTCTTCAGCAAATGCTTTGCTCATTTTGTCATCTCCTCAAAGATGATGTCATCAACAAAGATTTCAGCAATTAGATTTCCATCCTTTCTGGTTTTAAGATACATATTGCTGTTGTCACCGGTTCTGATGAATCCAATTGTTAGAAGATATGAATGCAACCTTTCATACCAAGCCCTTGGGGCCCGCTTGAGCCCATAGAGAGCCGTTTTTAGTTTGCAGACCATATCAGTCTTTTGAGCAGATGTAAACCCTTCCGGTTGCTCAATGTAGACTTCTTCTAGTATTCCATTGAGGAATGCAGAATTCACATCCATCTGGTACACTTTAAAGCCTTTGTGAGCTGCATAGGCAAGAAGAATTCTCACCCCTTCCAGTCTAGCTACTGGTGCAAAAGTTTCTCCGTAGTCTAGTCCAGCTTCCTGAGCATAGCCTTTGCGACCAGCCTTGCTTTATTTCTGATGACTTAACCATCCTCATTCAGTTTGTTTCTGTAAACCCATTTAGTCCCAATTACATTTTTGTCATGAGGTCTTGGCACAAGTTCCCATGTGTCATTCTTTTCTATTTGCTCAATTTCTTCGTCCATGGCCTTGACCCAATTTTCATCTTCAAGGGCTTCTCTGGTGGTTTTGGGCTCAACACATGAGAGAAGACAGACGTTCTCTTTGGCCTTTTTCCTTGTCAGGATGTTCCCATGTCTGTCACCAATTATATTGTTAGTAAAGTGATATGTGACGTACCTTGGAAGAGCCAGCCTCTGTTCCTTGTTCGGTTCATCTTGTTGAGCAATATCTTCATCATGGTTCTGAACATCTACTTGTTCACCATCCTGGGGTGTCCTGTTAGCTTCAGGCACAGTCTCTCGCTCTTGATTTCTGTCAGTGGGAGTTGTCTCCTCTTCTTCAGTTGTTGCTTCATGAAACTCAAAGACATCTCCCCCATTAGTAAGTTTAAAATTTTCATGATTGACATGTCCGGTCCTCTTGTTTGGTTTAGATGATTCATCAATTTTTACATTGATGCTTTCAATTATCTTGCTTGTTCTTTTGTTCAGACACCGATAAGCTTTTCTTTTGGTAGAGTAACCCAGAAATGTTCCTTTATCACTCTTGGGATCAAACTTTCTAGAAAACATTTCTCTTTTGGTATAACATTTACTACCAAAGATTCTGAAGTAGCCTATACTAGGAGTATGCTTAAACCATAGTTCGTAAGGCGTCTTACCGGTTTCCTTTTTGACTTGGACTCGGTTGATTGTATAAACAGTGGTGCTGACAGCCTCTCTCCAGAAGTGATGAGGAAGATTCTTTTGGATCAACAGGGTTCTGGCATAGTCGATCAGCGTTCTGTTTCTTCTTTTTGCTCCTCCATTCTGCTGAGGAGTCCTAGGTGCAGAGAACTGTCTTTGTATGCCATGTTCCTCACAGTAATGAGTAAACTCCTTAGAGGTGTACTCACCTCCTCTGTCCAACCTTAGACATTTCAAGCTTCTACTAGTTTCCTTTTCCACTCTAGCCTTGTAAATTTTGAACATGTGAAAGGCTTCCGATTTCTCACGGAAAAAGAGTGTCCACATCATTTTTGAGAAATCATCTACGAACAACATGAAATACCGGTCTCCATGATAGCTCTTTGTCCTCATTGGTCCACACAGGTTTGTGTGAACAAGATCTAGAACATTTTCAGCAGAGAAGGACTTGCTACCGAAACTTGTTCCTGTCAGTTTTCCTAACTGACAATCCTTACAGATACCTCCCATGGGTTTTGCAATTTCTGGGAGTCCTCTAACCGATTTCTTCCTGCTCACTTTGACAATGTTGTCAAAGTTTATATGGCAGAGTCTATTGTGCCATAGCCAGCTATTGTCTTCTTTGGAGATAAGACCAATCTTGCTTGATTCTCCTTTGACAGAAGCAATTAAACAAGCTCCTTCTGTTGAGTCTAGGTAGAACAAATTGCCTTTGCTCTGTCTACCGGTTGCAACGTGGGATCTAGATTGATTTTTGACTACGCATGAGCCTTGACCGAATTCCAAGTGGAAACCTTTGTTGTTTAGCTGTGCAACACTCATCAGGTTATACTTGAGTCTTTCGACCCAGTACACGTCTTCACAGACAACATTATTGTAGAGAACAATAGATCCCTTACCCTTGATGGCACAAGGGTCATTGTTTCCAAATGTGACTGATCCACTGTCGTTGAGCTCCAAGTTGATGAACTTGCTCTTGTCACCGGTTATATGGTGAGTGCATCCGTTGTCAATGATCCAATCGTCATATTGATGTGATCTGGATATGAGTGCAACTTCATTAAGAGCTGGGCTCTCCTCCTTTATTGCTACAAATGCAATTTTTGGATCTTCTGAGTCTTCAGACTCATTGTCTGTGACTCCTTCCTCAGCAAGATAGCAATCCTGCTTTGCTTTGTTCTTGAACTGATCTCTTTTGTCTCTATTTTCATTATTTGGACATCGGGAAGCAATGTGTCCTATTTTGTTACAAGAGAAGCATTTTAAAGGGAGTTTCCCTTTGTACTTCCCTTTCCCTCTGGGAAATCTCTTAGCAATCAAGCTTCAAACTTATCTTGCTCCATCTCTTCTGAGAGCAGATTCTCAATGAGGTTGCCGATCTTACCGGTAGAGGAGTTACCGGTTTCTCTTCCCTTTTTGGTGGAAGAGGCATTGACTGATGATTTAAATGCTGCTTCCTGAACCAATAGGCTATTATCAAAGTTGCTTAATTCAAAAGTAGCTAGCTTACCGATTAGAGAGTCTAGGGTGACTTGATCGTTGCTCAGGGATTTGAGCTCTTGAATGGCAGAGATCTTTATGGCGTACCGAGGTCTGAGAGTTCTTAGTATTTTTCTCACCACCTCTTCTTCAGTCAGCTTGCCTCCAACGCTTCTGATGGAGTTGATCACTACCTTGATTCGGTTGCTACATTGCTCGATATCTTTTCCATCATTCATCCTCATGTTGTCATACTTTCCCTTGAGGCTTTCGACCTTGGCTCTCTGAACATTGGGATCTCCTCCATAGACTGTTTGTAACTTTTTCCACATTTTGTAGGCGGAGTCAAGATGTTCAATTTCAGCATACACGTGGTCGGGTAAGGTGCTAGCTATCATGTCCATGGCAGCTGTGTGTTCAGTCTTAATTTTCTCTTCATCAGGTGTCAAGGTACTGGTGGGCTCACTGTAGTCATTGGTAACATGCTTCCAGTACTGGTCACCGTTGGTCTTCATATGTAGCTTCATTCTACTGCACCATAAGGTGAAGTTTTCTTTTGAAAACTTTTGTCCTTCCTTTCTCATCATCATAGCTTTCTCTCTGTGCGGTTAAGCAACAAAGAAAAACAGAACAAGGCTTTGATACCAATTGACAGTCCCAACCGGTGCTGAGAGGGGAGGGGTGAATCAACACCTGAATAATTCTTTACTTTTCCTTTTAATCCAGTGAAGTAAACTTATAGCACCAAAGCAAACAGTTCTAAGCAAACAAAACAGTAAGTGAACAAACACAAAGTGACACCAGATTTATCACGTGGAAACCCGGTTAGGGTAAAAACCACGGTGTGAGGAGACCTCACAATATTTGTACTCTTCTGAAGTATGCCCTGTTAAGAGCTTGGTCGGTCAAGGGATAAAACGCACTTGCTAGGTGCAACCCGGTCAAGGGATTTGTTACAGTAAGATCTGCTAAGACCTGCCCGGTTAAGGAACTTCAGACACCTTGAAAGATGTCACCCGGTTAAGGGATTTTGATACAAGAGACCTGTTAGAGTCCACCCAAATACTGGGATTTGTCTATTGTAGTTTGCTAGAAAACAATAGAATTAAGATCTTTACAGAAGGCTCTGCTTAGCCAGATGTGATCTCTATTTGTGCTCTACTGAGAATTATCAGCAGTTGACACAGGTGTACTCTCAACTATTGTTGTGCTATCTTGCACAACTTTTACTCTGTCAATTTTCTCTAACCCTTGATACTTTTCTAACCTTTGCTTCTATAGCATATAGGCTCACTCTTTTTCTCGGCAGAATGAAGACAAATCTTCTTCATAACAGACATAAGAATATATTCAGTTTTGTTGCCCTGACTGTGCCTCAAATGCATGACCTAATCCTGAGATCCAACGAATGCATCACTCGGTGAAGTGTTTGTTCTCTTGAGTAGGCATTCGATGCAAGTTCTGTCTTCATCCACTATATGAAGAAAACAACAGTTGCGTGTCAGGCAACCTTTCTCCATAAGAGATAACACTTCGATTTAAAGCCATTGAATCTGGCTTTAAATCCTTTAGTCGTGCCTCAAGTAACCATTGATTCCGGCTTTAAATCCTTTACCTGCGCCTCAAACCGATCACCAAGACAACTCAAGATCACTCGGATTTACTGCAATAAATCCTGGTGAAGAAGAGTTGGTTGGAACAGAGAGTTGACTATGACTTCCTCGGTTCATACCGGGGTCTTATAATATATCAGTTGAGTTCTTTTATGCTATATACCGGGTACACGCCCTTGGTGGGGCAAATTACCCGTTGCACTGTTCTTACCGGTTGTGTTATAGACAATTGTTGGATATGCGTTTATTTGTACTTGTCTATACCGGTTGAGGGGGGTCCTTGGTTGATACTAGGATACACTCTTCTCTGCTGAGTGCATTATCCAGTTGTTGATGCAGTGACCGGTTTCTCAACCTTTCTTGATGAAGAGTCCCCTCTATAATAGATAACAAATCTCTATCCTCTTTTGCTAGGTTCTCTATCCTCTTTTGCCAAACAATGACAACACTTAGACTGGTAGAGAACTTACTGGTTAGTGATGCCAACATAAACCTTCTTCGGTTCCTTAGAAGATGCCTTCTTCCTCAGATTTGTCAGAATCTCCTCATAGGTCCCAAACTGGTATACTGAGAGATCTAAGTTGCTTTCCCGAAATGCATCAGGATATGCCTTTGCAATCTTAGAAGTAATCTCATAACCGAGCTTTGATGCATACTCGGACCTTGGTTCCACAGCCTGGATAATACAATGATCGGTGCTCACCAGAAAACACATCTCTTCCTTATATTCTTTAACAATGGTAGAGGGAATTCTTTCCTTGTTGTGCATTGTTATCTGAAAGGCCTCAAAATAATCAGTCATGACCTTATTAAACCGGTTCCCCAGGTTATTTGCTAAGTCACCTATCTGAACCATTACCGGTTTATCTTCTTGCCATGTAACCTTGCCTATGCCTGGAAAGAAGTTTTGGTAATAAAAGAACAAACATACCAGTAATGTCCCATACTTCAGAATCTTCTTCTTGATCAAGACGAGCTTCTTTAGGTTTTCAAAAATTTGACTCCTCAGCATAGCACATATGTCGTATCTTGCATTATTGTGCATAATCCTGTGCGCAACATGTATCGCACCTCCTGGTATGCTATTCAGGTTACTCGACTGATATACCTTATAGTGGATAACCGCTGCCGCAAATCGAACACCATCATCTTCAATATCGTTCAGATTCATCATTCGACTGTTGTATCTGGACTTTCTCAACCATGTGACTTCTGCATTGGCTATTGTCCTTAGGGTTAGAGCTTCCCCTACGGCGTTGTAACCAGTTACCCTGCATAGGTCTTCTTTCGTGATCGGTGTGACCTTGCCTTTCACAAGTCACATCCCTGGTTCGTGAACCCTGCTCAGAACTAGTCTAATCCAATCCGGTCAAAACACGGTTGGATATTTTACTCCGTTGATCAAACCCGATGATTCAAGCTTTGCGTATTTTGATTGAAGCTTTTTGTCTTCACAAAGTGAAAGATATTCACTCTGAATGAATGTTTCACCTAGTTCCTCTTGTTTTCTATGGATGAATGCCGTTACATCCTCAGTCAGCAATACACCCTCAGGAATGAATGATACATCTCCTGACATATCATTCGCTCGGTTTTGAACCGCCATGATGTCGTAAAGTGGTCTAGCTAGTTGATTTGCACTTATGAGGCTCACCACAGCAGATGAAGATGCCATAGTTACTAAACCGATATGTGCAAAAAAATCTTGATAAAATTCACGGAATTCGCTAAGCAAAGAACGTAAATCACAGAAAGAAAAGATTACTCAAGCTTTGAAAATAATAATCACAAATCACAATGTAAAGTAAAATGAGTAATCGGCTTTTCCTTTTATAGACTTAGGTGGCTACGGTAATTAGCAAATGTTAACAATTGTTAACAGTTACTTTATTAATTACCCTTACCTAACTTTTCTTTTGACAATCGGTTCTTAGACTTGTTACCTGTTTACATATCCTCGGTTGCAATATCCACCTTGCTATGTCAGCAACTCTTACCTGTTTGGTTCACATGTTAGACTGGTGACTCCTTCTTGGTTCCACTTCTTGACTGAGTGAGATCAAAACTCACTAGTTCCTCTGGGAATAGTAGGCTGGCTGCCTGTTCCCCTTAAGCCCTTAGGCTTTATTTGCTGAAGAGATATCACCATCAGTAGATGATGACCTTACCTCAGATTTCTCCTTAGCGGAACTCTTTGTCCCCTTTACTGACCAAGTCTTCTTGACTTCCCTGTTGGCCTCTTTACTCACGTTATCCTTTTGGTTGGGGGACAACTTCTTCTTGACCGGTTTGGCCGGACCTTTTCCTTTGTTCATCGGCCGGTTCCTGCATTCCTTGGTCAGATGACCAATCTTGTTACAGTTGTAACAAGCCATTCTGGTTCCTCTCCATGGATTGACCCTTCTTTCCCTGTCCATGGGTGAGTGACAATCAGAGTTCATATGGCCTGATGGTCCACATGTAGCACAATTGGATGTGCTCCGGTTTGCATTCCTTTTATGGAATACCGGTCTTGGTGGAGATTTGAATGCCATGGTTTTGGACCTGCATTCTTCCACTTTGTGTCCAAATTTATTGCAAGCATAACAATAACCCTTGAAGCTTCCCCTGCTTCCACTGGATACATTGTTGGAGCGAGACCTGCATTCAAAGGTCTCGTGACCATACTTGTAACATGTGCTGCAGTAGCTGTATAAGTAAATGGTTTTACTGGCGCATTTCTGCAGTCATTGGTTTTATGACCTGGTTTTTCACAATGTTTGCAAGAGGGTTTGAAGGTCTTTTTACATTTGTCTTCTGTCGGTTTCTTCTTTTCCTTCTTGTCTTGCTTGTCTCCAGAGGACTCATCGGTTTCATTGTTGCTTTGACTGATGTACCCAAGTCCTATGGGATCCTTGTGCTTTCTTTGAGCCCTTAGTTGCTCATCAAGTTTCTCAGAATTCTCAACGTACCTTGTGAGTTTGTCATTCCTCTCTTCAAGAGTTTTTAGTTGTTCCTTTAATTGATCGAATTCAGCAGCCATCCTTTTGCATGCTTCATCTTTGTCATGCAAATGCTTATGCATGATTGCATTCTCCTGATTTATGCCTTGCTTGTTTGCATGCAGTTGCAATATGGGAGCATCACTCTCTCTTTGTGCATCTTCAGCTAGATTCTTTGCTCTTTCAGCAGTTAATTGTGCTTCTATGGCACTTGTCTTCTCATCCTCATCTTTTTTGTAAGAACCTTGCTGGTTCTAACTTCTGAAACCCAATTTCAAACCTTTTGACATTGCGTCAAACAGTTGGCATGCAATGTTTAAGTTCTGATTTTCTGAATGTGTATGCAAAAGTTTGTTTTGTAATTGATTTGTTTGCAATTTAAAATCTTTTACCAATGCATAAAGTTTAATAACAATGCATGGAGGGCAATTTACAACAGTAATTAAATTTCTAACTCCAAAGGCTCACCAAACTAACTAATTCAATTACTTGCGAAGTTCATTAAGTGATACATAAAACTAACTCAAAGTAGCACCTCTTAATCAAACACAACTGCCTGGATATGATTTGCAAATAAATGTCTTCAAATTGATCCCCAAATGATCAGATAAGACCCTTGTAAATGCACAAACCTCTAAAAGGCTGATGTAGAACAATGGCTAGCACAACCAGCAATCTCAGTGCAATCTTTCAGCACCTCAAAGCTGAGTAATAATGGCTTCCAAACTTGCAATGGCTCCTTGAAACCCTTGCTGGAGAAACTCATAAAATTCACCAAGTATCAAAGCACAAAAATGATCAATTCCATTTATGAGAATGAGCTGTTAAGTCCCTTTTTATTCTTTCTTTCGAGAGCTCAAACACATTCCTTACCAATGTGGGATAAAAGATTACTTTTTTTCTTTTAATAATTTATTTACTCCAATACTTTTATTAATACCTTGGCTTAAGCTTCCATGAATTAATTGAATAAATGACACCTTCCAATGATGATTCAACCCTCAACTTAAGTGAAATTATGAAGTTAAATTATAACTTTATAATAAGCCATTTAATGATTTAATAATAATTTGGCCACTAAAATAATAATAACTCCCAAAATACTTACCCTTTAAATATGTCGTCTGAAACAGGAGTCACACTTATTATTTCCCTATGTGACCAAATGCTCTTTCCAAAAATAGAATGGATCCTTCTCGAACAACATCATGCTTACTATAAATAGTAAACGTGACAAAACTATAGCAAATGAAGTCCAAATGATGCCAAACAAAAGCCAAACCAAGGCATATTGAATCTTGAAGTAGATGCCCACTGAAAGAGATCCTCTGTCCATCCCCATTAGCCTATGAGGGTCACATGATAGGTTAATCCATCCATAGTCATGATCACACTAAAAAGGGGACATTACATTTTCTTTTGGCTTCGATGAGTTCAATCATCCTCAAAGCATGACTTTCCTGCTCCCTTTTCAGATTTGAGATTTGATCGGTTAGATTCTGATTTTTCTCCATGAGATCAAAGACCGCCTTTTCTGCTTCATCAGATCCACTTTGCCCAGAGAGTTCTTCAATGGTTTGATGACTCTCACTCAGTTGTAGAGCCAGCTCTTTCCACTTTGCAAGAGACCTCCTCAGTGTATTCTCAAGAGATGCTATCATGTCATTGGCTTCCTCCTCAAGTTGCTTTTGGTACCTGTAACCTCCATGATTTTTCCTCAAGCGGTTAATCTTTATATCTTTGAGAACCTAAGCTTTGATACCAATTGTTATTCCTAACCGGTTACTGAGAGGGGGGGTGAATCAGTAATTTCAATTTCTAATTCTTCTTTTAAACAAACAAATATTCTTCCTAATACATAAATTTAAAGAATATTACAACACCCATAAACAGAAATTGAATACACAGGTCAACACAACATATATACGTGGAAACCCTTGGTTAGAAGGAAAAAACCACGGTGGGGCAGAACCCACAAACTCCACTACTGCAGTAATAAAGCTGCCCTGTTATAGGCTTACAAAGCACTGGTAAGAGTGCTACCTGGTTAAGGGATTTGATAGAAGACCTGTTAGGATCTTGACCTTGTTAGGAGTCGCCTTGTCAGAGGACTTAAAACACCAGTGAAGATGTTACCCAGTAAAAAGATTTATACAAAGAACCTATAAGGGTTCACCCTGATTGAGGGATTTTACTTATACTTCAAAACTTAAAGCAATGATCTTATGATTACACTATCTTTGTCGATTCAGATCATACCCGTTCTCCCTTTCCTCTGCTTGGCTGTTGAATCTCTCTCCCTTTCACCTTTTGTGACTGTGTCTCCTCTCAGAAGATTCTGCTCTTCTCTCCTTCGCTCTATGCTCTTGATATTCAACAACACATCTTTCATGTCTTTCGACCTGTATTTATTAGAAATTGTCTTATTAAAAATACATCTCATAGTTCCGCCAAGCTGTAAACTATCCCATAAATCAAGCATGCCAAACCCTTGATTAAAAAGCTTGCAAACTAATCCTAAGTTTATCTCGAAATGCTCGCAGAAAAAACAAAGCTAACTTCAGTTCCATTGGAAAACTAACTCCAGTTTAACTGAAAAACGCTCTGCATAATCCGGTTCGGATTATCGTGCACTTAACTGGTGTAGAGCTTGTATCTGGTTAGTCATTTATTCCTTGTGTGCATCCCACGACCGGTTGGTCCAAACCTGGACCGGTATAAGCGTGACCGGTTAAAGTACACCGCTTTCTTGCTTAGTCTATCAGTTCACAATTATGAGTACCGGTGTTTCGGTGGGATTGATGTTTGCCTATGACTTTACCAATGAAAACTAAGTTTATGTCAACAATAGGCCTATATCCACCTTGCTCACATTGAAGTCATCGATGCTCAATTGATCCAAGTTCCCAGCTGCCTTTGCTCGAGCGACTTCAAACACAACATGACCTGTAGCCGGATCAGTCTCCAGTGACACCAAAACTGTAGGTTCTTTGGCCTTCTTCACTGGTGGGCTCTTAATGATTTTCTCTTTCGTACCTTGACGTAGAGCATTGTCTTCTACCCTCTTCCTCTTCTTCTCAATAGTCTGCTCTATCCAGGAAGGGGAAGATAGAATGGAAGATGCTAACTTTACTGCATCTTCAACAAACGACTTCCTCACTAAAGGAGGCGTTCTGGTCTTCCTGCTAGCAAAATGCAATTTGGCAAGATCAGTATCTTCAGAAGAAAGCAATATAGCTTCATTACCTTTAATCTCTTCAGTGCCGGTGGCCTCGGTTTGTTTCTCTGTTGCGGCTTGATCCATTGGGCGGTCCGCAGTCTCCATCTCTTCATTAGCTTGTTGATTCTGAACTTCATCTTCTGCTTCTTTCTCCTTTTCCTTCTCGACCTCCACATCTTTCATTTTAGAACTTGAAGGTAGGTTCGGCAGAGATCCTCCTCCACAGGTCGGAGTGACTTCAACTTGTTTTTTCTGGTGGTTGGTTAACTCCTCCCGAAGTTTGAGCGGATCCTGGAAGTGTACTGGGTGCCGCGGCAGCAGAAGTAGTGGTGGTGTTGGCTTGTTGCTGAGCTTGAGTGCCTCCTCTACGAGGTGTGCTAGTCCTCTTCTTGCCAGACTTTTTCCCTTCAACCCAATCGTGAGTCCTTTTGAGAACACCTTCCATCAACGCATCCAAACCTGTGGTTTCCGAGCCTGCATACGGCTTTGAGTTGATGGGGGTACCCTTTATCTATTCATCGTATTTCTGGGGTCTCATATAACTTTCGTCGTCCTCAACCCCTTCGACATCAATTTGTATGTTGAATGTCTTTATCTGCTCAACAGATAAGCGTGACCAGAAATGGTCCCTGACCCCCTGACCTCCAGATCATCTTTGCAATTTGCCTAGAAGCCTTCCACATCTTGCGCATGTCTAAATGCTAGTCCAAGTTTCAAATGATATTTTACATAGCCAACATAATCATAGTGTAACCTAATTACATCATACTTTTGGAACGGGTACTTCGCCATAGCTGCTTTGACCAAATTCTTAGCAAATGAACTGGAAGCACAAGAATACCGTCCTATCTTGACGGGAAAGTATATACTCACTTTGTGTATACTGCTGCAAAGCACATTCACCTCTAAAACTTGTCGGCACAACTCTATCATCACCATTTTGTCCTTTGGATAGCGAGGCAGCTTCAGGGGTGCATCATCAAAACCTCCTATTTTGAGATATGAGAAGGTTTGAAACTGGATGTAGTATGCTCCATATTGTTTTATCGCTTCAGCGGGTTTAGGCGAAAATCTCCTTTCTGGGTATCCTTTTAGCTCTCTACACAGTCTCTTTGTGAATGCATCTTGGATGCTTGCCTTCAAATCTTGCATCCAATTGCTCAATTGTTGTTGATTGCTTGATTGCACTTGATCATGAATGCTTGAGGATAGTAATTGTTATCAAAATGAGGAGAGATAGGGTGTTTTTATACCTCATCCATCATTTCAGGGTTCAAAAATAATCTAGGCTAACCACAGGATCTATATTCCCATTAAGACCATGACATAGGGCTTCTGTCATGTCCCCATTTTGGCTGACATCGTTTGGCGTGCCGGATCAGTCTATCACGGACTCTCGTAGACTGGTGGCGATGTAGAGAGAGTCATTTTGCAGATCAGACGGTCATATTTGCTCTTGGAGAAGTGTTTTAGAGCTTATTTCTATTATTATGAGTTATGTGGGCCCCACATGTTATAATTTTAAGTTGAGTTGCACTTTTTATTTTATAAAGTTATTTTATTATAAAGTGCATTATAATAATGGATGTTTCTAGAAGTTCTTAGTAACTTCTTAGAAAAGTGAATAAATAGAGGGCTGGGCCTCTCATTTGAGCATGCTTGGATTTTGGATTTCTTCTACTTCTTCCATTGTGGAGCAATTTGTAGTCTTTGGGTCTGCAAATACTATTCGATCTTTGGGAACGAATCACTCCCCTAGATTGGCATAACTGAGGTAGTGAAATATCTACTGAAGGGTTGCATATTTGGAGTTGGTATTCAGCCATCTCATTGGTACTTCATCGAGAATCAGTTGTAGGGTTTATTTTGGTTGGAATAAGGGTTTCAGATCTTCTCTTGCATTGGAGAATCATTTGGTGATTGACTGAAGACAAAATTGGCACATTTTCAGACTCTCAATCTCAGGCCTTGGATTCAGATTTTTGCTCATATCTTCCAATTCCCTTGGAGATATTTTTTATGCTTTTGGAGGGTTACTACCTAACCCTAGGCGCCCCCATTCATAGCAAATTGGGGTGACAAAACCCTGCCATTAATTTTATATCCTAGCCGTACCTGTACGGCCTGGTACGACAGATTAGCAGGGGCAGTTTGCAGAAGTTGTGAAGGCAGTTTGGGACGGATCTGGTGTCCTTGGCAGCGGTTTTCATCAAGACATCATCAGCAGCAACAAGGTGCATCAAAACAGGTTCTGAATTTATTGTTTTTGGGTCAAGAACTGTCATAGCCATTCTCAGAAATTGGTCTCTGTCTGCAGTCCAGATTTAGTCCAGATCTGGTCACTGTTATTAGCCATAGGAATTGCAAGTTAATGTGTTTGAAACATGGACAAAATTCTGTTATAGACAGTCCATATATTTGTTAAAGAATAGCCTCCATAATCAGTCCATCATTGCATTGTAATGACTGTCACAGTCTGAAAATAATCGTTTGAAAATTATACATTGTGGCTGGGTTGATATAGTTGCGATTTCATTGGTTAGGGCATGGTCAAGGCATGGTAAAAGAACATAGCATGGTAATCTGATTGTTACATGTCACAGTTATATACTCTGAGAATTGTAATCAGAATCAGATAAGTTCTTGATATTGAGTCCTTGCATTAGAGATTCATTGTTGTTCATTGTTTACATTCTATATTGGTATTGTTATCTCAATAACATTTGATGCCCAAAACGATTATCGCACTACAACACATTGAAACACATCATTGCAAGTAAAACTATTCAGTGCATGCCAACTGTTTGACAAATTGCCAAGGATCAGATTTGGGGTTTTTAGTGGCCTTTATAGTAAGGGTCATTACAGCTTCGAGCCAAATTTGGGCCAAAAATGTCGGGTACAGGATGACTGAGCCGTTCTATACCTAGAAATTTGATCCCAGATTTGAACTGGGTGCTGAAATGGTGGAAAAGAAGTGGGAAAAGAGGAATCAAGTTGCTAGGATGAAGCAAAAAAAACTTCAAACCTTAAAATCACCAAAATAGGGCCTAATAGAGCATCCAATAATGGGTGCTAACTTTTTAGGACGATACACCGATATACAATCTGATCTAGATTACCTTTCAAGTGGTAAGGCTTGGCACATCATGATAAGAGTTTTTGGAGTCAAAGATGAAGCCTTGTAACTCTAGTTTGGGATAAGTGAACGTAAGAAGCCCATATAGGTGTATAAAACAACAAGATTGATGATCTTCAATTAGATGTTGTTGAAATATTTTCAGGAAGTGTGGTCATTCCCAACTTCTTTGTTGCTGATTTTTGCAGGGGATCCCCAGAATGACAGCTATTGTATTATTTTAATGTTTCTATTTTGTAGGGTTTTTTTATTTTGGATTGTTATCATTCATATTCAGCTACGAGTTTACAGATTTTTGAGAAATAGTCATGAATCATGCTATTGGTGAAAGACTTCAGCTGTTGGATCTGCAAGAAGCAATTGTTTCAGCTACTGCAGTGATGGTTTTGATGAGGGTTGGAATATATTTCATTGATGGTCCAAACCTGTAAAGGGTCTAGCCTATAACATGATGATAGGAGCCACTGGATCTCAAGGGAGTCATCATCATACTCACTTGGAGATTGTTAGTTGCAGATTTTGCCCTCCTAAAATAACCTTAGATAGATAAGATGAGATAAATCATTAATGTCCAAAAAGAGACCGCCAAAAGGGTCTAAGGGACTGAAAGCATACGAAGGAAACCGCCAACAGCAGGAGCACCAAACGGTGTCCGGGGAAAGAACAATAACAAGAAAGTAGAAGAGCTCGAAAGATTGACTAGAGGCCCTTTTCGGGCGAGAAGTAATCTAGCACCGAAGGGTACGGTCTGGGGTGAGAGAGAGCCTCGGATTGTCTTTGAATAGCTCTGGAGGTGGAGTGTTGCGGCCGAGTGTGGCCTCTACGAGGTCTCACAATCCTGGTGTGTCCAGAGGAAGGAGGACCGAGAGGACGCTTCGTGCCTCAGGCCGGGGACACCGAAGTGAAAAAGGATGTGATAAGCTGATCGGAGCTCTGGCTCGACGGGACCTGAAGTTGGAGAGTGGAATCACGAAGCCGCGTGGTCTCTTGTAGATAAAGAGGAAGACACCGCTGATCGGTGTATCTAAAGGAGGAAAGGGATCTGCACTCTATGAACAAGAAGTGGAACCTTCCTCTGATCTCGTAATAAATGGGACAGCGGAAAATGAAGTGTCTCTATTTCCACCTCCATCAAGGTGCAAAGGCAACAGGTCCGGTCATCTCTATCAATGTGGTGGTCTGTCTGGATGCAAAGCTGGTGGGAACCAACTCTGAAAGACCCCCAAAAAATATGGAGAGCGTGACTCTAGCGGTGAGCCAAGTACAGAGGGCACACAATGACCCCATCCTGAATCTCCATATAGTGCTCAGCATAAAAGGCCATCCTAGGACAAAGCCCCCCAGGAGGGTTGCTCCATGTCGTAATAATATACTGCTTGTAGATGTCAAGTCTGATATGCCCATTGAGCTCCTGCTGAGAGGGAAGGAGATGGGCGGGAGCATCCAGAGAGAACTGAAAGGGGGTAGATGATCAATCAAAATCCCCACGCAACCTAGCAAAGCAGAAGCCTGGGCGTACTAGCAACGGGCTCTACCAGAGGGGTTGGAGCTTGCAATTGCCAAAGAAGAGTAGTAAGCGAGGTAGGGATATCTTTGTCGATCGTTAATAGAATCAGCAAAGCCCCAGAGACGGTGAAGGAACTAGATCAGATCGAATATGGCCGCAAGTTTGAAAGGATGTGCACCAAACTCAGCAAGGATAACACTATGAGGAGTAGAACGGTGACATTTGATGAGGCGCCAAAGGAGGAGGATTTGAACTCTCTCAACCGAAGTCCAATCAGACTCTAGGAGAGAGGGCCCCCACACAACAGAGCTGTAGAGCACAATCGGCCTGACTAAGGAGTCCAAGAGGGACAACTTGGAGTTGATGTCTGAAGCATTGTCTCTCAAGCAGAGCCAAGGAACCCAACCCCTTGTTGACATGGGGCTGTATAGCAGGTCTCAAACTGAAGCGAGGCCCAAAGAACTTAACCTTGAGGTAAGTGTAGGCGGATGAAATCTCGATCTCCGTGTCTTGGAAGTAGAAGTGAAGAAGAGAGGTCTTCAAGAAATTGAAGACCATCGCTCAGGTCTTTTCCAGGTTCACAACTAGCTACCGAAGATCACAAAAGGAAGCCAAACCGTCAAGGAGTCTTTGTAAGCCCTCAGGGGAGGAGGCCAAGAGGACCACATCATCGACAAATAAAAGAATGGAGATCAGGACCTGATGCAGATAACAACCGTCGTCGGGGAGCGATAAATCTCGGAGGAAAGCCTCGAGCTCATCAATGTATATGCCAAATAACGTAGGGGAAAGAGGGCAGCCCTGCTTCACCCCAATGGTTCTCTGGATCAAGTCGGAGATACCCTATAGAGTCCTAAACCTTCCCACCACTCTCGTAAAGCCTCATAATAACAGTCAGGAGAGTCTCGAAAATCCCAATGTCTCCGAGTCTCTGAAAAAGGGCTACCCGAGGAACGGAGTTGAATGCTTTGTGAAAGTCCACAAAGCAGCAGTAGACTTTTGCCGAGCGGTACCGGGCCTCCTCAATGATAGTTCGCAGAGTCAAAATGTGGTCCATGGTCTGGAAATTAGTATGGAAACCCACCTGCCCCCTCGCACGACACTGGCGTCGATCAAGCTCTCTAGATAGAATAGTATTCAGTACTGTGGTGTAGAGTTTGGCAAAAGTGTGCCCAACCATGATGGTTCTGTAGTTCCCGGGGTCCAAGACCGCTTTGGTCTTATGGATTGGGTATATGATGTGCCAAGACCACGAGTCGGGGAAACCAGTGCAAACCACTCTGTTAAAGAGCACTGAGAGAAATGAGCCCAGAACATTAATACCAAGTTTGAAGAGTTCCGCTTGGAACCCTTCCTCATCTGCTGTCCTACTACTGCTCATCAATCTAACCGCCTCATAGATGTTGGAGAAAGTGAAGAGATGGCAAGAGGGTGAGGGAGTGAGATGGAGAGAGGGCTGGATGGGGATGTCATAGAGAGTGGAAGTGTGGGAGATCAGTGAGCGGAAATCCAGGGTGGAAGGAGGAGGGGGATGGCAGGGGAACAAAGTGCGCCAGAAGAGCTTGGGGGACCACAAGAGGGAAGCATGGAGAGATCTACACTGCAATGTATCAAAGGCGCGTTTCTTGTGACAGAGGAAACGGCGGTAGGAGAGCCTCAGCTGGGTGAAGGAGTGGGAATGAGTGGACAAGGTAGAACGAACAGTTTGGTGGAAGGACTTGCAGTCCTCAGCAAACCACTAATTCATAGGATAATGTTTCTGGGCTTGGGGCTGTGAGATAAGGGGGTGGTGTGGTGAGGAATGGAGAGGAGTGCGGACTCCCAAAGAGTGGTCGCAAGTAGGTCGAACATGGAGGAAGCATCTCTGGACTCAGTAAAGGAGGCCTGCACGATGAGCCGTCTGAGGTGGGAAACAAAGAGATCATGGTCGCTCTCAGAGAAACAAAAGGAGGTGCGGGTGAGGGTCTGCACAAGAAGCGGGGAAGGAGGGATGGGTAAGGGGGGCGGAGAGACTCTGATAGAAAGTTTGAGGAGGGCGTGGTCAGCCAGAGGGAGGCGTGAGATGGTGAAGTGGTGGATGGAGGGGATGAAGGAGGCGCAGGGTAGAGCGTAGTCCACAACACTCGTGCCACCACAGTGAGGCCAGCAGGTAAAGGATCCAGAACCAGGAAAACAGGGGAGCCCATTCAGAATCACCAGATACGAGGACTCACAGAGCTGGAGAAGATGGCGACCATACCTTGTGAGGGGGCCCTGACTATCATCAGAAGAATGCTGTAAGCCTAGAGTGAGCGGGTCAGTCTCGGAAGTACAAGCAAAATCAACATCACGGTCATGAAGGGGAGTCTGAAGCTCTTTGGTCCGTGCGTTAAAGTCTCCAAGAGCGATGATGTCTCCCATGGCCGAGAACCTGATGATGTGCTCGTGTAAGTCCTCGTAAGGATCGCCACACTCAATACTGTGAACAACATAGGACAAGGAGGCCGACAGAAAGTAACACACCGTGATAAAGATATCTCTTTGATGTGGCGTCGTAGTATGACCAATACGGATCCACATGAATCTGGCAGAGTTGTCAACATGAACCACATAAGTAGAACTGAAGAGGTGATCTCTAACAAGACACGCGACCCCACTAGAACCCCAGACCCCACCAGAAGATCTGACCTCATCTTGAAAGATAGAAAGCCACTAATATCCATGGAAGCCAGGGAGAGGACGGACAGGACTCGTGAGTCTCCATAACAGCAAGAACGTCGGCGGAACCGACAACATCCTGAAAGAGACACGGTAAGGACCATAAAGCATTGTTACCATTCTAGCAGTTGACAAGAAGAGAACAATTGTGGTGTTCCGTCTTGACCAATTGCCACTTGGATCGTCATTTGACTTTAAAATCCGACCTAGATTCCCAACCGGGAGGAGGAGACTCACGAATAACAGCTCTGAGGTTCGTGATAACAGTCCACTTCCTGTTCTGTCTAGCTTCCGCAACAAGTCCTCTAGAGTGTTTCAGTTCTGCCACCTAAGATTTAGTGAGATCCTCGTCCAAATAAATCTTAGTGGGAAGAGGAAAAAGCTTCCTCCTCAACCTAAGAACTCGAAGCCGGTCTTCCATTGAGAGGAATATGAGGAAAAGAGTGTTGTCATGACTAATCCAGGCTCTGTTGAGAGTGATATCAGATATATCGATCTGATCATTGAGGAAGGAGTAACCTGTTGGGACGGGGTCAACAGAAGAGGAGAGTGATAGACCGTGAACTCGCAAATTAAGCTCACGGGCCCGTGTAACACGCTCGTCCGCCAGCTTATCCTGAACAAGTTTCTCAATGCTAGAGAAGGGGGCGAGGTTGGTGTTGTTGCAAATTGAAGCCCGAGATTTCAGCTCTTGTTCGGTTTCTGTAATCAGAGAGGCTTGTTAAGCCGATAGGCTTTGTGTGGGAGCTTTGCTCCCGGAAATTACATTTTTCTCCCGGAAAATTGTCAACCCTCTTATCGGATAGTTTTACTTTTCCGATTGGATTTTATCTTCCTTTTTATATTTTTTATTTTCACTTCTATTTATATTCTAAAGTATTAATATTTTAGAAAGTACTATTAATGTCATTCGATTTTCTTTAAGATTTTTGATTTTTTTTGTTATGTAGTCGAGTTAACTTATGAGATGTTTCTAAATTTGTTTCGGCCAAAGTTGGAAAATTTCTTTATCCTTTTAAAGGATCTTCCAGGCATGTCGATGAAGGGGATTCATTCAATTTAATTTTAGGATTGGATTGTAAAATTTATGAGGAAACAAAGTTGAAAAATTTCTTTATTGTTTTAAAGGATCTTCCACGCAAGTCGATGAAGGGGATTCATTATGAAGGGGATTCATTCAATTTAATTTTATGATTGGATTGTAAAACTTATGAGTGATTTTGATCGGCATACTAGAGTTGATTGGGGAAGTTGTGTTAATTCTCCATCATCTCAAACATCTCGTTCTATGCACTTCTCTCAAATAGTTTTTCCCCATTTTATGCCTGTGGCATTCTCTTCTATTCTCTTCTTTTATTCCTCAAGCAAGTCTTGTTTCAAATCTGCTCATGCTCAATAAATTAAATGGTCGAGTTTAACTATTTTTATTTTCATATAATTTATTTAAGGAGTTGCCAAATTCATTTGGATATATTAATTAGTTTTAGGTGCTATGTTAATAGATTCACACACAACGTATGAAATCTTAGATTTTATTATATTAGCTTACTGTAAAAATCTCTCCTTTTAAGAATCAGATTTTTCAAATACTTTTCTTATTTTTTCATAATTCCAAATCTGTATTTTAAATTATATATTAGTTTGATTATTTATTTTTAAATTATAATTCTTAGGTGTATTTTTTTAACTATTTTAGATAAGAAAAAAATTAATAGGTTTTTATTAGAAATTTGATTATAGGATAATTAATTAATTAGTTAAAATTATGTTATTATGGTTAGGATTGTTTTATATATAAATTTTATTTAAATAAATTTGGTAATATTAAAAAAATTTAGAAATAATTATTTATGTATTTTAAATTATTTTATGTTAGATAGTTGTTACTTGATATTTTCTTTAAATTTTAGCTAAAATTGATTTAGTATTATCTTATTGTAATTGAATGCATTTAATCTAAAAGTAATTTGAAAATTAAAATTTACATACATTTTAGATTATAAGATAATGTGTAGATATTTAGATATTAAAGAAAAAGAATATTTCTTGCCTACTTATTTAGGAAGTTATCACTGATTATCATGCTTTTTGAAGCTTTTTGAAATTGCACATGTTTAACAAAATTACTCCATAGATGGAGAATATGCATAAAATAGATGGGTTAAAAGATCTTTATTGTCACCATCCATTAAAGCACAATGGAAAAAAAGACTTTATTAATTGCAATTGCCTTGTTAAACATACATAATGCAAAATGTGAAAAATTGTAAAAAGGCTCAAGATTTAATATTATTTATTCATTTATTTTGGTTCTTCAAATATTTAATTCTAATTTAAACTTTCTAATAACTACACTTTCTAATTATTAAACAAATATGTTGATTATAAATTCAAGATTAATTTAAATTAAAAGCTTCTAATAATCACACTTTCTAATTGTAAAACAAATCTTTTTTATTATAAATCCTAAAATTATACTAAAACAAATCTTTTTATTATAAATCCTAAAAATATACTAAAGTTTCTGATTGTGAACAACTATTTTTATTTAAGGGTTTATAATAGAAACATTTGTTATGAAATAAAAAATTAGAAATCATGAAAAAATAATTTAAAGAATAAATTTATTTTGATATTTTATTTATAATAGAAAAAAACTTCACAATTTAAAAAGTTGCCTCTAAAGACAATAATAATAATAATAATAATAATATTTGTTTTAGAAATAGAAAGTATGATATTAGAAAATAATTAAAAAAAAAAATATTGAAAGAAACTAAATAAATCAATTAATTTAAAGTAGATATTTAGTTCAATATTACATTGACAATTTCTAGATTTGAAAAAAAATTGTATTCGTAGGTTGATGGAATTTTATAGTTCAAATTTCAGATTTTCTTTTATGCAAATTATTCTACCTTTTAGAAAAATCAAACCTCCTATCAGCTCATCGTTGGACCCAAAAAGCGAACGACTGCTAGTTTATTATCAAGTTCTGCCTGTTTATCCTTGCTGACACTGATTTCCATAATCTGCTCATTGTTGGAATCAACTTGTTTTTTAATGACTGTTGTTTCAGTTGTGAGAGTCGTTGAGAAATCACTGATGAGTTGAGAGTTGGTTTCCACATGTTTTAGATTGGACAACGCCTCAGAAAGGGACTGGACAGTGTCTTAGAGGCATTGATTTTCAGCTTCCAACTTGCTCATCCGTTCGAAGAGGCATTGATATGTAATGGGAGTCTGAGATGAAGCCTCCATTGAGTCCGCAGTGAGTATATCCCAACAGAGAATGAGAGCACAGGAGTAGGTTGTGGAAGAGAAATGTTGTTGGGCCGAAGCACACTCGGAGAAGATACCACAGGAGGCAGCCACAACAGCCCAGCCTGTTGTCAATTGGCAACTGCACCACAAGATGAAGCAGGAACGTGTTGAAGAAGAACCGATGCACAACAAAAACACAAACACCGCAAAAACGCGACCACAACCGGAAGGAACAGGCTAGTTTGGCAACCAAGAACACAATTAGAAAGCGGGCCAGTGCGTGCACGGAGGGTTGTAGAAAACACGGGCCGAAAGGAAGAGAGATAGCAAGCACGGGCTGGAAGGAGGATAGGCAAGCACGGGCCACCACGAGCAAACTAGACACAATCGGCTGGTCACAGAGAAACACACCAAAGGCACCAAATCAAATAAAAAACGTGGTATCAATCGGTAACAGTCGGGTTGCAGAAGCAATAAATGGCTAGGTGCGCGAACGGAAACAAATAATCTGTCGAAGTTGTGGCTGAGCAGACTGAAGGCTTGTGTGCGAGTAGGAAGTCTGCACACCCATGAAGACACCCAGCACAGGACGAGAGAACATGTGCGGGGCCAAACAAGCAAAGCAAATTGTGTTGGGATGTAGTGACAGCATGCAGCACAAGCCGAGGATGAAGAAGACCAGGAGCGCGCACGCGAAAGGTAAGGAAAGGGTGCGGCCCGAGCGAAGGTGCCGACAGGAACAAGCACCGGCTCAAACACCTAGCTCGTGCAGGGAGCGTGTGACAGAGCTCGGGAGGTCATCGCTAGGGGGGTCATGCCAAATATTAGAGGCATCATCTCAATCACCAACTCAAACACCCAGCTCACGTGGGGAGCGCGCAAGCAGAGCTCAGAAGGTCATCGCTCGGGGGGTCATGCCAAATACTAGAAATGACTCCTTGTGCCCATGATTGAGGACAAACTAACAACCCATAGTTGGAGAGATCTCCATTAAATGGATGATCTTCCTCTGAATTTTAGAGGTACAACTCCCTCTTAAGATGTGATTTAGGTTTTCTGAGTATGCTTTTAACCTGAAAGCAAAGAAGGCTTGCTAACACCTGCACATAGCTATGGTACAAGTGCTAATGTGGAATTTTAAATGAAAGGGAAGCAACAATGAATGCCACAAAGTTCACCTACACGACACCCACAAGAAAAGATTAGGGAAATAACAACAGTTCTCTTTGGATTGTGCGAGTATCCAAGACCCAAAGTTCATGAAATAAATACACGCATGACCTGGTATAGTGGATGAGATCACCCAAGAAAGATTGTAATTGATTTACGAAAATTCACAATCAAACAGGAATACAAATGAACACAAAGTTTCAGAAGAACTCCATTAATTCTTAGAAAAAATCAAAGAGTTCAAAGACTTCTTTTCTGTACAAAAGGCCATGCCTCTCATTAGGAAAATACTGATGTTTCCCCTCTACAAAATTAAAATCAGAAAAATACTTCCTTTTAACACCACAAAGATTTAGCAATAAATAAGCATCAAGTACGTAATTGAGTTTGGTAACTCACGGTTTCTTGAAGATAACCACCCCAAAGATTAGTTAAAGTTTTAACATAAAAGCATAAAGAAAGATGGCTCTCTAGAGTCTATAGTTTTTGAATTAACAATTTAAAAGGAATAAAACCATTTGAGAAGCTAATCTATCACCGCTGGTTCCTTTCCCTCGATCCTCTGGGCTTCAGTTCCTTGGTTCACACGTGCCACCTATCCTTTTGTAGCTAAAGGAACATTAAATGCTCCATGTGTGCTAGTTTCGCACAAATACAACTTTTGAGAAAGTACGCATCATTCATAGTTGGAGAGTCGGTGACCAACCCAAAGCTTCAAACAAGTTTGGTAGTTCTTGTAATATCCCCAACTAGGATATTGCCTCAAATTTGGTTTTGGTTGTCAATTTTGAATGTTTGACATTTAGTCAAACACTTTACATGCAAGTTCTGATACCATTGTAATATCCCCAACTAGGATATTGCCTCAAATCTGATTTTGGTTGTCAATTTTGAATGTTTGACATTTAGTCAAACACTTTACAAACAAGCTCTGATACCACTGTAATGATCCCAACTAGCTCCCTACTCAAAATACTAATGAAGAATAGTTTTTGCAATTGTTTTTGGGTTTTGACAATATGTAGTTTTGAGTTTTTGAACAACATTTGAAATTTGAAATAATTAATCTCTACCCCAATGGCAAAATATTACTAAATTCTAAATGCTCAATCAAATTTTACAATTCAAACTATGCTTTCATTTCATTTCTTGCAAATTACATATAGTGCCATTTGTAATTATGCAACCAAAATATAATGTACACCTTTTATTATTTACCAAATGTTGTGGCTCCAAATTGAGATGATTGTTACCCTCTAGAATCATCAATGCTACATGTAGTTGGGATCACAACCTTATTTAATATAGACGCTGCCTCCTAATGTGCCATCCCAGCATAAATATAGTGACAGCTAATGATGGAGTATCGCTGCCTTGTGAAACACTGTCCCAGACCTTTAGGAAGAGATTGTAGGCTTGTAAAGAGAAAACGCTGCACCAAATACTGAGGTCGCAGCCCTTTAAACTCCAATCACAGCTCCTTGGCACCTTCAGAATTGACACTCAGCACTGAATTTTAATTGCAGCCTCTAATATAACGTCACAACATTTATAAATTTGATCCAGCTTCTAACAATGCCATCCAAATCAAACAGAGCAATTCATCATTACAAACAATGGCTCAAAGCACCAAAGATTTGCAGAGATATTCGTCTCAGTAAATTAATTTCTCCAAACCCTCATAACACCGATTTCATCAAAAAGAAAACATAAAGATATCATGGAATGAATTGCCTTTTTCACAAAGCATTACTTTCATAAAAAATAAAGATGTCTTCTTCAAGACACCAAAAGCAAGTAGCTTCTCTCACACACTTTTCACTAAAGAGCCTTCATCAATACACTTTTCAATTAGATGCCTTCATTTAATAACTTTGAATTAATAATAAATAACTCCCAAGCAAAAAGCTTCATGAAGACACTTTTCACTTAAAAGGCTTCTTCATCACACCTTTCACTTAAAAGCATTGCTTTTAAGACTTAGGATTATATTCCATGTGAATTAATGACTAATACCCCCACTAGGTGCCCAAAAGCAATTTATAAACTTAATTCAATAGATACCACTGAAAGTGCCAATACCAACATCAAACTGAATATAGCGCCTAGGTGCCTGCCAGATATGGAAACTGTCATCAATGACTTACTATAAATAACAAGTCGATCTCCATGGACCCTCTAAACAACCTGCCAAACCACGAGGATCACAATGATGGATTGGCTTCACTGACTACCTACCAACTTCTAAAAATAGGGGACATTACAGTTCTGGACTTCACCCGACTTATTGACTACAAAGGTTTCAGAAACGGATCTTATTTTCAAGTAGGCACGGTCAATAAGGTCGGGGACTTCATAAAATTTCTTCCCAAACAACAAAGTAAGAGGCAGTTTGGGATAACCCCTGAAACACCAACAAAGAGGGACTTGGTGGGGAAGAGCACAACGCTCATTTAGCATAGTCGGATAGGTTGGCGATCTCGTGAACTTCACAAGATGTAAAATTAAGTACTAATTTACATGGGAGTAATCGTCTGAATACTTGGGTGAATGCAAATGATTGACTTTTTTTAACACACTTGCTTAGAATGAGGATAAGGCTAAGGGAAAACACAACTTTGGGAACATGATAATGAATACATGAACTATGAACCTATTGGCACCTTCAAATTTTGAGGAAATTTGAAGTGGACATGTTAAAATTGACTAAAATATAAGTGCACCCCTCAAAAATTGGTTTGAAGGGCCTACTTTGAGAGTGAATAATTTGATGCCTAGTGATTGTCATGAGAAACTGCTTTGGGGATGTGTCCCACTCCTATTAGACAACATGATTATTAGTTTGTAGCCTTCTACAATCATATTTGATGAGTTTTTGATGCACATGGTTTTAGGGGTTTACACAGAACGAAACTATGCACATTTCCAAATTAATCTAAATGGGCTATTTTGAGGGCCTACATTTCACACATTGTTGATTCTCATGACAAAGGAATCATTGCCCTGTGTTCTAGACATGAAAGTGATCCCTCATATTCATTTTTTGGCCCCAGTGAATCCATTTACTAGGTTTGCCAACCAAATCGAAACTAAGATTATTCAGATTTTTAGTGTGAATAGAGTTGCATATTCAGAATGGCCATTTTTAGAGGCTTATAATTCATTAGCAAGTGATTGTCAAGAGAGGCCAGTTGTTTCCATATACTTTCAGTATCTCACTATACTCATTTGCAAGTTTTCAGATTCTCAAGATGAGATTTGGTATTTTTCCAAAGCCAAAAGCAATTGCAGTTTCAGTGTTTTCGCATCTGCCTATTTTGGATAGGTTGAAAGTACGCATCGTTCATAGTCAGAGAGTCGGTGACCAACCGAAAGCTTCAGACAAGTTTGGTAGTTCTGGACTTCACTCGACTTATCAACTACAAAAGTTTCAAAAATTGATCTTAGTTTCAAGTAAGCCAAGCCAGTTTACAATCACATTTCCATATCAAGTGTCAGCTTTTACTTTCAGTCACTTGGTCTCATAGTCAAGATTGATGTGTTTTCTATGGTGATTTTGAATGCAACTTAGTCATTTTGCTCTTAGAAAAGGCTTGATTTGGCATTCAAGAAAAATTTCAAAATTAAAAAGCCAGAGGATGTCATAGGTCTTGGTATGGTTATGGAAGTCTCCAATTTTGATTTTGTCAAAATTCGAGCCCATTTGCTATGACTGAATGAATGAATTTTAATGACGTCCACTAGACCATCGGTTTAAGGGACCACATATCACATCCCTAAACTAACTGCATAGTTTTTTCCATAACTGATCTCTTGCTGTGAATCTTGACAATCAAACTAGCTGTTTGCTTGATCTTAACCTCCTCAAATAAACTGTACATGCTGCCAGCCTTCAGGATGCCCCCGTACTAAACCCGAATGTCATCATATGTCGTGCATTTGAAGAGAAAGTGCCATTCAGTCTCAATCGTACCTTTTTCGCAGATCTGCAAATCCTCTCCTCCCACTCCTCTTTGGGCCTTATCCATCTACCAGTCTCGCATCTAAGATGATGTGATCCCATCCTCAGTTGAGCCACCAACACTCTAGGTTTACCTTTAATAGCTGCCCCTAGATAGGCTTTATCCCCATGCTAGCGGGAGGGGTTGAACATTTCTATATAATGCATCTTTTTTCGACCCATATCATTAGACCACATGGCCTTCTGAAATTAATCCATGACAAACTTCTTTATTTCCATATTGGTATTCGAACAATCTTGTAGCTTGATGTTCCACTTGCTCAACCACTTTGTCTTGTTTCATCCAAGTCTTCTTCTTGCGATCCAAACCCTCTTTCATCGCAATTTTGGGCCATTGTTCGTTGTCCATGTTTTCAAGTTTTTTTTAAATAACTTATTAACCAAGTTATCGTTGCTGCCTCCAATGGGAAAATGCGGGCATCCGCTAATAGAATTTCTTAAGGCGCTGAGGCTTTGACCTTAATATTGCTAGTGATTAAGTGCTTCTGAATCTTCTCTAACTGTCTCCATCTACACTTTGTCATGCTGCTCCCCCAAACCTCACAGCCGTAGAGAACAACCGATGTGACCAGTAAACCAAAAAGAGTTTTCTTAGTTTTCTAGTCCCACAGCTCGGCATTTCTGCATCTATTTTGAAGCAGATAGAACACTTTCCAACCTCCTTGTATCCTTTTTGCTCTACAAGTCTCCTAGCTAGGCCTATAATGGAAGTCAATCCCCAAATATTTGTATTATTTCACAATCTCTAACGGGCTGCCTTCGAAAAGAAAATCAGTATGTTTGTCTTTTCTTTTTGAAGAAAAAATCATGATTTTTTTCTTGGTAATGTTCACCTGCATCTCTACTTCCTGACAAAAGCCTTCTAGAGCCACTAACTGTTCTCTTAGTCCTTGGGCTGTTTTTGATATTAAGATAAGATCATCAGCGTATAAAAGAAGCTTCACCACATACCCCGCCAAATGGACCCCCCCACCATCAATTTTTTCTAACCAGGCTTCAAGTTTATCAATATATAAACCAAACAAAGTGGGGGATAACGGGCAACCTTGCTTCACACCAATGTCACTTCCAAAGAACTCAGACATACCATCTTTAGTTCTGATTTTGGCTTTGACCCTCTCATAAAGTCTATGTACTGCTGCTCTATACACATCCGGAATGTCTAATTCTTCCATTTTGTTCCATAGCTTGTCTCTAGGTACCGTATCAAAGGCTTTTTTGAAGTCGACAAAACAACAATAAGCTTCTCCCCCCTGATTGTCCCATATTTTCTCTATCAAATGCCTAAGAGTGACACAATGATCAACAATAGAATGCCTAGGTTTGAAACCCGCTTGCCCTTTTACCTTCCCCTTCTGCCCAACTGCTGATTCTACATTCTATCATGCTCCCAAAAAGTTTGCCGAAAAGAGGGTTGACCATAATAGTGCAATAGTTAGACGGATTATTAATGTCCCCACTCTTTAATAGAGGAATAACCACACTAGTAGTCCAGCCAACCAAAAAACCATCCTGAATGACCCTGTTAAAGACTCCTTTTATGTGAGGGGCAAGGAGATCAACTCCCCACTTTAGAAATTCAGCTTGAAGCTCATTAATGTCACGTGCCTTACCATTTGCTAGCTTCTTTATTCCTCGTTTGATATCATCTACCGTGAGGAGCTCTAATGAAGTGTTTACAATAGGAGGGGAGTTCTTCTCATGGATTCACTCATAAAGTGACTTTGCATATTCTAACCATTGAGTATCCGTAATACTATTTTCAGTTTGTTTTTTCCTCTGTTGCAATTCTTTCCAGAAGTCTTTGGGGTTGTGTTTGCTCAAAGATATTAACTCCCTCTGTCTAGTATTTACATATTCCTCTTTTTTGTTTGGATCAGCTTTGTATAATTCTTCTTGACTTCTATGCTCGTGTCTTTCCCTTTTATAGATCTCTTGGCAGCCTTGCACTCTTCATCATACCACAGATTAGCCGGAAAAGTATTAGCTGCCCTCTTTCTAATGCGAGATCTTTTACATGTCTTTAATGTCTTGTGAATAATAGGAATCAACAAGCTGCTGTGTACATGCTCAAAATCATTGTTGACTCCATCATTAGTTTTGTTGTTGTCTATCTCTAGAAATTGCTGTTTAAGAGCAGCCTTGAATATGTCCCTATTGTCTTGATTTAAGAGTAATCTCCCATTGTTAACCGCTGCCCTATCCCTGTGGAGGTCATGTTTGCAATGTTGATTATTTGGAACCATGTCCAACCTAATATATAGAGGCATGTGATCAGACTTCATATCTATAGGAGTTTCTCCAATATCAAACACTATCACTCCGGCTGTAAGATTTTGAGAACAAATTACGTAATCCACTACACTTTGCCCATTGTAAGTCTTGCAAGTGATACCCCCCGATGTAGGCCAGCCACTCATGTCGTCACAAATAACCATGCCAAAGAGACTACACATTCCCAATAATTCTGTCCCAAAATGCGAAACGCCCCCATTAGTGTCCTGATAGGTTCTTTTCCAAGAGTGATCACTGCTTTCCTCAAGCCATAGAGGGTTAGTCTTTCCTTTTTCTACATTGCATAATTGCAGTGATTGATTGTTGGCAGCCTTAGCATTGAAGTCCCCAACAAGCATAATTTCTCCCGAACTGCTGAAAATAGAGATATCTTTTTTTAACGAGGCAAATGGGTCTTCATTGTCTAAGTTCCTCCTCTTGTAGAATTGAGAGTTTTTCGGAGCAAAGTAACAAGCAGCCAATCTGAAAATTGTCTCATTTACTGTTATCTGCAGCCATATGTATTGTTTGTTTGGATCTTCTTTTTCAAATTTAACAAAACCATACCACTTCTCTTTGATAAAAATTGTGACTCCACCAGGTCCTTTACCTGTTTCATTCCCTTTGTTCCAAAGTGAAAATTTCTTGTACCCATCAAAATCTGAGACTATACACCCTTCATGCTCATGTGTCTCAACAAGTATAATAATATCCTTCCCCTCTGCTATGGGCCCCAACCCAAGACCTCTTCTCCACGGATAACCTCTGCAGTTCCAGCTTACTACACTTAAGTGATCCTGTGGGGCCCCAATTTCCTATTTCTTATTAGGGAAGTGCTCGATGATTTGAGCTTTCCCATTTTTTAACCAAGCCCACATTCCCTTTTTTCTGGCTCTCTTTACTTTTTCCCACTCCTTCCTTTGTTCCTCTTGTTGAGCGAAAGTTAGATCTTCATCTAGATAAATCTGTGTTCCTCTAAGCAGCCCTCTATTCTTAAGGATAGTATTTTTATCCTCTAGGTCTCTCAAGATAACTCTTATGTGCCTGGCCCTTCCTCCATCCACCTTTTTACCTATCCTATTTGCTTGAAGAATAGCTCTAGTCCATTTCAGTCTATCTCTAAGGAAGTCCCTTGCTAGATGCTAGTCCTTTCTCTTTCTCTGAAGTCTTTCAGCCCTTTGATGATGATATTTGCAGCCTTGCCCCTTTTGTCATGTTCTTCTCATATTTGAATTTTGATTTGTTGTTCAATGATGCTCTTTTGTTTATTTGCTGACCCATTTACCACTTGTGACCATGATTTGGCCATCTTCTATTCTTTCTTTTAATTGAGTTTCTTTAACTTCTATGTCTGCCAAGGCTGATTGAATTTCCTTCAAATGTGTGATGTCCACCTCATTCATTGCTTCTTGCCCTTTGGTCCCCGTTACCCTCAAAAGTGCCATTTCCTTTTTTAGTACCGCAAGCTTTTTCTGTCCCATATCCATTATGGATTGCATGTTCGAGATTAGTTCTTTAAGATCTTTATTTTCCTGTTCTATTTTGCTTGTGTATTCCATTGCTTCGTACGCTTTGTTCTCCTCTTCCCAATTCCTTGTTTCTAGAGTTTCCACCCTTTTTTTAAAGTCCATAAGCTCTTCCACATATAACTTTGACGACCACAAAAGTGGTGTTCTAGTTGGGCTGTAATAAATATTGTTGTCTTGTTTAACTTCATTTCTATCCCCTTTGTTTGTTGCACCAATTTCTACGTGATTCGTCTTCGACTCGGGGTTCCTAGTGATTTCAACATGTTTTTGTAGCCCTTCTTTATCATTGACATCCTATGTTGTTTGCTTCCCATTAGATTGATAAGTTTTGTCATAAATTCCATTGATCCTCGGTAAAATCATAGAAAAACGTTTTTTATTCGTTTGTCTGACCTTTCGCATCTGTCTACATCTTAGGATACCTTTGTATTGCTTTGCATTTACCAGAATTAATCCTTCACTCGTATTACTTGTTTGATAAAATCTGTTACTGTCGATTCCCAACTCCCTAAAATATTTTCCACTGTAGTTAAAAGTTGAGGTGCTGAGTGTCCCCCTGCTCTTTGGTTCCAACCCTCCTGATACAGAAGGTTAACCATTGGTCCTCGCAGCTGGTTTTGAAGATTCTAGTTTAACCCCACCCCTTCTCCTGTTTTGGCGTGAAAAAGTTTATTTCCAACTAGCAAGTGAGACTCCTTCATATTGGGTCCACGACAGATCATTGTGAGGTTACTGTCTGATTTATCAAGGCTGGGCCCCATAGTGTCTTGTGTCAAAACTGATTGGTTTCAGTGTTACCTCTGTAAAAAAGAAGAAAAACTAGTTTCCCAATTATTCTGTCTATAGTTTTCTTTTTTCCAATATTGTCTTGTTGAGTGCTCTGGAAAAGTGTGAAGAATAATAGAAAATAAAAGGAGACAGAGAGGTAAAAAAACAATAAGGGCACACCTCTCCACTAATTGGGCCCCCGTTAGATGCCTCGGTTTTGTCCTGTCTGCAAAGCCCTGGGCCCGCTAAATGCCTCGGTCCTGCTTGCTTGCTCAAGACAAAAACTCCTGCCGCTCGATGCTCTTGCTGCTCATTCCCGCCGTCCTGCTCGTGCTCAAAAGAGCACAATGTCGGACATCGAAACGAAGATTTGGTCGTATATGTCCTCTATCTTTTCTTACCATCAAAATTTTGCGAGACTTTTTTCCCCTTTTATAGCCGACCTCAAAGAACCTATAGAATTTTAAAGTTGACATTTTTGTGCTACTAGCTCTAGCAGGCCAGTTTACAAAGGAGGTACTGAAGGTTTGTGAGCTGCTCAAAATATGACAATGACCTAGTTGTTTATTTGAATTATCATAACCCTTTGCAAAATTTTGCGGCTCCAAGGTTTCTGGTTGGCCCGTAGTGAAATTTTACTGTTTACTCTACAAGCAAAATTGGAAAGTGCAATTTTTTTTAATGTTTTAATGTGCAAATTTTAAAGCATTTTAAAAATGTTTTAAAATAAAAATGGAGACATTTTAATATGATTTAAAGGTTTAAAACTTTAATGCATCCAATTTTTGTGAAGTTTAGACTTCACAAATGTTTGGGCTTCTATTTTGCCTGTGAAGTTCTCACCCCACCTGCCTGCAGAGAAAGAGACCTTTTTAACAAAAATGGTGCGGAGTAGCGGGGTAACCCTACACTCCCGCATGAAAGGAGCTAAGAAGGTAAAATTCAACATGGATATGCGGGGGAAATGAAATATGTTTCCCTGCATCTCCGCTGTATTTTCCAAATGTTTAACGATCATGATGCGGGTTTTCGAGGGAAAATAAAAAGACACAATGCATTTGAGAGGGAAACTTTAGGTTATGAGAAAATGTGATTTCAGGAATGTCGTGAGCTGTAGATGATGCACAAAATGGATTTTGTAAAATAGTTTTTTTCTGAAAACTCAAGGCAACGCTCATGAATTGTCGACAAACACTTCAAAGTGAATGTGATCTCATGGATTACCATGGCGGCAGGGTATGCACAAATCTGATTTGTTGAAAAGGCTTTTGAAACTTTCAAGTAAATGTGATTGCCAGGTCATCAATCAAAGCGGTTTATGGAGGAGGCTGTATTTTTCATTCTGATATACCTTCATTTGTAGGTATTGACTTCTCTGTTGTAATAATCCAGAGGTGCAGGGACGATGTTGAATTTTTATGTTAAAGCCTTGACTTCAGAATGTTCTAGCACCAAACTATTTTCCAGAAGCACATTTACTTGCTGCTTTTGTTCACCATTTTACACAGTGGGGCAGCAATGATTGTTGGAAAACAACAAGATAGATTAGAGCTATGGAACAGGAGAAGGAAATCCGTCAAAGCATACCTGAAAAGGGAAGGATAAAATGATTTTGGTAAAGTTGTTTTTATCATTCAAAACATGATGAAATTTGTATTGCTGCAAGTGAATACACGGGGTGAAATAGGTAGAAGTATAAATGCAAACCAATGTGAAATGTCTTCCACAGGCATATGTAAAGTTACCAGTAAAAGAGGAATCATTTCATTTGAAGGTAAAGTGAAAAGGTTTTACATAAATGCAAAGAAGAGTTAAATAAGCAGTCGAAGTCAACATCAGGAAAAGATGAGTAAAATGTATAATCATTTTAATTTCCTATGATTAGTTGCCTCTATCTTTGTGGATTTTTATGAAGGCCGGAGTGAAAAACAGTGTGTAAACTGTAGAAGTGAAATGTTTTCACTCAGAGGAACTTTTTATGTAAAACTAAAGTGCTAAATTTAATTTTGGTTTCACAAAAAGTAAGAAATATATTCACGGGAAGGGACCAAATGAGGGAATATTATTTTCAGTTGAAAGACAAAATGGGAGAATAAAGACAAAATCAGTTTTTATTTCCAGATTCAAATAAGGTGCAGATATTTTCAGTTGGAGAGATGAAAGAAGGTGAAATCAAATGCAAATCAGATATTTGGGGAAAGGAGACACATGACAGCACCAAATCAAATCTTGAGTTCTTTTCCTCTCCTATATATTCCTTTCTCTTCCATTGTAAAAGGGTTCTGAAATGTTTTTTCTCAGCAGCATGTAAATAATGCAAAGGTGTTTATTCTGGGTTGTAGATAGAGTATGTAAGCTGTAGCAGGTTTTCTAGATGCAAATGTCCATCAGATTTTTTGTGAATTATGATAGAATCATGAAGTTGTCTCCACATTTTATATTCATTGTTATGCAGATTCAACATACTAAGGGTGTATGAATTTGCCATTTCAGTCTTTCCTGAGGTTGTAATGTTTGTTCATGGGTATCTTTCCAGGAAATAGTTAAATTCCTTGAGCAAATATTTGTGACATAGTGTATTGTGTGGATTTACAAGAAGAGTTTGGTGATTACTTGTGGGGATCTATTATTGCAAAGCATTAATACAAAGATCCATTGACAGGATCTAATTTGTTGATGAGATTTCTATTGGAGCCTCATAGTTGACTCTATGGTCAGGATTAGGCACTGGTGTTTTACATAGCTTGTATTTTCAGAAGTATCTCAAAACATCAAATCAATTTTACTTTCTTGTAAAATGTAGGATTTGAGTAATGAAAAATTGTTAATGGTATACAATCAGAATAGTGCCAATTCTGCAGTAATTCTTATGTATTCTAGTTCTTTCAGTGGAGAGTTATCTGTTAGTTGTAACATTTGTTTAAACCTGGTAGATATTCATAATGTTAGGAAATCAGATCTTTGGGAATATATTCACTGTTGATATATTCAGTAATATTTTTTATAAATGCAGATATATGTATATGATTATCTCTGATTATTTGAATGTATATATTGTATGCAGTGAGGGGAGAATAGCAATGAACGTTTTAACTGATTGATTCAAAACCCACACTGCATACAATATATATATATATATATGTATTGATTTGTGAGCGGTCACATCCAAAGGATCGTGACCCTCACAAAACAATACATATGATAAACACAGCGCTTCATAACACATATTAGTCTCTGCGCATATAATAAACATTGTATACAGTAATCAGCGCATATAATAACAATAAGTATCGCATACAATATACAATAATCATCGCATACAATATACAACAGTCGCTTGTGTTAATGTAAGCGACTGTTGTTAACAGTCGCTTACATTAACACATCGACTGTTAATGTAAGCCGATACAATAGGGTAGTCGGCATTGTATATATAAGGTTCGATAAAGTATTACATTGTTATTTCGATACTGCATCAATATCATCATTACTATATTGTTAATATAGTAATGATAATATAAATAATATATATCATGTATTATAATATTATCATTACTATATTAATAATATAATAATGATAATAATATAATGTATCATTTATTACAACTTCATCATTATAATAAAGTATCAATATATGTATAATATATATATAATATATATATATATATATACGAATGAAGCTATATCTTAACACATAAGTGTTACAAAAGGGTTTACCTACCTGGGTTTTGTAGAGCCCTAAGTGTAGAGGAATCATTTGCATGTGCTAATCATTCCTGTCAATTGGCCACTGATCTCAGATTGTTGTTGAAGGAAGAAGGCTAATTCTTAGGTGAATTTGAGGCATCAGTTGGAGGAACCAACATAACCAAATAGTTCAAAAACCCGGTAACAATTGGCTCTGATTGGGGATGAGGATTGCAAAAGATGAAGCAAGGAATGAAAAATCTCAAGCATAGGCCAGTGCTAAAATCCATTGGGCGGCAAAGTCAAGGAATGGAAAGAGGTAGGGAGTTGCTTGCAGGAGGGCGGAGGGGAGCTGGGCACAAGCCAAAACCAACTAATACTACAGCAGACCAAAATCTTTACTTACATATAGATAGGGCAAGGAGACCCTATCCCAAGACACAAAACTAGAGATGCTCAAGCAAAATCATTAACAGGCTGGGAAAAGTAGGACCTGCTGCTAGAAAGGAATGCATACTCATGAAGCCATTGCAGAAACAAAACTGGTATGCAAATTAAATGGAAACTCACAAAAATAAATGAAACATGGTACAAGGACCAATGACCAAAGAGCCATCTTTCATTATAGACTTCTGGAGGTAGTAAAAGAGTGTCCATATCACACTGCATAGGCTGAAAAGAATCTGCATAAAGAACATTGTCCTGCACATGCTTGGTAGAAGAATAAATTAAGCCCCAAATTGGAGACCCCTTTTATAGACTATGATGATGGCCAACATTGATTGAACATATATCTTCATCAAACTTGTGGGCTTCAAATACTAAATTATCCACCATCTGGGTATTCGTTTCTTCACCTAATAGTTCTCAATCAAAACTAGGCAAGAAAGGCAAAGCTTGCATATCTTTATTTTCAAAATGAGGAGACTCCAAAATTAAATTACTATTTAGCTTTTCCAGGTATAGATTGTCTCCAAAGCTTTCCTCGTGACTTTCCAAATATTCTTGTTGTAGACATTCTGCGCCATTTGCTTCTTTAATGGTAACATGAATAGAAGAATCTACCACAATATGAGTCATAGTTTCAGCATCATATATTTGATCTACTATTTTCTTATCCACACTAACGCAAGATTGTTCAACTGCTCTAGTATCTAGTATTAAGCCACCCTTGTATGCAAATATATCTTCCTCAAGAACATTTGGGCCTCAAGCAAGCAAGAGATTCTCATAATTGGTCTTTTGTTCAATATCTTGTAGAGTTCTAAATAAAGAAGGGTGAACCTCTTGAGACTGAAACTGCATGACACCATAAAAGCTTTTCAAGAAATCAACTTGCACAGGTTCATTGAGCATCTTATTCTTCTGGAAAGAAAGATCCTCATCATCACTTTCATTGTCATCATCGATCGCAGAGTAAAAATACGACCATCTTTGTTGGAGCTAGTCCATGACTCAAGACTCAAAACAAACAGAGTCGCCAACCTTCGTTCTTGGGAGGCACCTTCAGATTTTTGAGGAAATATAGCCCCAGTTCTTCAAATCAATTCCCCACCGGAGTCACCAAAAATTTGTTAGTTACAGATTTTGCCCTCCTAAAATAACCTTAGAAATGACTCCTTATGCCCACGATTGAGGACAAACTAGTAACCCACAGTTGGAGAGATCTCCATTAAATGGATGATCTTCCTTTGAATCTTAGAGGTACAACTCCCTCTTAAGATGTGATTTAGGTTTTCTGATTATGCTTTTAATCTGAAAGCAGAAAAGGCTTGCTAACACCTACGCACAGCTATGATGCAAGTGAAAATGTAGACTTTTAAATGAAAGGGAAGCAACAATGAATGACACAAATTTCACCCACTTGGCACCCACATAGAATTGATGAGAATATCCAAGATCCGAAGTTCATGAAATAAACACACTAATGACTTGGTATAGTAGATAAGATCACCCAAGAAAGATTGTAATTGACATAAGGGAAATCACAATCAAACAAGAATACAAATGAACACAAAGTTTCAAAAGAACTCCATTATTTCTTAGACAAAATCAAAGAGTTCAAAGACTTCCTTTCTGTACAAAACGCCATGCCTCTCCTTCAAAAAAATACTTATATTTCCCCTCTACAAAGTTAAAATCAGAAAAAGACTCCCTTTAACACCACAAAAACTTAGCAATAAAAAGCATCAAGTACATAACCAACGGTTTCTTGAAGATAACCACCCCAAAGATCAGTTAAAGTTTTAACACAAAAGCATAAAGAAAGATGGCCCTCAGAACCTATATTTTTTGAATTAACAATTTAAAAAGCAATAAAATTATTTGAGAAGCTAATCTATCACCACCGGTTCCTTTTCCTCGACCCTCTGGGCTTCAATTCTTTGGTTCACACGTGCAACTTGTCCTTCCACAGCTTAAGGAACATTAAATGCTCCACCTGTGCTAATTTTGTTCGAATACTACTTTTTGGAAATTGCACATCGTTCGTAATTAGGGAGTCAGTGACCAACTTGGAGCTTCAAACGAATTTGGTAGTTCTGGACTTCACCCGACTTACCAACTACAAAGGTTTTAGAAACAGATCTTAGTTTCAAGTAGGCATGATCAGTAAGGTCGAGGAGTTTATAAACTTTGTTCCGAAATGACAAAGTAAGGCAGTTTGGAAAACCCCCAAAACACTGACAAAGAGGGACTTGGGAGGGAAGAACACAACACTCATTTAGCATAGTCGGATAGGTCGGCGACCTTGCAAACTTCACAAAATGTAAAAGTAAGTACTTATTTACATGGGACTAACTGACTGAATACTTGGGCAAATGCAAATGACCAACTTTCTTTAACACACTTGATCAGAATGAGGATAAGACTAAGGGCGAACACAACTTTGTGAACATGATCATGAATACATAAACTGTGAACCAAAATGTTCAAAAACCGAGTAACAAAGATCATATTGATGTGGAAAAATATGGTGGCAAATGCATGGAGCGGCACTTGGACTTATGGGAGTTTTTGGATCACCAGTATACGGATAATTGGTTGTCTTCACTGCTTGATCCAAGCCTAAGATGGAAAGGTCCAAGGTCAATGTTACATGGGCATTACAATGGAATAATGATATTGAGATGGAGACACTTGAACATTTGGGTTGGCCTAGAACTTCTTGAAAAACGATGCATCATCTAATAAGTGTGCAAGATCCAAGCTCTATGAACACTACATCGTGATTCAATTCTGTAGTATCCTAACACTATTCTGCCATAAATTTTTGAACCATTCCGGCTGAAGGTGTTTTGTTAAGGTTTACTTGCAAAGCCTTATGTATGTGTTTGAGTTGCGTATGTGATTTAGTATTTAGATTGTTCATGTATTTTTTCTTTGTTCGATATCAATAGTGCAGGAAAGAAAATGAATTACACAAGATCCAATGATGCCACTAATGTTGATTAAATTTCCTTGTATAAATAACCATACATTATGCTAGTATAAGCTGTATTGCTAAAACAAATATATTCATAGTATAATGTTCGAACACTACCTTGGCGTGATTCCAAGAGAGTTGCGGTGAAGGTTGCTGAAGCAGCTGGCTGTTGACAGCAATAAAATGGTGATAGCCTGCGCCTAGCTATGTTATTCTACTGGTGTTGTGTACCACCAAGCACTGTGTATACTCGATAACCAGCCTTCCGCTATGTCGCCAACTGATCTGAGATGCCTATCACGACTTGTCTGTGCGCACTCGAGAGACCCATTGTAGCTGCCTCAAACCTGTTGACGCTCGTGCCTATGTTGTATGCAGGTGCCAAGGAGGCCAGCGCGTGACCAAACACCACGCACCACTGGGCCAATACGCTGCAAGCTATGTGACGTCCTGTCGATCCTAGCTGGAATGCATCCCGTCCAGAGATGTGGTCGCGTGATAGCAAGGAGGGTGTCCAAACACGCACTTAATCAAAACGTGCACCCACACAGCTCACCGTGATGTTGAGCCCAGACTCGACACCCAATATCGAGTTGATGGAAATGAGTTCAATAACAAGCTTGTTGACTCCACAATGTTTGCCCTTCTTATTGCTGTGATTCCAGACTTGGTTTTAATCGAACCCACACATACAAACTGTCATTTCTCTGTAAATAATGTTGGATATGAAATACTTCTTCCTTACCAATACATTGAGCTCTGAAGATGAAATCTGAAGGACTCCACCACTACCGAGATGCTGGGGCTACGTCCAACTTCTCGTATTTTCCTCAAAGGTTTTCGTCCTTCAAAAAATAACCAATCACGTGAGCAACCTGATTTATTTCTCTTTTTTTATAAAATTCATGGTGCTGATCCCAAGGCGTACTTTATGCTTTTATAACCTCGATATGAGGGAAAGCACAGAAAACTAAGCAATGTGGGATAAAGTGCACCTCACATAAAGTCACTTAAGTTACTTTTTAATAAAAAGCGATTTAAGACAGTAATTTTATAATCTCACTTTATAAAATAAAGTGACTTAACTATAGAAAAGGGATCCCAAATAATAAAAAAATCACCCACTGAAGCCTGTGACTGACTGGCATCCTTGGAAAGAAGCCATTAGTCTATCCGGATGGGGAGATAGACTAATCGAGCGTCGCAATGGCCTAACACGGAGAAGGGGACATTACAAATTCATTAGCATAGGGAAACTTACACATCCCAATTTGCATTGCTTGAGGACAATCTTTGGGAGGGAGGATTTGTCATGTCCCTTTTCTTAAATTCAAGAGAAAGACAAGTAGCTTGGGGATCAAAGCTTTTGTCCAAATGAGAATTTGTTAGAGGTTGAGGGTTTGCCAAGAACCTTGAACTGCATTTGAGGGTTCCCACTATTCTAGGAACCAACCAAACCCTTGACAAGGCCAAGGATGAAGTCGAAGAGCAGGGAACCAGGGACCTATTAGGCATTTGGATTTGACGATTGACATATAATAAAGCACCAGAAATGGTCGAGGATCAGGGTCACGAAAAATGCCAATTCGGAAGGAAATACAAACATCAAAACATCGACATAGGAGTTTCAAGGATCGGGAGTGCAGATTGGCCCATTCGAAGGTAGAATGGCTAGAAAAGGGTTGCACAAGACAGGAGGTCCGATGGGAAAATGTGTGAGACATGTAAGGCTGACCCATGATGCAGCATGTGGGAGTTTAAATTTGGGCTTTGGCGCCATTCTAGGCCTAGGTCAGTGAGCTGGGTATTTGTGTATGATGCATATAAATCTAGAAAGACATTCCATTTGTAATCAACCATGTATGTTATTCCATGTACTGGACACTTTGTGTTTATGTCTTTTTATGGATGAAAACCCATAGGAGACTACGATTAGTGGACGAAAAGCCATTGGTTGCGGCAATCAAAGGACAAAAACCCTTTAGCTCTTTGAGGGCATTTTCACTCAGTGAGTGCATTGGAGCTTCAACGTATTATAGGGAGTTCAGTGAGTCATCTTTGTGTGTAGTTGTAAAACTGTCAAAGTTATATTGTTGTATTCAGAATTATATCAAAGTAATGCTGTTGCTGTGATCAAGCGAGGTCAATCAACATTTAGTGTTTAAATCTAATCCCATGTTGTGCTGGGTAATTCCATGTGTGTGTGTTGGATCATTGGTGTGTTTAATTTATTACTATTGTTTTGTAATAATTGTGTGGATATTGTTGTTTATATCACAAATTAGTGGTTTTCATTAAATTTCTGAAATGGGCCATTACAAATGATAAAAAAATTGAAGTGGGAAATTGCTAGCATAAGACTATTATTCTATACGACCAAGTTCATTATGGGTAAGTGCGACTACAATAACCTTTTCTAAAGTCATAATACGAGAAATGGTAACAGTAGAGAACTGTTTTTTCTAGGTCATCAAAGCCTAAAATGAAGTGTGATACTCATAGATACATGTTTGCTTTGATTGTAAAAATCGTATGGTCAAGCTGCTTCAAAACGATGATGATGGAATGTTGTCGAGGTGATGGCTTGTTGATTGAAGCATGTCACTCCCACAGCTTCATCGGGTTCAATTCCTCATGGGACATGTAATGTAATGAAATGTGGAATGTAGTCAGTTAATTTGTTTCCTCAAAATAGGAAATGGGTTTGCCAGTTGAAACCGCAGTCGCAAGAGTATTATAATATTCATACAACCGAATTCATTATATAGGTGAGTCCAACAGTCAACTACAACCTTTTTCTTTAAAGTAATCCTATAAGATATGGTGACAACAAATAAATGTTTTTTCTAGGTCATCCAAAAGTCTAAAATGCAGTGTGATACTCTTAAAATACATATTTTCTCTGAGTGAAAGAATTGCATGGTCAAGTTGCTTCAAAACAATGATGATGGAATGTGTCCAAGGTGATGGCTTGTTGGTTGGAGCATGTCACTTCCACAGGTCTGTCAGGTTCAATTCTCCATGGGACTTGTAATGTCATAAAATGTGAAACGTACTCAGAGTTCTCCATAAAACATAAAAAGGGGTTTGCCAATTGAAAAATAAAATAGAATATAGAAATATTGACGTGGTTTCTATAAGTGGTCACTTTGCAGCCTGTGAAGTGTGAAGGTCTTTCTGCACTGCTGGATCTGCATGTTGTCTAGTTGATACATTTTTTAACAAGTTTGTGCTTACTTCTAATTAAATTTTAGCACAAGCTTTTTAGCCTTAAAAAGATAATCATGATTGCTAAACTAAGAACCAATCTACATGAACTACATAGTGAAACTTGTAGATGGTGTTATCAAGTTTTGATATTTAAATGAAGCGGTGTATGGAACACATTTCTATAAACGAGTCCATTCTTTCCAGATAGCTAATGAATGTATTATTTACAAATATTCTGTTAAAAGCTTAGTTTTTAAAAAGAAGGTTTCCTAGCTGCAACTTTGTGTGTTCTGTTTACTTTTCCATTGAATTATGACTACGATGTTTATGAAGCAGCATAATTTTCACTTTCTAGTTTCAAAATGTTTATTATATTAGTCAGATGTAATCACAGTCAAATCACCTGCTCTTGTACATTACCCACTTCGATGTTTGGGAATAAAACATTTAAACGACATATTCCTATGGTAATTTTCATATATATATGTGTGTGTATCCTGAACATTCAAATTTCTTTAAATGTTCTAAATCGGATTTCTTCCTGGTTTCATGCAGGTACATGTACGCAGGGAAGTTGAAAACATATCAGGTGATCCCCTATCGTCAAATTGTAAGGTTTACTTGGGGATTGCGTGGCAAAAAAGCACATTGGCTCATGAAAAGATAACAAAAAATTGTAAAAAATGTTTCACAAAGTATTTGGAAGAGGAGATAGAATTGAGTATTAAAGAGCTTAGTGTATATAAAAACAATCATTTACTATGATGTTTATCTATTGCTCCATACTGTGTAGTTAAGGGTTGATGTCTATGATGGATGTTTATACATTTGTCTTAAATAAATCGATATAATGCATAAATCATTTTTCCTGTGTCAAAGCAGAACAAAAAATTAATAATATGGAAGGATTCACTTTGAGCAGTATTGTGCCCCTCTTTAAGAGTTTGCTGAGGTCTACTTATTGTGCATCTGAATACTTTCTTTGATTGAAGAAAGCAATTCACTGCTACAATTTCTTGGTTTTCTGTGGCAGTTTGTAATTGTTTGAGTTTCTTCATCAATCTTCCCTCTAATTCCTCGCCACATTTATATTGTTTTAGGGATTGTTATGAAAGGAACACCATATATCAATTTTTTATTTTTATTTACTTTTTCCTCCTTGCTCGACCCAGCCATTTTAGAATTCAAAACTGATATATGTTCAAGTTTTCTACAGACGCGAAAGTATAAGTGAATTGATGAAAATGCTACAAGAGGCAGATCGAGTCTGATTTCACTACCAACCTCTCTATTCTCTTGTTTAAAAATAAATGGAAAAAGTTTTTAGTGTTATTGAAGCGCAGAACTATTTCCGTAGTTATTAGTGTTTATGTTGGGGGGTACTTCTGAATTCCAGTGCGCGGATGTGAGTAAGGTTGCCGCAAAATGCAGTCAGTTTTTATGAAGCATATAATATAGGAAATTAAAGAAATAATTTAAAAAACTAAATTCAAAATGTCAAAGACATCAAGATTGAGTTTCCTTGTTCACATTATTTTATTAGATAAAAAAATAACATTGAGAATCAAGAGTCAAGAGTGAACTGAATTGAATTGAGGGAATTTTAATTATGTCCACCAGATTAGACTGACCAATAATCATATTCTAAGCCATCTTCATGTTCTTGTTGTCATTGTCAACTCTCTGGTTAAGGATCTTTATTAGCAAACCAGCTGTTTTGTGAAGCATTGCTTTCTTGAAAAGTTGTATTAGACAGCCCTCCTTTAGGTTGTTCTCATATTGACCACATATATCTTGATATACAACACATTCAAAGATGAAGTGTCATTTTGTTTCAACCTATGCTCCATAGGGACACGTCCCCTATGCTTTTATCCTCGTTCCTATACTAGGGACGGTATGAGGAGGCAGAGACAACATTTTGAAGTACCCTATTCAATTTATGCAAAACTCCGGAAACGTCGAGATGGCCCTAAGAGTGGTCAGGGATGTAGGGGATGACTAGAAGTCCTAGGACAGCTAAGGGACTCCTAAGCGTCTCCTAGTCATCCCCTACGGTCTAGGCCACTTTTGGTAGGCCAGATTTTTAAAAGACACATCGTTTAATTTGAAAAAAAGGTTGGTCGTACTTACAAGGACACTCAAACCACATTAAACAATTCCAAAGCCTAATCTACATTAAACAATACTAAAGCCTAATTTAAGTATAAATTAACCAAAAAGAAGGAAAAAAAAAAATTATTTCGCATTGAAAAGGAGGAGAAGAATAGCAGTAGAAAAGGAGCAATTGATCAAGGAGTGAACAATAGTTAAAAGAGGAGGTTAGGGCATCAAATCTACTTGATTTAGACTCTTAAACCTACCATCTCTTGATTATGGACAGCAATATATTATTATATATTTGTAGTTCTATGTTTATTGTTTACAATTTATCTCATTTCATGGGTGAAACTTGGAGGGCATTTTTTTTATAATTTGAATATAATGTGTATGCACATTGAGAGTGAAAGATTCTACAATGATGAATCACTTTTCTAAATCCTTCTAAATGTATTAAGCTTCTACAATATCCATGATGAATGCTTTATCAGTGAATGTTATGATATGCATATTTAAAATTTCTATATATGTGAAAATGCCATATTTTTTAAGTGGTCCCCTAAAAAATGGCACCAAAGTATTCCCATACGAGAAACATATCCCACCATCCCCCATCATCCCTCATTGTCTTTGTATCGGAAACTCGGTGAAACATAGGTTACAACTACTCTTTTGTTGTAGAAAGTACTGTAAACCTTTTTTATAAATTCATTCTAAGAGACTTGTTTAAAAATTCAAATCATAAGTCTCCAATATTTAAACTAGGGTACATAGTGTTGATCTAAAGGATTGTCTTTTTGTATATGAAATAAAGACTCAATTAAAAAAAAAGGGTGTGGAAAGCATATAATAAGGTGGTGTTAGCTCTAGTTGTTTTTTATTAGATAGACAATTTTAATTGGAGCTATGAACTAGAAGAGGGTTTAAAAGGATCTTACAATTTTGGACATTCCGAAAAGGCGACGATGAGACTCGAACCAACAATTAAAAAGACCTTAAAATCAAGGAAGCTGCTAAGAAACAAATAGTAAGGCTCCAACAAAGGGAAAACCATAGTTTGCAAACTCTCTCTCCGTGATGTCAAGTACTCTATTATGTTTTGTTTCGTGAGGTTTTACAAGTTTAACTCACAAGATTTTATAGACAGAGAAAAAATGTGGGAAAATCACCTACACCAGTAATACACTAGTTAAGACATGTTTTTCGCACATTGTTTTTGATATAAAGCCATGCCTTTTCTTGTTTGAGATGTAAATTTTTAATTTAATACATTTTGTAATTAAATTTTAAAAAAAGATAAACATGTTTTCTAAGAAATTTAAAATTTAATATTTTCTAAGTTGTCAAGCATTGCCGAGTTCAAATTTTGGGTTTGTTGAGTGCTCTTTGAGTTTGAGTTTGCAAACTATGTGGAGAACCATAACAACAATCATGGAGGTTAGAAAGAACTTTGAGGTAGATTCGAAGCCTAACCTAAATGGATTATCTACTTCTTCTCAAGAGCCGGACTCAATCAAAAGAACATTTAATCAAAACATGTAATTTTCTCATCCTTCAAGAGAGACTCTTGCACACTCCCTACGGGGCCCACAATTGCAATGTCTAAATCTTGTCCTTTATTTCTTATATTAAGAACTCTTTAAAAACATTATAATACCCTTTTTCTTTCTCAAGAGGATTAATGGGAGAATTGGCCAACTTTGTGGCAATGTAGGCAAACTTGCAAAGACTTAAAAACACCTAAGTTTGCAACATTGTTTTATGAACATCTTATTAAGATCAACACTAACAAAATCTAGCAAAAGTCAAATGTTTCATAGATTTTTGTCAATAGATAAAAATTGAACAAGAGAAGGCTATAGCTTGTATTATCTCTTTGTTCTATGTATTCTAAAGGAAATTCTAAGAGCTATTAAGTCCCAAAATTGTTATTCCACTTCCTAGAACTAAATATCACACACAAGGTCAAAGTTGTTGTCGTGCAAGTGAAAACAAGTTATCCACAAAGCATGGTAGGTTAAAGGTCAACTCTACAAAAGTGGCTGTGGGTTTTATCTCTTGCTCTTCAAGCACATATTAGACTCAAGAGAGTGTTTTACAGGGTATATCTTAAAAAATAATGCAATCAAACAATGAACAACCAAACCAATTAATTTTTGGTATGTGGCAATTGATCATGCTAATATTGTACACTCATCATGTATCCTTATTAGGGTTCAGGGTGAAATTATTTAGGGTTAGGGTTAATTTTGTTAATTGACTTTGTAAACCACCTCAAAAGGCTTGATAAAAAGGTGGTTGTGCGGTGTGAAATATGATTAGACTATAATTTGGTCTTTGTTGGATAATAAAATAACTAGACAACTATTTCTCTGGTGGAAGTAGCTCATATTGGTTGAACCATGTTAAATCTTTGTGTTATTGTATTTTGTCTTTTTAATTTCCGCATTATCTTAATATTGGTCAATGCTCATATCTACCTAAACCCTAACACCAATAGCCAAATCCAATCTATTGATTTGGTCCCAAAGTTTGTCATTGCACCAAATACAACTAGGCATCTCAATTGGTCCCAAAGTTTATCATTGAACCAAATACAACAAGGTATCTCAAAATCCCTATATATTAAACTTGTGGCTAAACAACACACTAAAATGAATCTTTTATAAAGGCAATTAAGAAAAGAGAAAAGAAAAAGAAAAAAACAAAGTATTCCCTTGGTAAGGCAAACATTTTAGTTTGTTGTTTAGATGCTCCCATATAAATGGGATTGTGCAAGAATAACCCTTGATACAGGTTCATGTACACCAAAATAATGGTATCAGTTTCCAGAGCATAATCATCATAAATATATTGGATGAATTAATTTGAAACACACAACGGCCATTACAAAACTAGTAATATTTAGAATGTTGTTACATTCACCAATTTAATGCTACACATCAGAAGTGTGGTAAGAGAAACTCATTTGAAACACACAAAAGGTCATTACAAAACTTGTAATATTTAGAATGTTGTTACATTCAAAATTTCATGTGAAGTGTGATAAGAGAAACTCTAACTTAACAAAGTCCTTTGAAGATCTATAAGCGTCCATAGAGACATTCATATACACATCACATAAAGCATTCATGTATGTCCTTGAAGAGCATAAAATCCACTCAAAATGGTTTGGATTGGTAAAGTTTGTGCCCTACAAAGTCCTAATGGTCGTGCTTGCAAACCACACAGCAACAATCCTCTTAAAAAAATGACCACAATCTATCTTTATAATAGCAGCAAGGCATCAAGCCCAAATGGAATCTTGCCCCAAAGTGGGCATCTCAAATTGAACAATAACATTGACAATAACTATAGTAGGCGGGTGACTCTCGGTTCCTCCTTTAATTTGTTGTCCTTGATGACATAACACTAACTCTCTAGTGTTTAATCACATGACAGTATGATGCACTTACGATGACCACATTGCAGTATTACATGACAGTATGATGCACTTCCATGACATTTTGACATTGATGAAATGCATAGGTAATAAATGTTTCTCCTATGGAAGTTTGACATTTTCAGATTAGTATGCAGTATTACTTCATTTGGACATTTGAAGAGACTAACATGCTTACATACACCTTAACGCAATACTTTTGATCCTTGAAAAGAAACTTTCTACAAGGAGACAAGTTGAATATGTTTAGCTCATTCTATGGTTATTTTGTTTCAAAAGTTACAACTTTGTTTCATAAGAATCATATCATTATATATATAGGATTGTTGCCTACATGAGCATTTGATATTTGAATAATGTATTTCCGGCATCAAAATGAGACAATAGTTTATGTTTCTCTGAAGTGACAAGGGGTGTCTTGATATGTTTTTGAAAATAACATCAGCCAAAACAAGGGGGTTGTCCCTTACAAAAAACACAGACCATCAACAACACATAGGTAGCACAAAAGATGCTGACTAGAAAGACAAAAAACAAAACACAAAGGCAATAAGCCTTTTATCCAGACTCACACCCCATGAGAAGATGGACGGGAGTTAGAAGAAAAGTTCTTCCTACATCATCTGACAACTATCTAGGCGATGCTATCTTGAGGCTGTTCGCCAACAAAGGCAACCCCACTAGGACACCCATTAGCACAAAGGCGAGAGTGTTGACAAGCCTGAGCATTATCAGCAGGAAATTTTTGCAGAACAGGATCAAGAGTAGAAGAGTCAGGGTTGTTGCAGGAGCAAGAATCGGACGAGTGGTAGAAGTCTGGTTTTGACCAGCAATATGAGTAGTATCCAAATTTCTAGCAGGAGTTTTATCATCGTCAGCATATTGTGAGTCCTTAGAGAAAGAATCTAAAAGAGAATCAGAAGTGCAAACTGTCAAATGGTCATTGCTTGTAGCCCTCCACTAGGTAGCCTCACCTTTCCGTTGCAGAAGAGTGCATTCAGAAGCCAAATATCCCATAGAGAAGAAACACCGACAATGGAAAGGAAGGCCCTCATAATCCAATGCTTGGGTCCATGGCCTATCATCGACGAGGAGCACCACCTCCCCAGGAAGCGGCAAGGAGATATCCATTTTAACCAGAATATGGGACCAAAAAGAGACCAAAATGGCCTCGAAGCAAGACATCTCCCAAAAGTGAAGTGAGAGGTTTGGAAGGCGAACCCATACTGAATGCACATTGAGTAGTTTTGTAAGAGGGGGTTGAATGAAACCATCCAAGGTTTTGCAGAGAGAAAACGATTTCCCTAAACCTATAACTTATTCAGTATTAAGTCACGATCTTCGGAAGAGGAGAATACTGCAATAAAAAAACCTTTTGCACAAAGGTATAGTTCAATGTCACCGGAAGTCAAGGTCCTAGGAACTAGATGCCCATCCGGAAGAGAGGGCCATAGATTCGCAAACCTCGAGACCAGACCCCGGCACTGATAGAAATCCACGTTCTTCATCACCTCGGAACCGCAAACCACCATAGGGGAGGTCGTGGCATAGGTGATAGGATGAGCTTTCTCCCGAGAAGGGATTGTAGCAGAAGACTTGGCCGCCCGAGGATAAATCCTTCCACCAACGATCATAGATTTTGGGGGAAGAGGACTCTCCAAAATAGTCGAAGAGCCACAACCACCACCAATAGGAGCAGACGTCCCAGCACTTAAGGTATTCTGCACAACACCCACAGGCAATGAGAGCCTGGCACTAGAAACATTCTCAACAGAAGACCCAAATACCGCCGTCGAGTCAGTAGGTTTGGAGGGGGCATCTGATACACCCTAAGGGGGGCAACGACGTCAGAAGAAGAACTAACTCCCAGCGAAGGCAGAAGCCCCAAAGACTGGCCGTCGGTGCCCAACGAAGAGCGGGGAGAGCAGACGGGCCCCGAGGAACTGTGTAGGAAATCACCCAGAGCCGTGAATTTTGAGGAAGGGGCATTGAACGCAAAACCCCTGCGAGCAAGGCCTCCAGACACTGGCGGAAGACCCTGCAACGAATTTCCATTACCAAGATGAGAAGGGAGAGTGGGAGAGCAGACCATTGGAGAAATTTCAAAAACCCGATGTCTTGAAATGTTGCTTAATGTTTCAAGGTGGAAATATATTTATTTTTATGTTGCCAAAGTTGTGATCCCGTGCACGAGCCAGGGCATGGCCAAAGTAGTTAGGGCTCAGCCCAAATGGACCAAGACATGGCTCGAGACAGTAAGGAACAAGTGAGAAAGAGTTTTGACAGGTCGGGACTGGTAAATAATAGTTTGGAAAGTAAAGATAATTACATTGGGGATTTGAAGGTCTTGTAGAAAGATTTGATGACAATTGTATGTTAAATCATTATTTTGGGTTCGTTATTTGTCATTGTTTGAAGTTTTTGTTAAACCCTTTTGGGCTATTAAGGCATATATAGGTTTCAAATCTTTATGGTTATATAAGCCATGTCTCAGTTAGAGGGTTTATCTATTTAAATCTTTATTAGTATCTTACCCGAATGATCTTGTTTATGATTCTTGTCAAGGGTTTGAGTATAATCTTGTTTAGTGTGTTTTTGTTTATTAAAACCTTTGTGTTTAGTGTCTAGTTTATACAAAGCTTTACTCTTGTCTTGGTAGGGTTAAAAGTTTTTGTTTCAAATCAAGATTCTCGATGCTAGTCAAGGGTTTGACTGAATGTGAATGGTTGTTTAGTTTGTCATTTGATAATTGGTCTTTATATGTGTTGTAATCTTTGTGTATATGTTAGCAAGGTGTTAACAAATATTTTCGTGGTTAAGGTACCATTACTATTTCAGTTGGAAGTTTAAAGATCAATTTGTGATTAGTAGATGTTCGGTTGAGAATTTCTCATAATATAGTTACTATGGCAGTTTTATTACAAATTCTCAACATGATTCATTATATTAACATTATTCAGATGTATTTGGAGATGAAGAGAAAAGAAGAAAAAGTGGACAACAGAGTGTATTCTTATGTTTATCATTGCAGAGATGTTATGATCTATATAGTAGTTTTTATTAAAAGTTTGACATTGTTTTGAATCAATATGATTCATCATTAGATATATAGAGCATTTATATATTTAATGATGCATTGTAGTTGATTTAGAATATCATTATTTCTACAAAAACATTTGATTCTAAGTCTCGGGGTAATGGGAGACCAAGATATGTATTGAAATGAAATAGAGATAAGACTCTGCATTTGATAACTATCTTTGTGAAATCAGCTACATAGCCAGTGAGACTTGAAAAGTCCATCAGTGAGATATCATTGTCAGTGAGACAATGAGGCACATTTTTTCTAGTGAACATTTGTATTTGTAAGTAGGGCACACCAGCTAGTGAGGTATTGTAAACAACATATTTCAGATAAGTAGTGAGGCAACTTCGAGTGGATTTATTTCCCAAAGGGTTTCCACACAGGACATTTTGTGTCTTGGGTTTATAAGTTATTTGGTGTCTATGGTGCACTAGTCTATGTTATGTCATTTATGTTATTCTTTATATTTAGATGATTTTTTTTATCTACATATAAGGAAGGTTGCTTATTTAGTTCAACTTATTCAAATCTTTGCATAACAGTTGAACCTTACAATTTGTATCATTTAAGTCAAAAAGTCTAGTGGTTTTAAATTGATATACCACTAATTCACCCACACCCCTACCCAACCCGACCCTCCCGGCTCTCAATGGTATTGTACTCCAACAACTCTCTCCAATCAAGCCCTAATTTACAACAATGTAGCACCAAGGAGATCCACGACTCGAATGCACTCTTGCCCAAAATGGGTATCTCAAATTGAACAATAGCATTGGCAATAACTTCTATCAAGTGGGTGACTCTCTCCAATTATGGCAAGTTGCTTTGATCAAATATCACCATTAAGATGAGTATGCACCACACCATTTCATTTGGTGTCATATAATTGTTTGAACTTGTTTTTCCTCCTTATTACAAGCTCTATTTTGCTAAATGTTGGGCCTCCATGATGAACAAACCATAAGTGGTTCCCAAACCACCTTAAAAATTGGCTAGGCCAATAAACGTGAGCATTCACATTACCTTCAAGAGTTTTAAAAGGCTTGTTGGTCATCAACATCAGGAAAGGGCCAACAACAAAGGGACTTGATCAATTTTGGATTTTTCATCTTTGATGCTCGATTGAAGTGAAAACGAAAGCAACATGGTAAAAAGAGGCATAGATATGCCCAACATTTATTATTTCAAACTGGCTATAAACTAAGGCTAGCAAAGGCTAAAAATGAGACTCAAACAAAAAAATAGCACAATAGACTTGAGTCCAACATTGGCTTTAGTTATAGATGGATACCTTCTACAAGCATCATGAGAATGTTGAATCTCCACTTGAACCAAAGATTTGGGAAAAACAAATATCGAGACTAACACATGAAAGACAACATAATATGTACATGATAGAACATAGACTAAAAATAATGGTTGTGAAACAAAATTTTAACACTATGTAGGTCAACCTTGTAGAGGATGGATGGAATTGCTTGTCTTTGTTAAACACCATTTCACTACAGTAACTAATTTCCCCCAATCTGAAGTTGTGTCCTTCACATGGTTGCTACAATTGTAGCCTTTTTTTAAGCACAAGCTTGCGATTATGTATGAGAAAGTGATGCCTAACTCCATCATCAATCTTGTCATTGCATGAAAACCACTAATATTAGACCACCCCATTTCCATATATAGTGGTATTTATTGCTTTAGCATTTGGGTGTAAGATTTGAAAACTTAGGTTAGCCCTAGCAAAACCTATGGTATTTTCACCCCTCCTTACTTCCTTGAGTGAAATTAGGCAAAAGAGAAACACCTCAAATTCACATGCTATCAACATATATACCTCTCCATCATGTTGCCCTACAAAAGGAAGGTCATCCTCTAGTAGCTCAGATTTTAAAAATGAACCTCGTGCAAATATGAAATATGAGTAGTTAGCAAATCACTAACTTAGAAAGTTTGTTGCCAAACATTATTGTAAACTATATGTTGGGGCCAAGTGAAACACTCTTATAGGCACCTAAGTTTGACCAGTTAATTCTAAATTTATAAATTTAGTTCTCTTCTAGACATTATTCATTAAATAATTATCATTATTTAATTAACTCATTTCAATCTCCTAGTTCATTAATTTAATTAATTAACTATAGTCCAATTAATCAAATAAGAATCCACAAATATTTAATTAATTAAAACATATTCTTCTATTAATCTAAAACAAATATCTTTATTTGTTTTAATTAATCCATTTATCCTTTATTCTTCTATTTTAGATTAAATAAATCTCATTTAATCTATTTTGAGCACATGGCTTCTAACTTTAACCCTTACCTAACCATCCTCCAACCGCCTAACCCATGGTTCTAACTCAACCCAATGAACTTACACATACTAACCCACACTTAATTAGTTAAATACACTTATTTAACTAATTAACCCTCCACTCATTCTTTGTACACCCATCACATCCTCTTAATAAGCTCACTTGTCTCATAATCCAAACCTAATCTCACCTTAATCATTTCACAATGTTAATCAAGAAGATTAGAAACTCCAAAGTCAAATCTAGCCACCTCAACTCCAATTCTAACCCATTTCCCTTTGTCAACCTTAAATGCTCTCTTACACCTCAACCACATTCTTCCACTTTTGACCCCTCCAAGGAATATAATATTCCTTCTTCCCACTTCTCCAAATCTCTTTGCATTTCCCAAAATGGTCACATTCCTCCAAACTTGACCTTTGGGATTTGAGACAAGATATGCCTTTATGGAATATCCTCCCAACCTCCAATGTCCTCTCAACTCCTCACATGGTGACACTTTTCACCGTGCTGTGGATTTAAGAAAGCATAATACATGTGCCTCCCTCAAATTGCATTTTGACCCTTCTTCATCTTTGTATCTCAACCGCCCATTCAATCCTCTCCTTGCCTATAAATTGAAGGCTCTTTCCCTTCATTTTCATCCACCTCTTGAGAAAAGTTACCATACCATTTAAGACCCAAGATCATAAGCAATATAACATCCTAATGTCAAAATACTCCTACATCCTTTAAAGCTTGAGTACACATTTGAGCACACATCCAATCCATTGGACACTATCTACATATCAAAGAAGACTTTTTTGGGTTGTGTGAGGTTTGCATCTCTTTAATTTTTGTGTTTTTCCTAATCTAATCATATATGTTGCTAGTTAGTGTAACTTTGAGTGCTTTTCATTAGTATTTGCATTCTTATTTCGAACTCAAATTTCCTTGCATACATTTTGGTGTGACTGGTGGGACCCACTTCAAGGGTCATTCTCATTTTATCTTTTGCAAACTAACTAATATGATGTTAATGTTAGGATCTAGGACTATTGTACGTGAATAATAACTTATTTAAATAATTAGATAAAGGTCTTTAAAACATAATTGAAATGCTTATATAAACATAATAATCAAATAGTGATAAATTGAACAGAAGAATGAAGAAGAGAGAAGAAAAAAAATAAGTTGATAACGAAGTTCGCCAATTGACTACATCTCCGAGTCCCTCCAATGGAGTGGTCGATCCTTGAGTCCGCTACAAAAAATGGTTACAAGGTCTTCAAACTATTACAAGATGCACATCTCCTTAGATGATAATGAATAACAAAAGAAAATCCTCCTTTTACACATGCAACAAGCTTGACTTCAAGCTCCAAATGCACAAGGATGACAATTCACTATCAAAGTCCTACAAAAGAAATTCTCTCCAAAACTCTTATAATTTTCTCCAAATTTTCTCTCACCAAAATCACTACTCCCCCAAACTCAAAATCTACTCCCCTTTCATACACAATTATTGCCTAATATGGTAAAAAACCATATAATTTTTAAAATCTCCCATTTACATCATGTAATATTTAAAATAACATTAAAATCCTCATAATATTTAAAAAATAAAACTAACCCCTTAAAATTATGGGCTCTTATAGTTCGAGCCTAACAAAATAATATTTCAGTTTTATTTTTAAACTTTATAATTATGTTGTTTTGATTTTGGTTTAAAATGGGGAACAACTTTTCAAATAAAAGATCTTTGACCTTTTGAATTCGAAAATCAAGGGCGGCTCAGCAGTAGAGCGCATAGCATGGGATATTGGGGGTCGATGATTCAAACTGTTGGCCCACCTTTTTACCTTAAATAGGCTTCTATTTAACTTCAAATAACAAAAGGCGGAGAGAATGAGATAATTGGCTTTTCTTTTCGGGATCATTTCCATTCCATTCTGATCTTTCTTTAGAGTAAGTGAACATTCAAATGATCTCTGGTATTTTTGGAGATCTTTGGTAAGTACAGTAGCAGCAAAATCTTTCTGAACTTGCTCAAGATCTAACTTTGTATTTTCTGCTTGTCGTGTAAACCAAACACGCTATCCTGGTTGAATGATCTTATCTTTTGGGAAAAGTGTGAGTCTTGGAGAATATGCCCCGGCTTCATTGATTTGTGTGACAGACCCTAGACTAAATGAAATACTAGTGCCAGATTTACCAATGGTATATGGACTCCATTGCTATAGAGTAGCACTTCCTATAATACAATCATAGGATTCTACTGGAAATTCAAAAAATTTGGTCTGATGGAGACTAGATCCAAACTTTAATGGAATCAAGGCTTTATGTTTCTCTTCAACTACTTCTGTTTCTTCTGTTGTCTCTGAAACTAGTGTTGTAACAGGTGTGAAAGAAGACTCTTCGCATTTTAACTATTCAAGTTCTGTCAGATACTTATCTAAAGAACTAAGAGAACTTGAAGATGCTTGACTTTCTCTTAAATTCTTTTGAACAGAAAGGATCTCTTTGTTTACATCAGCTTTTACTGTATACAAGAAAGCTAAGCGATTTTCCAACCAATCAATCTTTGAGGATTTTTGAAATGCTTTTTGTGTAGTTGGATTTGGAGTGTATTCTGATGTAGATTTTGATCCTGGCCTATCATTATTTACCCACTGCATATCAGGGTGTTGACTGAGTATTTCTTCCTTAGCATTTTTGGCTTTGATTATCTCATGAGTAATCTTTTGATGCTGATAGGGAGTCACATAGTTTTCTTTTTGATTTTCCAGATGTTGAATCTTCTTATCTAGCTCTTCTAGATTTTCTTGGATCTGGGAATCTTCTAGATTTTCTTGGATCTGAGAATCTTCTAACTCATATTCATTGTCTGTAAATGTTTTCCTAAATGGGGAGAAGCGTCCTCGTCCTCTTTGTGGATACCAATTTTTACAGTAAGCTCCGAGAGTAGAATAGGATCACTTCTACTACATCCATCGGGCGCTTATACATGGATAAACCAGGCAAATGTACATACCAAAAGTATTACCAATATGACACAACAAAAGATGAAGAGATGAAGAGATTACGCTTCATATGGTAAGACATCCTAAGGGCAAGGTCTGATTTTTGATCATCCAGAAGGATGAGAGCATACTCTCTACTTGCAGAACTATCCTAGACTCAAGACTCTAGACTTACTCAACTCTGAATGCCTTTCTTTCTAAGGGAAGCATGCTTTTATAGGCAAATTGGAGAGGGGGTCTCAACTGATTGCTAACACATGTCAAGAATCAGGAGAACCGCTTTATTAAAGCAGAGCGCACTACTACAGTAGATGCCCATTATGACCTGTATGTTAGTCTGGGTGGACCCCAATATCTACGAACACAGTAGTGTGTTGACAAACGAGTAGAGACAAGCAACTCATGATGCTTTCACTTTACACCCGAAAGTGACTATGGGAGAATCTCTTTTAAACCCGTGAAGAGATAAAGAACACGGACCCTATTAAGGTGTCGGGCTAACCCTTTTAGGACGGTAGTGGAGTCTACCCCTAGTTTTGTTCAACCAGACTTTGGTAACTGGTGTACAAATATTATAATTTCTGATGGTTGGGAAACTCATTACTCCAGAGCCAATATGTGCCACGTACATAATGAATATGTGCAAAAACACATATGGATGGTTTTTAGAGAAATGATCAGCTCTTCCCAAAAGCTGACACGTCGGATGAGGTCACATTAGAGAGTAGAAGTGTGGATGACAACCCCATCCACTTAGGTATATCGTTGATGCTTTGGTGAGTGATATTCAAGATCACTATCTGATTCTTCCTGTGATGGAATACTCATTACGTTCATTAATCTTTCTTCAAGAGTTTCTTCTTTCCAAAGAATTCTTTGACAGAGATGAACATGTGCCTATTTTGTGGGATTACCAATATCCCACGGTTCCGGTTTGGTCTGGAAAATAGTGAAGATCCAAATTGGTTGTCTAGTATGAGGATGTGCCCAATGATGTAAACTTTGTAGTTCCATGGTATTTTATTGCTGCAAAGAGGGGCCATAAATAGAGAAGATATACCTGTTTATAGGATTTTCAATGTAGGAATGGAATGTGATTTTATGCAAATACCCATAATTACAGGTTGTTGGCTGTATCTGATGATCATGTGGGAAAACTAGTCTGAAATAATTTCCCAATTGATTGATGCTTAACCATCGCTGCTGATCAGGAATATGAGTGTTGCTCAGGATTTGAGTAGGCCATTCAAAAGAGATCACATTGGTGATAATAGGCCATTCAGGAGAGGTAGGATTGCTGACTGCATGTTGGAGATAATTTTTAATTTCTTCATCAGATGGATGACAAGGCTGTCGTTGAATTACTGCATCAGTTAGAAGTTGTCGTGATGCTTCAAAATGTCGATTCCTTTGTTCTAGATACAGTTGATGTGTTAGAACATTCAAATTTTCTTGCCATGGCACATTGCTAATAAAATTATATTCTTCTTTGCATTCTCTGATCATTCGGACATTGTGTTGCTGTTGCTGGGCTTGTTGATTATGAGTGAATTCTTCAATCAACACTCTTCGTCATTCTTCATAGAGTTGTCACGTCCAGGGACAATTATCAGCATAACTATTGAACACCATATTGAGGTTATCAATGATATCTTCCTGAGACTGAGCTTGTTCTATAAAGAGATTTGGCTGTAAAACAACTTGTCTGTGACCTTCCCCTGGCTGAATGTGATTGAGACTATGAACCCTGTGAATAGATCCTTCTCAGCTAAGAAAATCAGCTAAGATATTTTTGGAACCTTCAATGTGCTCAGTATCAAAATCAAAAGTATCAAGAATTTGTGCCCAACGGAGCAATCTTGCTCACACAACTTTATTTTTTGATTCTTTGCGGAAGAATCTAGGAAGATTTTTCAAATCACTTCGTAGAAGAAATTTATGATCACCAATAAAAAGATGAAACTTTTCAAATGCTTTGACCATGGCTAAAAGTTCTTTATGTGTAGAGTGGTAATTAAGTTCAGCACCTTTAAAAGATCCAAATTCATACCTGACAATTTCTTCTCTGATTTGATTATTCTGTTTTACTTCTTCTAACAGTACTGCACCCCATGCGGTGTCACTGGCATCTGTATGAACAATTTTCTTGCCAGATCCTAGGATTTTAAGGTGAGGAAGATGATGACATTGCTGTTTAATTTGTTGAATAGCTTGATTGTGAACGTCAGACCAAGGAGGTGCATTTTTCTTTAACAGTTTGTTGAGCTCTTTGCGTGCTTCTGCAATATTCTGGAAGTATCCTGCAATGTAATTGATTAATCCAAGGAATCGTTGTAATGATTTCTTATCCTTGACTTCTACCTATTGAATTGTTTCAAGGAGATGTTTCTGTGGATAGATCTTTCCATTTGGCTCAATTCGTGTGCCAATAAAAATAAGGCTTTCAGTACACCAACTAATTTTGGAGGGATTTAGACAAATTCCATTTGTTTGACATATTGACAGGAATTTCTTGAGATGCTCAAGATGAGATTTGTGATCTTGACTAAAAATCAGAATATCATCTATGTAAGGTTGAAGAAATTTTGCATAAGGGGCAAATATTTTATCCATAATACCTTGAAAGATGGAGGGAGTAGTTTTGATTCCAAATGGTAAAACTATCCATTCATACAGCCCTTGTGGGACTGAGAAGGCTGTTTTGTATTGATCTTCTTTTCTAATTTGTACCTGCCAAAATCCTTTTGTCAGATCAAATTTGCTGAAAACATTACATCCTTGAATTCACTACCATATATAATCCTTGCTGGGCAGGGGATGCTGATTACTTTCAAGACATGCATTAAGAGGTTCATAATTGACAACCAATCTTCTTTCTGATAGTTCATTCCCATGTTCATCTTTTTTAGGAACATACATCACATGACAAGAGAATGGGCTGGTACTAGGTTTGATCAATCCTTTGTCTAAAAGTTTAGAAATTTCTTTTTCACATAATTCCTGATCTATTTTGGAGAGAATGAGATAATTGGCTTTTCTTTTCGGGATCATTTCCGTTCCATTCTGATCTTTCTTTAGAGTAAGTGAACATTCAAATGATCTCTGGTATTTTTGGAGATCTTTGGTAAGTACAGTAGCAGCAAAATCTTTCTGAACTTGCTCAAGATCTAACTTTGTATTTTCTACTTGTCGTGTAAACCAAACACGCTGTCCTGGTTGAATGATCTTATCTTTTGGGAAAAGTGTGAGTCTTGGAGAATATGCCTTGGCTTCATTGATTTGTGTGACAGACCCTACACTAAATGAAATACTAGTGCCAGATTTACCAATGGTATATGGACTCCATTGCTGTAGAGTAGCACTTCCTATAATACAATCATAGGATTCTATTGGAAATTCAAAAAATTTGGTCTGATGGAGACTAGATCCAAACTTTAATGGAATCAAGGCTTTATGTTTCACAGGATTACCATTACTGGTAAGTGAGTTGATTGAAGTTGTTGTTGTGGTCCAACAATCTCTAGGGAAACAGTAAGCACGAGCTAGATTACAATCTGCTCCTGAGTCTAATAAAGCACACAACGTATAAGCTTTTATTCCTGGTAATTTAACTGTAATCAAGAATGCTGGACAAGGGTTTGAAAACCCTTTCAGATAGGTATAAATGTTATGTTTCTCTTCAACTACTTCTATTTCTTCTGTTGTCTCTGAAACCAGTGTTGTAATAGGTGTGAAAGAAGACTCTTCGCATTTTAACTGTTCAAGTTCTGTCAGATACTTATCTAAAGAACTAAGAGAACTTGAAGATGCTTGACTTTCTCTTAAATTCTTTTGAACAGGAAGGATCTCTTTGTTTACATCAGCTTTTACTGTATACAAGAAAGCTAAGCGATTTTCCAACCAATCAATCTTTGAGGATTTTTGAAATGCTTTTTGTGCAGTTGGATTTGGAGTGTATTCTGATGTAGATTTTGATCCTGGCCTATCATTATTTACCCACTGCATATCAGGGTGTTGACTGAGTATTTCTTCCTTAGCATTTTTGGCTTTGATTATCTCACGAGTAATCTTTTGACGCTGATAGGGAGTCACATAGTTTTCTTTTTGATTTTCCAGATGTTGAATCTTCTTATCTAGCTCATCTAGATTTTCTTGGATCTGGGAATCTTCTAGATTTTCTTGGATCTGAGAATCTTCTAACTCATATTCATTGTCTGTAAATGTTTTCCTAAATGGGGAGAAGCATCCTCATCCTCTTTGTGGAAAGAATTTTCCACGAGACCAATTGTTTCTAGAGGAAAACATATTGCACATAAAAGAAACTTCAGAATCTTCAGATGCTGAATGAAAACTTTCAGACTCAGATTCTGAGTGTAGACCAAAATGATGGACAAGAGGCTCTTGTTCAACTGAAATATCTGAATCAAAAATTTGAAGACAATAGTCTTCAGAATCAGAGGAGAAAGGACTATTAACTTCTGTTAAGGGCAAATAATCTAGTCCTGCTTTCCTTAATGTGCGAACTTTCTTTGAATGTTCAGGCTTATGGCGCTGATCACATTTGTTTGCATAATGAGGCCCTTTGCATATGTAACATTGTGGTTTAAAGTCCTTTTTTTTTGATGCAATGCTTATTTCGCAAAAAGGTTTTTTTATATCTTTTCTTCCTTCTGAATTTTTGATGCTTTGAATATTTGTATTCAGGATACTTAGTCCGTTGCTTGCAACGTGAGAAATGCTTTTTCTCATGCTTCTAACATCCATAACTATTTTGCAAGCACTGACATACTCCATGTTTAAGATAAGGTAAGACAACCTTTTTCTGTTTCTATTTTTTCTTTTCAGAACATAGTTCTTCATTGATTTCTCTAATGAATTGAACTAATTGTGGAAATGTGACAACATTGATTGTCATATATGGAGTATTTAGTATGCTATTTAGAATTCTTTCCCTGTAATAAGACTGCAATTGTGAGGGAAACCCTTCTAAGAATGTATTGTACATCCAAGCATTATTGTTCGTTTGTCCAGACATGTAGAAATTCACATATTGTTCTTTACAATAATCTTCAAAGAATTTCATGTCACATATTCTATTTTCCTTAAATCTTTTGTAGGTTGTTCTTTTCTCATTTTCATGCTGTCCCACAAACATTCTGTATAAGGACTCACAGATAGGATTAACTCCTGAGTGAATAAGGTCTTCCTTATATTGTGGTTCTAAAGAGTCCCATGTTGTTCGGGCTATGCCTGTTAGAGCATTTAGGGCTTGTCTGATGGCTTGTTCTGTAGTCACACCATCAACAGTATTGATAGCATTATCAATCCATGCTCATAAAATATCAATTGTGGCTTTGTTCTTTATTGGATCATAATCATCAAAATTAGTCAGAGGTGGAGACACATCTGAGAAATTATGAATTCTATCAAATGGGCCACTAGAATTTTCTTGCTTTACCATATTAACAGAGTGCCATTTTCCTATTTTCTTATCAAATTCCTGAGGCTTGGGTTTTGGCACATCTAATAGTAATGGCTTTCCTGATTGTTGACATTTCAATCTTTCTAGATCTTTTGTGGCATCAGGGAAAGTCCATTTTTTTGAGTTGGTCTTCTGTAGAGTTACTTTCAACTCATCAGACTGATGGATTACTACTTGTTCAAGTGTTTGTGTAACTGTGGATATGGCTTGAGTAACATTTTGAGCATCCACATACTGTTGTGAGCTGACTTGTTCAACTATTCTTTGGACTTGAGAAGTGGTTTTCTGGACTTGTTGTAAATGTTGAGTTTGTTTGGCTTGCTCGGTCCACCAAGCTTTTGCTGAAGTTTTAAAACTGGAATAATCACGGCGAAGGGCGGCGATATCCTGGGAAATTGTAAAAGACATGATACTGGCAAGGTGACTTTCCAAAGCTTTGAGAGAGGCTAACACTTCATGGAAGTTAGAATTCTGACTGGCTTCAAGTTTTTGAGGCTGAAGTTCAGCTTGCAAAAGATGCTGATGTGTATCTTGCTGAAAAAGTAATGCTTTGCGGAGACAGAGATTAGCATAATTGAGCATTTTAGACTGTTTTGTAGCATCAGGTTGACCTTGTGCAATGACATGTTGAGGCCAATATGGAATTGAGAATTTGTCATCTGACGAGTTAAGCATGAAATCACAAAAAGGTGGTATTCCTTTGGGGACTTCTATGGGTACACTGGTAGATGCTTTCTCAGATGCTATAATATCTGGCTCAGAGAATGGTGTATTGTGTCCTGATAAAATCATTCTCACATGAAAAGTATTTTTGACATATTTACAATGATCACATTGTAGACTTCCATCATCTAACTCACTGAACTGTGGATGTTCACAGTGGTTGATAGTTTGAGTAAGAGGATTGGAGATTAATGTTGCAGGTTCTCTAAAAGATTGTTTGCAGTTTGAGCAATATAGAGATCCTTGAGAGTCAGGGATACAATTTAGATGGTTACACTGAGTAGATAGACTTGACTCAATTCATTGAAAACCTTTGGAACTAGATCCAAAAGATTTTTTGGAATTTGGCTCATCAAAGAGGATATGGGCTTTCCCAGGTGTTTCCTTGATACTTGCAATAGTGGTAAGGTTCTTTGGCATGTTTCTTTGCTGAAGAGCTCTAGTATCAATGATCCAATTTTTTAGAACTTGGATATCTGCAAGATTTATCATTTTGGATACTGTAAGCTGAGCACCTTTGGTTTGGGTTTGCCATAACAAAGAATATTTAGCTTTGGACTTGTCAGATCGAGGATCCTTGACTATTGGAACGGTGGTGTTAAACAACCGACCATACAAAGCAAAATACAAAGCATGGGTTTTGGATCCAGGTTTCATATCTAGGTAATGAGTACCAAATTGAAACATAAGGACTTTATCTAGATGTGGATCTGACAAACTAATTGCAAAATTTGGGACTACATCAAAGGCTATCGCTCCTGCAGCCATTGGAGTAGAAATTCCTCCCATTAACATGTCACAATATCTATTATGACGGACATCAAGAAGAGTCATAAAAACTGTAGCTAGGATTCCTTTCCTATACAGTGGTTCACATCCAGCAATAATAATACCTATATGCAGATATTTGTATCCATTTTTTGTTTTTGCTTGTTTGACAAGACTCTATATCTCTTTACTAGACATGAGATTAATGAAGCTATGGGCTTCATCATTACGGACTTCGACTTGTAATTCTATTACTTTACAAACAGTCTTAGACTTATACTGAAGCATTCCTAAATCAGAATATATTTCTTTCCAATTTTTTGTAGGAAGCCTAAATCTTTTTTCAGGTAAGTCAAATTTTTCATGATTATCTACATGCATATCTTCATCCAAAATAGCATTATTTAAAGAGTGAAAGACTGAACCAAGACTCACAAGTTCTTTTGTTTCTGGTTTGTTGAATTCGTCTTCAGAGTTCTGTGTTCCTTCCATCCCGTTCTGCTTCGCACTGCTTATTTTTGTTGAGCTACTCTCCCAGCCTCTAAAATGCCTTTCCACAACTTAAACAATGAGGTCTTACATCACTCAGAAAACACAAGGAAGAAAGGATAAAGGAATGTATCACAGATTTGAGACACAAGAGGAAAAAACAAAAATATTTTTATTGAGACAGTGGCTCTGATACCAATTTTTACAGTAAGCTCCGAGAGTAGAATAGGATCACTTCTACTACATCCAACGTGCGGTGCAATGGTGAGGGGAGTTTGTACTATGTGGGAGGTCACTAGTTTGACCCCCATTGTAAATTCTTTTGTTGAAGACCAATTCATTCAAATGTTGACTTGCTGCCATGTGGCATGCAATCATTAGGCCATATGGGACAATATAATTTACCATTGGATGACATGTGTCACACCTTTATTGGGCCAATTGTGCACTCTATCACATCACCCTAGTTTCCACGTTAGCCAAGTCACTTGCCACATTAGCGTCCATGTTGACTGTACTTGCTCATGTCATCAAGTCAACCCACCTTTTTGCAAACTTTGACTATGCATAACTTGAGCATACAGACTCCAACCAACCTCGTTCAAGTTGCGTTGGGCTCATTTTTTTGAGCTCTTTGACATGGTGTTGATTTCTTGGGCATTTGGAACACCTCAAATTTTGGTGAAAACCCACTTGGATCACTAACCTAGACTAACATTTTTTGTTGTTTGAGTGGTTGTTTGTAATTTTTTATTTTATTTTGTAGGTTAGAATTGGCGGAGTTGAAGGTTCGCACATCAGAAACATCACTCGAATTTTACACTGCAACAAAAATGTTGTTCAGTGGGAACGTAGATTCATCTAGCAGGAATGCCACCTTGTTATGTGGGAACACAAACCCACATACTTGCCCCTGATTTGCCCCTTCTCTGCCTTTTCCCCTTTTCTGTCCCCTTCACCATTTTGTGGGAATGTGGTCTTGTTATGCAGGAACACATATTATAAATGATAAATAAAAACTTGAAAAAAATCAACTTTGTCTTTCTTTTACCCTCTAGTCTTTTACTAGTAAGATAGTTAGTGGGAACATGACTTGTTTAGGTGGGAATGTTATCTCTAAAGGCAGGGACAAATCTATGTTACTATTTTTTACTTTCTATATTTTTTCTATTTTTTGATAGTACCGCAAGAACACTACCTAATTCCAAAGGAATGCGTGCAACAAGTTAAATTTAAAACCTTTTAAATTTATAATTTATTCACATTTCAAATTTGGTATTTAAAATGAACCTTGCATGAACACACATCACCTATCACACTTCAAACTTGGTCCATTAAAATGAAAAAAAAAAGTTAAAATTAAACAAGACAATCTACACATTTCATTTTGGTGCAACATAAAATTAAACAAAGAAAAAAAATACTTTTAAATTTGGTGTTGTAAAAGGAACTTGCATGTGTTTGTTTCATTTTATTAGACTTAGAAAATATTGCTTTTGATCTAAATTGGATTAACACCATGTTTGTCGTGTTTGGTGCATGAATGTCCCCAAACCCTGGTGGATCTTTTCCCTCAAAAGAGTAATGACCAAGTGTTCAAGAGTAATGCATAACTGAGTGACTACAAGCCGTATGGAAATGCCAAGTTCGTATGGTGAGGAAATTGCCAGGTCCATACAGTTTAGGTGGTCGTATGGTATGTCGCATGGACCATACAGTGAGGAGTCCGTATGGGATTGTGACCTGAGCCGTACGAAGGTCAGGTCATGTATGGGTGGAAGCCTGAGATGTCATACGGTATGGTGGTCTAGGTTGTATAGAGGTAAGTGCCATATGGAGTAGGAAGTTTGTGGCCATACAATGTTATGTTGTAGGTCGTACAGTGGGAAGATGGTGTAGGTCGTACGGTAGGAAGTGCAGGCGTACGAGAGTGTGTGCTATAGGCCATACGGTAGAAAATGTAGGTCATACATTGAGAGATGAGGGCCATACAATGTAGAATGATGTCTTAGGGGGTTTTCCAACCTTCAATATGCTCCAATCAATTCAATATATTTATGTAGGGAAATTTAGTACCATCACACAATTTGCAAGGGGAAATATTAATAATAGATATTGCTTTAGATTTTCCAGATCCAGAACTAGAGAACGAACAGAGTAGGGTGAGGGTTGAATCCCCCAGAAACTGTGAAATACCAAATAGGGAGGGTCTTTCACCTCTGAAATGGAAATCACTAGAATCCCAATAGGAATTCACAAAATACAATAAACTATCAAATCTCAACATATAAAATCCAACCTACGCGCTGAGCATAAATACCTATCTGGAAAACTCCTAAGAGTGCACAAAAGAGCCGATGGTGACAACTACACCTATGCCAACAAATAAAAAATGGGCCCGAGATAAATTAAATTGATCGAGACCCTACAATAATTTTATTATTCATTTAATGACGGGGACATTACAGTCCTCCTGTCCCAATATTTATTTCTCCTTAAGAAATTTTAGGCTAAGGTGTTCCAGAATCTCTTCACCTCCCAAGTGGCGTCTTCAAGGGGTAGATCCTTCCAACGCACTAGAAATTCCTTGATAGTGCATGTCCTTAATCTTTTCTCCAAATTGTCGATGATTTCCACTGGTTCCAATACTAATTTCCCTCCATCATCGAGGGGCGGCAGGTCTGTGGATACCATCACTTGTTGATCCATGACTTTCTTTAGGCAAGAAACATGGAAGATGTTGTGAATTTGGCTTCCCTCAGGTAGGTCCAATTTGTATGCAACTTCGCCCACTCTCTTGGTCACATGGTAGGGTCCATAGAAGCGCGGTATTAGCTTCTCCTTCCCGAAAGCCTTCAGAGAGGATTGTCTGCATGGTTGAAGTTGGAGGTATACCAAATCCCCTACTTCAAAAATCCTCTCGATTGGGTGCTTGTTAGCATACATTTTTTATTGATTCTGAGCTTGTTGGAGATTTTCCTTTAGGGATCTTAAAATATCTATTCCTTCCTGTAGCTAGTCCTTGACCTTTGGCGTGTGACTGTCACCCAAAGCCAAGTCCATGAATGAAGGAGGTTCATACCTATACAAAGCTTTAAAAGGTTCCATTCCAATGGACATGTGTTAGGTGGTATTATAACAGTACTCTCCCAGATGTAGCCATTTGACCCATGCCCTCTTTTGTGTCGAAACATAGTTTCTAAGGTAACCTTCCAGCCATTTGTTCACAATCTATGTTTGTCTGTTTGTCTGGGGTTGGTAACTAGTGCTTGGCGATAGCTCTCTCCCTTCTAGTTGAAACAATTCTTTCCAGAAATTACTAAGGAAGCGACTATCTCTATCGCTCACTATGTTTTGAGGAAGTCCGTGCAGGTGGAACACCTCTCAAAAGAATAAGTCTGCTACTTGTGAGGCCAAAAAATCTACTGAAATAGCAAAGAAATGTGCATATTTGGTTAATCTATCAACTACCATAAAGATGAAGTCCTTCCCCTATGCCTTAGGAAGCCTAGAGATGAAATACATTGAGATGCTATCCCACTTCTTTTCTGGAATCGGTAATGGTTGAAGTAAACCCGCTGATAGAGTGTGTTTAGATTTATTTTGTTGACAGGTAGAGCATTCCTGGATGTACTGTAATATATCATTCTTTAGGCCCTTCCATGAGAACCTTTCCTTGATATGTTGGTAGGTCAAGTATCCTTGATGCCCAGCTAGAGGTGAATTGTGCATCTCTTTCAAGATCTTTTTCTTCAACTTGGATTCAGGTACCAAATAAATTCTACCTTTGTAGAAAATAATATCATCAACCACCTTATACCTATCATCCTTTATTTCTTCATCTAGGAGTTAGCATGTGAACGTGTCCTTGGAGTATTCGACCAATAAATGTGCTCTCCAATCTACTGATATCTCAGGTTAGGAACATATGGTCAACTTTCTTGACAAGGCATCAACCACTATATTATTTTTTCCTTTTACATACTCAATGTCAAAGTTGAAAGCCTACACTTTACTTACCCATTTCTATTGTCGCTCATTCAATTCTCATTGTTCTAGAAAATGTTTGAGGTTGTTGTGATCTATATGAATGATGAACTTGGCTCCAATGAGGTATTGCCATAATTTTGTCAAGGCATGCATGATGGCCATCATTTCTTTGTCGTATATGGAATACAACCTTTCATCCCTTGAGAGTTTTTGACTTTCAAAAGCAATTGGGTGGTGATCCTACATCAGCACGACCCCTATACCCTCTCCAGAGGTGTCGCACTCTAGGACGAAAGGTCGAGTGAAATTTGGCAGTGCAAGGACTGGGCAAGAACTCATATTCTCATTGAGTTTCTTAGAAGTCTGATGTGCCCATTCATTCCACTGAAAATACCCTTTCTTTGTCAGATTGATGAGTGGCACACCGAGCTGTGAGAAGCCCTTCACGAATCGTCTATAGTAACTACACAATCCAAAGAATCCATGTAGTTTCAAAAGATTTTTCAGAGGTGGTCAATCCAAGATAGTTTGAATCTTTTCTTGATGTACCTGAACTCCTAAGCTACTGACAATGTGCCCCAAATATAATATCTTTGTCATCCTGAATCCGCATTTGGATCTTTTAGCGAACAAAAGTTATGACTTCATAATCTTGAGCACTTCTTCCAAACGTCTTAAGTGTTCCTCATGTCTTGTTGTAGATCAGTATATCATCGAAGAATACCAACAGGAACTTACGCAGTTGTTTGTTAAAAATGTGATTCATGCAAGATTGGAATGTAGCTGGAGCGTTGGTTAATCTGAATGGCATGACCAAAAATTCCTAATTCCCATAATGACAACGAAATGTTATTTTCTCCACATCTTGTTCCCTTATGCAGATTTGGTGATACCCCGAACGAAGGTCTATTTTGGAGAAATAGATGTTGTGTAACTAATCCAGTAATTCATTGATCCTGGGAATTGGGTACCTATTCTTGATGGTCTTTTTGTTCAGCGCATGGTAGTCTACATGCATTCGCGGCGTTCCATCCTTTTTAACTAGTACTACCGATGATGCAAAAGGACTAGAACTGGGCTTGATCTAACATTTGTCAAGAAGTTCCTGTATAGTTTTTTCAATCTCATCTTTTAACCTCTTAGGGTGGTGGTATGGCACAATGATAACTGGTTTGGTGCCAGAATCAATCTCAATGGTGTGTTCAAACCCCTGGTGTGGTGGTATGTAGGTGAAGACTTGGTGATGTCTATCCGACACTGTTCAAAGAGCTTCATCTTGGTGGTAAGTTCTTTCTCCCTGTATAGGTTATGTCAAGGAAAAATAGTGTGTGGCCCAGACCATGTCATTGTGTTTGAAGATTGCTTTCATTCGTCAGGCTAAAACTTCCTTCGGTCCTCCATTCGACATCCCTCTCAGCACAATCTTTTTGTTGTTCACCTCGAAGGAGAACTCTATTCGTTTGAAGCTTTGTGTGTATTCGTCTAATATTTCCATCCACTGAATGCCCAGGATGATTTCCATGTCATCCAAATTGACCACAAAGAAATCATCTGTCACTGTGTGGTTTCCCATGGTAATGCTTAGTTGCAGAACCACATGGGTGCATTTTAATAGGTTTCCTCCCACCACCTTGATGTAAAATCCCTAGTGTGCCTCCATACATAAACTCTGCTAACTCACCAATGATGAGTTAATGAAGTTGAGTGTGGCTCCACTGTCAAGCATGACCATGATCCATTTTCCTTGGAGGGTACCTCAGACCCGAAACATAGTGCACCTTGGAGTTCCTGCCAAAGTAGAAATGGCACCTCCTCTCTTCAAGAGTGTGGCTATTCTTTCTGCATGACTGGTATTTACCTCCCCATAAGCATGTTGTTCATCTTCTTCGGCTTCTGGTGCCTGTTCCTCCTCGCTGTAAAAAAAAACCTCAATGTAGTGGATTTTTCCTTTTCCAAGGCATCGATGTCCCAGTACCCATGGCTCCTTACAGTTGAAACAAAGTTTCTTCCTTCTAAGTTCCTACCTAGTTGCCTCATCCAACGGGGGCTTCCTCGGTGGGGGTCTGCTGTCTTTTTCCCTTTGAGTGAGAGGTGGTTTGGACTATGAGTAATATTTGGTGGAAGAAGAAGAGGATGTTTCCATGTCGTGTGCTATCTTAATTACCTCTATAAGTGTGATGGGGTTGAATCCCTTCACCCAGCCTTTCAAGGGTTCTGAAAGTCCATCCATAAATAGAACCACCAATTGCCTTTTTGAAATATCTATTACCAAGATATATATTCTCTAGAATTATGTTATGTAACCATCAACTATCCCTGATTGCTTCAGCTGAGCCAATTCTTTGAAATTCAATTTTGGATCCCTTCCATCAAAATGATCTATCAATTTCTCAGTGAATTCAACGTAGGAATTAATTTGATCATGGCTGAGAGTAACCATGCCATGATGCCACCATTCATGGGCTATTCCTTCCAGATGTAGTGTGGCAAATTTGATGGCCTCATCCTCTGACATATGGTTGAGCTAGAAGTATGTGTCTACTTTTTGCACCCATGCACGAGCTGTGATGGATCCAGACGCATAAAAGGAAGATAGATTAACCTTGCCAATCTTCTATTTGAGATCTTCATTATAATAGCCATGCTTGTTTATGCCCGAGTATCTCATTCTCAGCTCAACATAATCTTTGTAGGATATATCTCCTTCCATATTTGCATTCCTCCAATCTTCCTGAAGTTGATCTTGTATTTCCTAGAAAGTTGGTTTCTCTCTGTGTTGTTCTTCCACCCTTGGAGGGAAAGTTGGCATTGACGGTTGAGAGCGTACAGTTTTGGGATTTTCCCTTGCTGAGACAGAATTGTCACTTTGTTCAGCAGATATCTTGCCTTCAGCCAATTTTCACAGAGTCCCTTCCATGATGCACTGAGTGTCATTTATCTGTGCCTGGTTCCTAGTGAGCTCTCTCAGAAGAGTCTTGATTTCAGCGATAGGGTCTTGGTTCTCCATTCTACTAACTAAGTGATATCTCCTCCTTTTCCTTGAATAAACTCTTATTCAATAACCACAAGCTGGCATAATCACTAGCTCTGATACCACTATAATGTCCCCAAACCTTGGCAGATCTTTTCCCTCAAAAGAGTAACGACCAAGTGTTCAAGAGTAATGCATAAATGAGTGACTACAGGGCATACAGAAATGCCAAGTTTGTACAGTGAGGAAATTGATAGGACCATATGGTTTAGGTGGTTGTATGGTATGTCTCCTGGACTGTATGGTGAGGAGTCCATATGTGATTATGACCTAAGCCGTACGATATGTCTCATGGACCGTATGGTGAGGAGTTCGTATGGGATTATGACCTAAGCCGTACGGAGGTCAGGGCATGTATGGGTGGAATCTTGAGATACCGTACGATATGGTGGTCTGGGTCGTATGGAAGTAAGTGTCGTATAGAGTAGGAAGTCTATGGTTGTACAGTGTTATGCTACAGGTCGTACAGTGGGAAGATGGTGTAGGCCATATGGTAGGAAGTGCAGGCCATACAAGAGTGTGTGTTGCAGGGTGTATGGTGGAAAATTTAGGCTGTATGCTGAGAGATGAGGACCATACAATGAAAAATGATGTCTAAGGGGGTTTTCTAGCCTTCAATATGTTCTAATCAATTAAATATATTTCCGTAGGGAAATTTAGTACCATCACATAATTTGCAAGGGGAAATATTAATAATAGATATTGCTTCAGATTTGCTAGATCCAGAACCAGAGAACAACAAACTAGGGTGAGGGTTGAACCCCACCGAAACTGTGAAATACCAAATAGGGAGGGTCTTTCACCTTAAAAAAGGCAACCACCAGAATCCCAACATGAATTCATAAAATACAATAAAATATCAAATCTCAACATATAAAATCCAACCTACACACTGAGCATAAATACTTGTCGGGAAAACTCCTGAGTGTGCACAAAAGAGCCGACAATGACAACTATAGCTACACCAAAAAATAAAAAATGGGCCTTAGATAAAGTAAATTGATCGAGACCCAAATACAATAATTTTATTATTCATTTAATGACAGGGTCATTATAGTCCTCCCATCCCAATAATTGCTTCTCCTTAAGAAATTTCAGCTTCTCCTCAAGAAATTTCAGGCTAGGGTGTTCCAGAATCTCTTCGCCTTCCCAAGTGGCATCTTCAAGGGGTAGATCCTTCTAGCGCACAAGAAATTCCTTGATAGTGCGTGTCCTTAATCTTATCTCCTGACAGTTGATGATTTCTGCTAGTTCCAATACTAATTTCCCTATGTCATTGAGGGGTGGCAGGTCTGTGGATATTGTCACTTATTGACCCAGGGCTTTCTTTAGGAAAGAAACATGGAAGATTTTGTGAATTTGGCTTCCCTCAAGTAGGTCCAATTCATATGCAACTTCGCCCACTCTCCTGGTCACATGGTAGGGTCCGTAGAAGCACGGTCTTAGCTTTTCCTTCATGGAAGCCTTCAAAGAGGATTGTCTATATGGTTGAAGTTGGAGGTATACTGAATCCACTACTTCAAAATTCCTCTCTATTCGGTGCTTGTCAGCGTACATTTTTTGTTGATTTTGAGCCCGTTGGAGATTTTCCTTTAGGGATCTTAAAATATCTATTCCTTCCTGAAGCTAATAAAATACCTATACACTTTAAAGTTTATAACACAAGTGGGGCACACTGAGGTCAATATCAAAAAGGTCATAACCATCAAAGTATATGATACTATAGATTTTACCTCAGAAGGTATCATTTCACTACCCATTCAAGTGGACCCAACAATGTAAAACATAGTTTTGTTAGAATGATTTTAGAATAACTAAGAGGGGGGGAGGGGGGTGAATCAGTTATCCTTAGGTCCATATGTACCAATTGAAATTTTAAACACTTCAACTAGCTTAGATCTTATTCAATTATCCACTCGGTCTCTATAGAGTATAACTAGTAACATAAACTTGCAGTCCATTGTCCAAAAGTAATCAACTTCCAGAATATAAAACTTTTAACTATAAAACACATCAAATGACATTCACACAAGTATGAAACCAAGATTTTACGTGAAAACCCAATTCGGGAAAAACCACCAGTAACATGCTACCAAATTTTCACTCTTCTAAAGTGAGCTATGTGAGGAGCCAACCCTGTTAAAGGTTACAATACACACTGTTAGGTGTGACCTTGTTAAAGAATTTAATCACCTATTAGGAGTGGCTATTTTAGAGGACTTAAGAACATTCCATTACAATGTCACCTTGATTAAAGGATTTACAAATGACTATTAGGTCAACCTTGATTAAAAGATTTCAAGTGATACAATGGCTAGAAAGTAACATTAGGTTTGATCTGAAACATACAACTCAGTTTGAAAATATAGATCCAGTGTAGCTCATATGTTGATCTACTGACTGGCCTTCATTATCATCTCCATCTTTGATCTTCTTGGAAATTCTTCAAGAAATCACCACAAATCTTCTCAGCTCTTCATAGCTCTTCTCAGCCTTCTGCTTAGGTTTGTCAATCAACATAATCAACCACTATGCATAACCTACAATTAGGTCATTATTATACCTCCTTGATTAGGTAGTTTAATCTTTTTCCACTTAATCATCTCCGTAGATCTTAGGTTTAGGTCAGATTCATCGAATCCTTCCAACATTTTGTTCTCCTTCTTATCCTTCTAAATACTTCTTAAAACTTCTCCTTGAATCCATGCATAAAAATAGTTTACCATGCATTAAATACTCCAGGTCATTCATCCTTATCTTCAACACATTTAACATATTCCAAGAATTCAACTATGTCGGTTGGGAATCTCAAATCCTTCATAAACTGTAAAATATTGACACTCGATCATCACTGTGTTCTTCTGCTTGGTCTTCACTGGATAACTCGATCATTGCTAAAATTGTTCTTAGAAATCATTGTCTTCATTCAATTATTATCTGATACTTGATAATTACTGATGCTTAGTCGACACTAAATTTGCTCGACTTATACTGGCACTTGGTCAACACTAGCATCACTCGGCTTACACTAAAGTTTCTTAATCTTCTACTCTTTTGTTCAGTTAAGCCTATGATTTTAGATGTTTCTTTCCTCATTTCTTCTATGCTTTAAAACAACCGACTTCTTCACTTAGTGTTATAGATAAACAACACATTACCTTGCCAATGCACCAACTAATCAAGTACCCTTTGTAGTTTCTAATAACTCAACCTTTCACTAGGTCTTCTTGTTATCTCCTCTTTTTAAATCCTCTTCATCAATCAAAAGATATGGTACTTTATTAGATAGTAACTATCCCGCTAGTTAAGTTTTGACATCAATAATAGTATAACAATTGTTTCAATTGTAATTTCCAACAATCTCCCTCTTTGGCATTGATGGAAACACTGTAAACACCTTATGCTTAGTTACCATACAATCCAAAAATTATGTAATGAATCAACTTCTATCAACTCTCTCTCTGTTCAGATCTTCATTAATATCCTTAGATTTATTCTAATTCTCATCCAAATATCATCTCCCTCTTGGATAGATTTCTCCCTTTTTCTGTTCATCAGTTTACTGAATCTCTCATCTATGAATATCTCCCTCATCTTATTCATGGTAACTTCTACTGAATCTCTCCCTCAAGTTTACTAAATCTCTCCCTCTTTGACAACAATGCCAAAGACACTTTCAGCTTTCTCATTCACCTTCACCATGTAGATGTCTTCATGTTAGCTCTCTGAACTATATACTCCCTCTTTCATCTTTCTTATGATTGATCAACATCTTGTGCTTTACTCTTCACAACTTTAGGAAACTCCTAAAGTGTGACCTTCTTGCATCAATTTGTTATATATTCTGAGTAATAAATTTGATGCAATACTCTTATTTGATTCTAGATAGCCTCATTTAGGGGAATCACCCCTAATTTACCACTTAGATACTCATGAGCATCCTTAGGTAAAGATTTAGTGAATATGTCTGCTAACTATTCCTTTTTATTCACATACTCCAATCTCACTTCTTTGTCTTGAACTAACTCTCTCAAGTAATGATACTTGATAGAAATATGCTTATTCTTAGTGTGCATCATAGGGTCTTTGATATATTGATAGAACTTGTGTTATGACAGAAAATAACAACCAACTTAGTGATTTCTTCCTTTATACCTTTCAACAATTTCTTGATCCACACTATGTTTGAACAATTAACTGTTGCTGCTACATATTCAGCTTTTGTTGTAGATTGAGAAATGCAATTATGTTTCTTTCTTGTCCATGAGACTAATCTTTTTCCTAGAAAGAATGCTCCACCACTTGTACTCTTTCTATCATCCACATTTCCTATCCAATTTGCATCAGTATAAAATTTTAGTTCAATCTTATCATTTTTCTTGTAGTACAATCCATAATCCTATGTTCCTTTTAGATATCTCAATATCCTTTTCACTGCCATCATGTGATTCTCCTTACGACTTGCAAATATCTTACAACAATCCTAATTGGTAATGCAATATCTGGTCTACTGTGAACAACATATTGTAGCTTTCCAATCATTGACATGTACAAGGTTTGACTCACTTTGGCTGTATTATCATTCTCTGATAGTTTCTATCTAGTAGCCATGATGTACTTATTAGTCTAGAGTCCTCCATGCCAAAGGTTTTCATTATCTCCTCGATATACTTAGATTGAGTAATGTAGATACCTTACTTCATTTGATAAAATTGCAAACCAATAAAGAATTTGATCTCTCCAAACATAGACATCTCAAATTTAGTTTGCATCTCATTTGAACTTTTTTGGCATAGTGCATCTTATCCTCCAAATATGATATCATCAACAAATATTTCAGCTAACAATATCCCTTTACCTTTTTCAGTTTTCAAGTACAGATTGTTGTTGTCATTTGTTCTTGCAAATCCAATTTTGAACAAGTAATTATGCAATCTCTCATACCATGCTCTAGGGGCTTGTTTAAATCCATATAGTGCTTTATGTAGCTTACATATCATGTTCCTCTTGCTTGGATCAACAAATCCTTCTGGTTGTTCAATGTATACTTCTTCCATTATTCCATTCAGAAATGCAGATTTGACATCCATCTAGTACACTATGAATCCTTTGTAAGCTGCATATGCAAGTAGAGTTCTAAATCCTTCCAATCTAGCAACTGGGAAAAATGTCTCCCCATAGTTAATGCCTTCTTCTTGTGCATATCCATTGCATACCAATCTAGCTTTGTTCCTTGTGACTTCTCCATGTTCATTCAACTTATTTCTAAACACCCACTTTGTTCTGATAACATTCTTGTCATTTGGCCTAGGAACTAGTGTCCAGGTTTTGTTCTTTTCTGTTTGCTCAATTTCTTCTTTCATGGCTTGAATCCAATCTTCATTCTCCAAAGTACCTTTCATTGTTTTAGGCTACAATTCACATAATAATCATGTTTGGTTTTTCAACTTACTTCTTGTCATGACTCCTAAATATTTTACTCCAATGATTTGATCTGGTTTATGATGTCTTCTCACATACATTGCTAATGTAGGCTCTGGTCTTATTTCTTCTTTCTGTTGATCTTCAGGTTCATCTTGCAAATTCACTTCAGGTTCATTTTGTATCTCTTCTTCCTCTTCTGATTGCTCGATAGTTTCCTCCTGATGCTTGGCATCTTCTTGTTGTGACTCGACCAATTTTTGTTGTTGCTCGATAGCTTTGTTCTCTAGTTTAGGTAAATTGCTAGGCTCTCCTTCATTCATGTATTCGAATGATCTGTAATCTTTAGTTTCTTGCATGCATTCAATTTCATGCTTTTCTACATATTCATCAACTGTAACATTTGCACTTTCCACAATTTTGTTAGTATTAGAATTCAAACACTTATAAGCTTTGCTCTTAGTGGAATAACCTAGGAATATGCCTTCATCACTTTTAGCATCAAGTTTTCCATTCCTATTATCCTTTAGTATGTAATATTTACATCCAAAGACTTTAAATTATTTCAAATTAGGTGCATAACCATACCATAACTCAAAAGGTGTGGCATTTGTACCTTTCTTGACTCATACTTGGTTCAAGGTATAAACAATTGTACTTATAGCTTCTCTCTAGTATTTTTGTGCAACATTTTTCTCTATCATCAGTGTTCTAGCACAATCCATGGTTGATCTATTCATTATCTCTGCTATACCATTCTATGGAGGGGTCCTTGGTGTAGACATTTGTCTCTTAATTCCTCTATCATTGTAGAATATGTTGAACTCATTAGATATAAACTATCCTCCTCTATCAGATCTCAAACATTTCAAGATTCTACTTGTTTCTTTTTCAACTTTTTCCAAATACCACTTAAACAACTGAAAGGCATCATATTTTTCTTTAAGAAACATCACAGTCATCATTCTAGAGTAATCATCAATAAACATAATAAAATATTTGTCACCACAGTAACTTTGCAGTCCAATAGGTCCACAAAGGTCAGTATGAACCAATTCTAAAATATCATCATAAGTATATGTTTTTCTCTTGAAACTAGACTTTGTCATTTTTCCCAATTGACATTGCTTACACATCACATTATCAAGTTTCTTAAATCTTGGTAATCCTCTTACTCTTATCATCTTACCAATGCTTACCAAATTATCAAAGTTTACATGACACAACCTCTTATGCCATAACCATACATCATCAAATTGTGCAAACAAACATGTTTCATTAGATAGCTCTAGATAGAACAAATTACCTCTTGTCTATTATCCATTTTCAATTAGTTCACCAGTGACATCAACTATCTTAGCCTTTTTATGATAGAATTCAACTCGGTAACCAGAACTGTTCAACTATGAAACACTCAAAAAATTATAGTTAAGTCCTTCAACCCAATAAGAATTGTCACATCTGATCTTATTAGTCAATCTTATTGATCCTTTTCCTTTCACAAGACATGGTGCATCATTACCAAACTTAACACTACTACCTTTGTAATGATTTAAGGTTTCAAACTTAATTTTATCACCAGTCATGTGATGTGATCAACCACTATCAATTATTCATCTATCACCTTTACTCACATATGAAATAAGTGTAGTTTTCTCATCTTCATCAGAATCATCTTGCATAGCAATGCAAACAACTTCTACATCATGATCATCAGACTCATCAAATTCACTGTTAGTTTCTTCTTCAACAATATAACAAGATTTCTTATCTTTATCCTTGTAGTCCTTATACCTTCTGCAATCTCTATCATCCCTTTTGTCTTTGTACTTGCTTTCCCTTATTTCATCCTTGACATTCCTGTCAAGGCATCTTGCTGCAGTATGACCAACTTTATTACATGAGAAATAGATTATAGGAAGTTTACCTTTGAATTTTCCTTTTCCTCTTGCTAGTCTTCTAGCCATAAGTGCCTCAAGATCATCAAGATCATCATCATAAGTGTCATTGTCACTGTTCACACATATTTCTTTTTCTTTCTTATAATTTGTAAGAACCAATTGAGATTTGAATGCAGATTCAATATTATGAGCAGTGAAATTATCAAAATTTGACAATTCAAAAGTATTAAGTCTACCGACAAGACCTTCCAAAGTTAAGTTGTTACCAGGAGCACATCTCAGTTCTTGTATTGTAGAAACTCTAATAGCATAAATAGGAAGTAGGGTTCTCACAACCTTTCTAATAACAGTTTCATCATCAATATTTCCATTAGCTCCTTTAATAGCATTCACTACCTCTTTAACTCAGACACAATATTGAACAATAGTTACACCTTCTAACATTCTCATTTCATCAAACTTACCTCTCAAGATTTCAAATTTGGCTCTTAGTACATTTGTGTCTCCACCATAGATAGTTGTTAGTGTGTTCCACATTTTCTTTGCATTGGTACAGTCTTTGATGTCTTCAAATTTAGGATAACTTAGGGCTGATGCAATCTCCAACATTGCATCATTGTGTTCTTTCTTTTCCTTCATCTGTTGAGCTATCAAAGGTGTTGGTACTGTTACGTATTCATGATCCACATAGTATTTTGTTGCATCATAAATTCTAGCTAGGTGTAACTTCATCAAAATTTTACATGCAAGGAAGTTCTCCTTGTTCAACTTTGGTACCTCCTTTTTGTACATCTTTATCTTTAGCTACAAGTACCTTCAAAATTTTCCTCACAAGCACCACAAGCTCTAATACCAATTGTTAAAGTGATTTTAGAATAAATGAGGAGGGGGGGGGGGGGGGTGAACCAATTATCCTTAGGTCCAGATGTACTAATTGAACTTTCAAAAAATTCAAGTAAATTAGATCTTATTCAACTATCCACTCAGTCTCTATAGAATATAACTAGTAACATAAACTTGCAGTCCACTGTCCAAAAGTAATCAACTTGTAGAATATAAAACTTTTAACTGTAAAACACATCAAATGACATTCACACAAGTATGACACTAGGATTTAACGTGGAAACCCAATTTGGGAAAAACCACCAGTAACATGCTACCAAATTTTCATTCTTTTGAAGTGAGCTCTTTGAGGAGCACACCTTGTTAAAAGTTACAATACACACTATTAGGTGTGACCTTGTTAAAGGATTTAATCACCCTATTAGGAGTGGCCTTGTTAGAGAACTTAAGAACATCCCATTAGAATGTCACCTTGATTAAAGGATTTACAAATTACTGTTAGGTCAACCTTGATTAGAGGATTTCAACTGATACAATGGTTAGAAAGTAATAGTAGGTTTTATCTGAAACATAAAACTCACTTTGCAAATACAGATCCAATTTAGCTCATATGTTGATCTACTGACTAGCCTTCATTATCATGTTCATCTTTGATCTTCTTGTAAATTCTTCAAGCAATCACCACAACTCTTCTCAGCTCCTCTCATCCTTTTCACAACTCTTCTCAGCCTTCTGCTTAGGTTCACCAATCAATGGAATCAACCTCTATGTTAACCTATAATTAGGTCATCCTTATACCTCCTTGATTAGGTAGTTTAATATTTTTCCACTTAATCATCTCCGTAGATCTTAGGTTTAGATTAGATTGATCGAATCCTTCCAACATTTCTTTCTCCTTCTTATCCTTCTAGATACTTAAAACTTCTCCTTCAATCCGTCCATAAAAAATGTTTACCTTGCATTAAATACTCCAGGTCATTCATCCTTATCTTCAACACTTTTTACATATTCCAATAATTCAACTATGTTGGTTGGGAATCTCAATTCCTTCATAAACTATAAAATATTGACACTTGGTCATCACTGTGTTCTTTTGTTTGGTCTTCACTGGATATCTTGGTCACCGCTAAAACTGTTCTTCTCAAAAATTACTATCTTTGCTTGGTTATTATCTGATACTCAGTAATTAATGATGCTTGGTCAACACTAAATTTTCTCAACTTGTACTGGTGCTCAGTCAACACTAGCATCACTCAGCTTACACTAAAGTTCCTTAATCTTATGCTCTATTGCTTGGTTAAGCCTATGCTTTTAGAAATTCTTTCCTTATTTCTTCTATGCTTTAATACAATTAACTTCTTTTCTTAGTGTTATAGATAAACAACACATTACCTTGCCAATGTGATAACTAATCAAGTACCCTTTGTAGTTTATTATAACTCAACCTTTCACTAGGTCTTCTCATTATCTCCTCTTCATCAATCAAAAGATATTGTACTTTAATAGATAGAAACTGTCTCACTAGTTAAGGTTTGACATCAATGAAAATATAACAATTGTTTCAATTGTAGTTTCCAACAAGTTTTCCATGTCGTTGATCTTGACCTTCCTTATAACATTCTTCTCGATTTCCCATAGATCCATGTCATGTAGTTTGTTCCCTCCATGTTTCACCAGTGCATCAAATACCCCCACAATGGCACTAAAGTCACCATCCAAATTGATCCACAACCTTCTACATAGTGCCATGCATAAGAGGCTTCATTCCCCCATTCAAATCATTGTCATGGAATTAACATTGGTACCTCAGTTGCCAGATCTTCCAACTCTTACACCGATTTTGAGGTTATACTTGCTTCCACCTTTTTCACCATAATGATCAATTACAAAGGATATGGGGAAAATTACCTATTAAATACATTTTTAGTAGGGGTATTATCCCTTGATCCCCACACTCAAGGATATTTGTCCCATCATAATCAAACAAAATAGAGAAAACATCAATTCAAGCAAGTGGGGTCCTCAACGTTCCTCTTAATTGGGAACTTAAATAAAGAATAAATGGAGGTGAACATAAAAAAATAGTTGTACCAAGATACTCCCCCCTGATGACACATTCCTTGACTACTTTAAAGAGAAATACCCAAAATACCACAAATTGGATACTAAGCAATGGGACTAACAAGGTAGCAGATTAGGCTACAAAGAAAGTGGTATGAAGGCTCCCTTGAGCTCAGTGAATGACCAAGGAACCAAAAAATTGGATTTGGCCTAACCTCAACTAGGGGAACCAATGAGACTAAGTGTACCTTTCTATATGTGCATGACCATCATTGAGGTCAAAAAAATTCTTGAAGAGGAATTTAGTAGATCCTATGGCAATATACTTAGTGATGAAGCCTTTTTAGGAAAATGCATCCTTCACCAAATCTCCATCAACCTCATTGACCTTCCACTCCTACACCTTGAACTCATATACTGGGATCAAACAAGAATCACCCACATCAATGTGACGTTCCAAATCCAGGACATGATCTTAGAATTTATGGGAGCAACAAAATGACATGACTGGGGGAATGATTCTACACGTGTATAAATTGGATCTCTAGGCATATTTGGGGGAAGAGGAAGTCCTTTCTCACAAAATAAAAAATCAAAAAGAAAACCACAAGTCTCCTAATGAAAAACCCTATGGGGGACTTCTTGACCCTAAAAAAGTAAAAATCAAGGATATATCCTCTAGTAAAAACCTCTTTGAGGCACTAGAGGATGAGAGCTCTCCTCTTCCTCTCATCCATCTTGATCGAAGAGACTAAGCCCATCAATTTTGGAACAAAAGAATGCTCATGCATCACATACATAGATGCTTCACTATTAGAAGATGAAGAAATGGATTTCAAGATAATCCTCCATGAGGCCTCTATTAACTTTTCATGGTCTAATTGTCACATGCTTGGGCTATACCCCAATCTAGTGGTCCATAATCTCATAGTGGATAAAAATGCCAAACCATTCAATAAAAAGCTCTGGGAAATTCACCCCAAGGTGGCCCTATTAATTGAAGAAAAGTTAGAGAAACTTCTAGAGGCTAATTTAATTTGCACCATCAACTATTCAAAGTGGATATCAAACATAGTGTTTGTATTTAAAATGATAGGTGATATCAGAATATGTACAAACTTCCAAGATCTCAACAATGCATGTCCCAAAGATGAATTTCCATAACCAAACATTGGAATTCTAGTGGACCTTACAATTGAACATGAGATTTTGTCACTCATGGACAACTTCTCTAGCTACAATCCGATACATATTGCAAAAGAAGATTAACACAAGATATTTCTCACAACCCCATGGGGTACCTTCTTCTACAATGTCATGCCCTTAGGTCTAAATAATGTGGGGGTTATGTACCAAAGGGCCATGATTTTCATCTTCCACAACCTGATCCATAAAATTCTTGAGGACTATGTGGATGACATTTTGGGAAAATCTAGAATGAGAGTTGATCCTTGCATGATCCTAAAGTGCATATTTGACCAAATCCACAAGTATTAGCTTAGGATCAATCCAAATAAGTGTGTCTTTGGACTAACATTTGAAAAAAAATTGGGCTTCATTATGTCAATGTGAGACATAGAAATAGATCCCAAGAAGGTCAAGGCAATATTAGAAATGCCTCCCCCAAGGAATCTCAAATAGTTGGGAAAATTACAAGGCTCCAATATGTCTGTAGTTTCATTTCACAACATAGAAAAATACCAATCATTTACTCATCTATTATGCAAAGAAACCACTTTCAAATAGGAACCTCACTATCAAAGGGGTTTCTAAAAGATCCAATAATATCTAGAAAACCTACTAATTCCCATATTGTATATCTTAGCTACTACAATGACACTAGGGACACTTCTAGCTCAACAAGATGATAATAGAAAGGAGAGAGTTGTCTAATACATCATTCACACACTTGTGGGATTTGACCTTAATTACTCAGCTATGGAGAAATCATGCCTTATAGTGGTGTTTACCACTCAAAAAGATTTAACACTAAATGCTAACCCACACAGTAAATATCATATCTAAGGTTGACCCACTGATGTACCTATACACTCTCACACTACCCTCACATGTTGTATGGAAAAATGGGTTATTCTCTTAAGTGAGTTCAAAATCCAGTACATAGACCATAAGGAAATCAAAGAAAAAGTCATTGCACATCAGTTGGATGAGGAACCATTGCTACATGCTTATCCTTTGGTCATGGAATTCTTAGGTGGGCACCTATGCACGATCAAACACTAACACACATGGAAGTTATATTTTGATTTCCCATACACATCTTGTGGATTGGGGACATGGATATTGTTTATCACCCCTCAAGGTGATTATATCCCTAAGGAATTCAAGTTATTCTCCCCCTGTACAAAAAAAAATCACAGAGTATGAGGCTCTCATCTTAGGGCTAAAAACAATCATTCAAGGGAATATCATGGAGATATAGGTGTTTGGGGATTCACAACTTATCATAAAAAAAGTCATGGATGAATTCTAAACAAAAGATGATAATATACTACTATATAAGGAGATGGTGGACAACATGAAATAATAATTTCAAGTCTTGTAGTTTATATAGGTTCCTAGATTACAGAACAAGGCAACAAACACTATGGACAGTATCGGCTCACTCCTTGACGTCCTTCTTGATGTGGTAGAGTATGAGTTCTTAGTTGAGTAGCTCCATGTGTGGGCTTTCAAAACTGTCAATTTTGAAATGAAGTGTGTTTTGGTTAGTCCCTATGGTACCATGACATCTATGCCCACATAAAATATGGTATTATATCCCCCCATCTCACTCACACCCAACACCAAAACCTTATTCTCCATTCATCCCATTACATCCTTTTCGCCAATATCCTATATCATCGAGGTTATCACAATGTACTCTTTGTATGTTTAAACACTAATGAGGTTGTTGGATATTGCTAATGCATTGGGGAGATGGCTGATACATTTAATATGTTGAGTGATGTTGGAGTTGTTGTTTTATTAGTGTTTTGTCACTAATGTCAACATATGTTTCTGTGAAGAGAACATGCCAGTTACTACAGTGTATGAACATTGTACGGATGTTTCAAAATGTGCAAAGTCAGATGAGAATATAGGAAGATGTTGTGATCTTATATCCAAAATTGCATCATGTAATGTTATATATTGGATGAGTTACAAATGTTTTGATGAAGACTGGCTACTGGATTGTGACAGTGGAAGTTGACAGAGTGAGTCTTTGTATTTTTGGTATATCTTACAGAAGGTATGGATTCAATGTATGCAAGATTAAGAGATGATAGAAAAGGTACTGAAGAATGTTCATTGGTTAGTGCAAGGTACAAAAAGTAGGATGACGTCAGATATGGAGTGTGTTCTGGAGATGACCTCTTTGAAAGCCAACTTGAGGGCTGTAGCATGTATTATGGATGGCGAATATGAATTAAGGATGTTGATCCTTAATTGTTGTAATGTAATCATTATATACTTATTTTAGATACCATGTGTATCTTAGCAAGGGTTTATGTAATTGTTTGTATATTTGGTAAGCTTAATCGGCCGACTTGATCATATAAAATATAATAAGGTATATATGTAAGATATTTTATTTGGAAAAGATATGGATGAGATGTATGTGATGTGAAAGAGGATTGTGTAAGCTGCAAGCTTGTACCTGCTAGATGTAGAGTGAAGAATTGTATGTACTTCATTGGAACTGATCAAGAAAAGATAGTTTCTATCAGACAGTTCACAAGGATTATGTATTTTATCATATACACTTGTGTTGTGAATAGTGTGTTCTGAAGGTGGACTTAACCTTCTTTGGGCAGTGAGCCTACCCTCTTTTCTTGACTCCTAACAAGGTCTATTCTCTAACAAGCACTATGTACTATAATGCTTTAATTAGGTCCTAACAGGGATAGATCTTCTAATAAGGATATTATACTCTCAGTACATCATTTGTGGGGGCTAATTCCCACCAGGGTTTTTACCTTTAACAAGGTTTTCCCGACACCAGAATATTATGTTATTGTGTTGGAATTCATTGTGTTCATTGGATTTGATATTGATGTTATTCAAAGTTTAAAGTTTAATATTCTATCACACAAATTATTCACCCCCCTCTTAGTTGTATTGTGGATTTTTATTCCTAACAATTGGTATCAGAGCTTCTGGTCCTTAGAGATAAAGATTAATAGCTTGAGGTGATCTTGGAGATGGAGTTCTATAAGAAGGATAGTTCACAATTTGATCTTGAAAACTTTGACAGTTGGAAGAATAAGATGCAAAATCATTTACTATGTTTGGTCATTGACTACTAGATGATTACTCAGAATCAGGTTTCTATGAAGGCTGAGGATGAATTGGAAAAAGCTACTGATGATGAAAATAATGTATTGTCATATAACATGGTCGCAAGGGAAGCATTGATCAATGCACTCTCTGAAGGAGAATTTACTGGGGTTAAAGATTTGGATTCGGCATACAATATTTGGGAAATATTAGAAGCACTATATGAAGGAGACAAGTATACCAAGAAAGAGAAGTTATAGAATTGGAGAAAAAAATGGAGAAGCTAAAAATGAAGGATGATGAAAGCATTAGGGATTATGTTTAAAGGGTTACAGAGGTTGTGGTTGGAATCATAAATTGTGGAGGCACTTATGATGAAGAAGAAGTTATTGCAAAGATCCTTAGATCATTGACACCTATTAACAAGAATAAGGCTATAGCTATACAAGAAACTATACCTTTGACTCTGAACTTTAGCAGAGAGATGTTGATTGCAAAGCTAACTGCCTTTGAAGCTGCTGAAATGGGAGATTCTATACCTGAAGTTGAATCTACATTTAAAGCATCTACACACAAGAATATAATGTCTGCACTTCTAAGCACAAGCATTGAGAACCTAAAAGAAGAGTTCGGTGAATATGCTAAGGAATGGGAACAAATACAAGAAAAGGAAAGAAAGATGGATGAACTTGTTGCACTGATTGCTAGAATAGAAAAGAGAGGTAAGGGTAAATTTGAAGAAAAGTTACCTTTGAAATGTTTTTCATGCGATAAGGTAGATCATTTTGCATCTCGATGTCCTACAAGAGTTCCTAAGCACAAGACTAAGTTTTTCAAGTCTAAGTATTCAAAGGAGAAGGAATGTTATTATGCTAGTGAAGGTATTTCTGATGATGATGATTTAGATTATGAGGAGATTCAATTTATTTCTATTAAAGATGAAAAATCAGTGCATGAAGAAAAAGATTTAGTATCACACGTTGATAAGAAATATGAATGGATTATAGATAGTGGTTGTTTGCATCATATGACTGGAGACAAAAAAAAGTTTGTTAAATTAGTGAAGTATGATGGTGGTGTTGTGAGATTCAGAGACAATCTTCCTAAACCTATCATAGGAGTAGGATCTATTACTTTGGATAGAAAGACTAATACTGATAATGTACTACTTGTTGATAGACTTAAGCATAACTTGTTGAGTTTTGGATAGCTGATGGACAAAGAATTTCAATTACAATTCAATGATGGTAAATGTTTTATCAGAAGTAAGGTAGGAAAGTTGATTGCAACCAATACTAAATCTAGAGCTAATGTATTTGAATTAAATACATCTGGAGCCTCTCGTTTTATTGAAAAGGTAGATGATAGTTGGTTATGGCACATAAGGTTTTGTCATGTTAACTTTGATAATATTGTGAAGACAAGTTTGACTAATATAGTAAGAGATCTATCGAAGATTGTGAAACCATCTAACACTGTATGCAAAGAATGTATTATGGGAAAATAGACTAGAAGCAGTTACAAAAGTAAAGCATATACATCAAAAGGAAAGTTGGATCTAGTGCATATAGACCTATGTGGACCTACAAGGACAAGATCATACTATGGTGAAAGGTATTTTATACTTTTTGTTGATGACTTTTCTGGAATGATGTGAGTCACTTATTTGAAAGAGAAATCAGAAGCATTTGATAAATTCAAGATATTCAAAGAAAAAATAGAGAATTAATTAGGTTTAAAGATAATTTTTTTTAGGTCAAATAGAGGTGGAGAGTTTACTTTAGATCTATTCAATTCATACTACGAAGAGCATGGAATACAAAGAAATACATCTTCTCCTAGGATTCCACAATAGAATTGGATAATAGAGCGAAGAAACATGACTATACTTGATGCTGCTAGGACAATGTTGCTTGAAGGAAATGTATCTCATATGCATTGGAAAGAAGTTGTTGGGACAAAAGTGTACACCTTGAACATAATTCAAATTAGAGAAGGCATAAGTAAGACTCATGAATTATGGTTTGATCATACTCCTACTGTAAAATATTTTAGAATATTTGGTAGTAAGTGCTATATCAAGAGAGATGATGAGATAGGGAAGTTTGTGTATCATCAGAAAATGGAAGCACTTCCATTTAGGATAGATTTAGCCCTCTGAGTAGGTGGTTTGGGGTCATTTCAAGCACCTTGAGTGGGTCTTTGACTGGATCTAGATTTTTCCCCCTGTTTTGCTTCTCTCTCCACCTGTTTCTAGCCTCTTTCTGGCACTCTATCCTGAGAAACTGAGATCTTTGACTTCAAGGTCAAGGATGAACTTCTGGGTCAAGGTCAACCTCAAATTTGACCTAGGTCAAGGATGAATTTGACTTTGACCTAGGTCAAAGTCGACCTCGACCTTGACCCTAGGTCCAAATTTTAGATTTTGGAGGTTTCGAGATGTTGGGCTTCAGAAAGCTTTATTTTCCCACTTCTGGGTTGGCTGTTTCAGAGTTTGGAATGGTAAACTCTTAAATTGTATTTAATCTAGGTCCATTTCTAGTGGTTAAGGCTTAATTGGAATTTAATTCTCCTATGTCGGCCTCTCTAGAAGTTTTTTCCCTATACTAGTATAAAAGGAAGGCCCCCTCTCTCATTTTCACGATCCACGATCAAGCATCTTTTGCAATCCACCATCCATAGAATTCAAGAAAATGCAATCAAGTGATCAAGAAATCTTCAAGAAATAAAGAAGAAGGAAAGAATTTAAGAATTCATTCATTCTTAAGCATTCAAGCATTCAAGCATTCAAGATCCAATTCATCAAGGAGTTCCATTGATAGCCATTAAAGGATTCAATCTCTTTGGAGCCCTCTTGTTGAAGATTCCTCCATCCACATTCATCCAAGCTTCTTCCTATTCCAAGATCCACTAAAGATTGGTGTTGAAGATCTAATGCAATTGATTTGAGACATCCTACATTCAATTAAACATTCATTTGGAGCATCCATACTTGTGGATTCAAGGTTTTGAATCCTCCATAAGGATTTCAACATAAGCAAGGTGAATAGCTCCATTTAATTTGTTTATATATTGCAATTTCAATTAAATTTCAAGGTTGATTCCAAACCAATGTTTGACCAAGGAAAACCCCTCATCCAACAAACAAACCCCCTTTTCTTGCAGATCTAGGTGCGGGACAATGAATATCAGTGCATATCTGAGTACCCTTTTTGGTGAACTTTCGGGATCTACAAACAAAATTTCCGTTGGAGCTGTGTAGGTCAAGGATGACCTTTTGGGGTAAGATTGTACCTCAGGGTAAGATCTTACCCCTATCTTGGGTCAAGGATGACCTCACTCAGAAAAGCAAAAGGTTTCTGGGTTTTCTCTGTTTCTGCATTTCTAGCCTAGATCTGGTTGCAGAATTCCTTGAAACTGTACACAGACATCATAAAATAGCATTTTCCAGATCTGTCATATTTGAGGTTAGTATTTGTTTTCAATTCAATTAAGATTTCAATACACACTTTCCATAATGGAATATAAGGTTTTTATCTTTCTTCATATTCTCCATCGATTGATTCATTTATGTATTGACCATCCTCTTGTGGTTAATCAATTTGGATCTTCCTTTGGGAATTTTAGGTTAAAAGGTACATCTTATATTCCCATCTTCATTATATTATCACACACATCCATTTCAAATGTAATATAACACTATTTGGTCACTTATATTTTGGGTGACCACATTTTTTTATATTACATTTTTGTGAACCCGTGATGGGCAACTCTTTCTTTTATGGTGTTAGATCTCCCTTTGTATTACCTTGTGTGTTCACCTTTATATTACATTTTGGTGAACCTGCGATAGGCAACTCTTTCTTTTATGGTGTTAGATCTTGCATGTATTAGGTTTCTTTTATGTGTTTGCATCTCATATAAAATAAAAATACAAAAATATTCATTTGTTCTTGCTTTGTGTTTTCTTAGTTTAGTTCATTTGCATTGCATTGGTATATGAGCTTTACTACATCTAGTCATACTTATAATATTTTGGTTAGATGAAGTCGTAGACTTATGGGTGCCTTTAATCCCGAGTCTTCCTCTCCTTTTCTTAGGATTCTAGATGACAATTTGATTCTTCATAATTCCAACCCTACTATGGACCAAAATTCTTCTCACTCATCTCATGATGAGGATGATGCTTTAAGAGTTCCTCCTGAACAAGTCCAAAAACTTTCAACTGAACTTGATAAAATGGGTAATTGGCTTATTCAAGAAAACCATAATCAAGATTCTATTCAAGCTATAGGCTCTTAAGAAAGTTCTTTGTGATAATGATCAAGGTGTTAATATCCTCCGTGGTATTACTCACCTTGTGCATTCAAATGTTAAACCTTTAGCTCAAGAAGCTCAAGATTTAGGATCGATTCCTCCTATTACTAGTGTGGAACCTTCTTCTATTCCCTTACCTAGTATTCCTACTTATACCTCTCCTTTGGTGACTACAACGGTTCCCTCTCTTCCTATGAGTGTTCCTCCTGTGTCCCTTCCTATATCACAACATTCTTACCATAATGTTCCTTTTACTTATTTTAATCCTCTTCCAACTATGGTTCCAAGTGTTCCTCCAATTGTGTCTTCCATTCCTATAGCTTCATACACTTTACCTAGTGTTTCTAATGTTATTATGCCTCCTATTTCCTCTAATGATTCAACAATCATTTGTTTGGCTCAAACTATGTCATCTTTACAACAACAACTTGCCTCCTTAACTCAAAACAAGTTTAGCATTCCTACATGTAACATGGGAAGTCCTCTATCCCTAGACATCATTCATACTCCCATTCCTTAGCAAGACGATATGCCTCATCTTGAGAATTATAATGGTAAGGGAGACCTTGTTACTCATGTTAAAATATTTCAAATCCTCTGTAGTGACTATGCCCATGACCATAGGATTTTAGCCAAGTTGTTTGCTAGAACTTTTCATGACAAGGCCTTACAATGGTATTGTTCCTTGCCTCCTTATTCTATTGACTCTTTTCCAAAACTTTCCCATGCTTTTATTCAACAATTTCAAAATAACATTGGTTTGCAAAAGTCTTTAATTGATTTGATGCATTGTAAAAAAAACACTAAGGAAAAATTGACTGAATTCATTGGTAGATTTAAGCATTTGCATGCTCAAATTTCTTATCCTATTCCTGATATGGATATTCAACATATGTTTATTTCAAATTTACAAAAGGATATTAGAGATAAGATTCTGCTTATTGAATTTACCTCTTTTCAACAACTTTGTGCAGCGCTTCATCATTATCAATTACAAGTGAGTCAATTTGAGAAACACTCCAATGGATCCTATTCCAGTTGATAAGAGTGATGCTGCTCCTAATCCAAATAAATTTAAAAAACTCAACAACTATGTCAAGATAAATAAACAAGTGAATACAGTTGTTGATCAAGTTGTTGTTGCATCTCACAATGTCACTTCTACGTCCACTGCTTTTCATTTGAATCGTATGTTTACTCCTCTCTCTGAATCTTTACATTCTATTATAAATAGGTTGTTAAATGCTAGTGCTAATATGATTACTTTACCTCCTATTTGACCTCTTTTACCTGCTATGATAGCATGTAAATCTTTTGATCCTAAAGCTTTTTGTCAATACCATCGTCAAAATGGCCATGATACTAAGAAGTGTTATTCTTTAAAACATAAGGTTCAAGATTTAATTGATTCTAATGCCTTATCCGTTGATAATTTTGATGGTAGTGGGAACAAGTCTGTCTCTCTTCCTAATCAAAACCTTCAAATCTATATGAATCCTTTACCTACACATGATACTAATACCATTGCTCAACCATCTTCTATGGGTATTGTTTATGTTTCAATGATGGATGATCTTAATCATATTGTTAACCATGTGGAGCATGTTGTTTTGCCTCAACCTCAAAATCAAACTCAAACTCAAGTTCCACCTCAAACTAAACCAGAACCACAGCCTAAACTGAAATCTCAGCCAGAACCTTGAAAACAACCTAAGAATAAAAGACCTCAGGAACTCTTGATTACCTTCGATGATTCTGAGACTATTAAAGCTCCTGACAGTCCCCTTTACATTTATGCTAGGATTTCTCAGATACCTATGTGTGGTTGTCTTGTTGATCCTACATCTTTAGTCAATGTTATTACTGAAGAAAATCTTTTTATGAAAAACTTGCAATGTGATTCTTATGATACATCTGATGTATGGATTCAAACTTGTAATGGTTTTCTTTATCCATCATTTGGTTCTATTGATTTTCCGGTTGAACTTAGTGGTAAAATTGTGAACACTACCTTTATTGTTGTTCCTACTTTTGATCAATTTCAAGTTAAGCTTGGTTTGCCTTGGTTGAATGCCATGCATGCTGTTGCTTCTCCTATCCATAAGTGCCTTAAATTTGTTCATGATGAAGTAGTGAATATGATTAACCATAGTTTATATCAACCTTCTAGGCCCAGGGATTGTCCTACACTTGACTTCTTTTGGATTTCAATACATAATTCATGTCCTCGATCTGATAATCTCTTTTGCTCATATCAAGCCTATAAGCATCGCAAGAGTCTTGAGTTAAGTATGCCACTGATGGATCTTAATCATGGTCTTTTTCCTACACCTTCCATACCTCCTTTATCTCTAGCTTCTAATTATGTTAATCAAGCTCCTAGTGTTGCTTGTCAGTTTGTTGAGAATCCTACTAATCCTCTTATAGAACCTATGAAGGATCCTATAGTTGTTCCTCCTAGTTCTCATCATATTTCAAACTAGATGAAATGTAATCAATCTGCTAATAAATGTCGTAAGAAGTGTCGTGCTCAAGATAAAGCCCATACTTCTGTTATTCAAAGTTCTTTACCTTCTTTTGATCAATCTATGCATGATGTGTTAGAAGAAGTTACTACTAATAATGATGTTAAGATGCAAGATTATGATGATTCTATTCATATCTTAGATACTATTTTGATTAATCTATATGAAGAAGATACTCTTGATGATACTAACGATGTTAATGATGAATATGAGACTATTGACATTGACATTGATTTACCTAATATGTTTTCATCACAACTGACACTTACACCTAGTATTGAACATTATGATTCTCAAGAGGATCCTTTTTTGAAACTGGCTATCATTCCTACGGTGTTAGATATAGTCCCTCTTGTGAGTTACCCACCTCCCTGTTGGTACCCATATAGACCCTGAAAATAAACTTTCAAGTTTAGGGTCTTGAACCTCTTTGAACTACTTCAAACCAAGATTCAAACAGGTTCGAAGTGGTTCAGTTTGCATAAGTAGATTCATAGGTTCAGAGGTTCAGACATTTGGAATTCAGTTCGAAGGCTCAACAAGTTTAGTATTATAGGCGACCTTGGTGATTTCAAAGTGCAGCATTCAGATTCTAGGTTTTGTCTGATACTTTTGGTTCAATTGATACAAAGAGTTTCATGGGTTTAGATATTCAATTCAAGTTTGGATTCAACAAAACCAATAAGGGCCCTCCAATGTGCAAAGATGATCTTTCCAAATCATTAACATTTTTGTCATTATAAAAGTGGATTGACATAGTTGACTGCTGCCGAAAAAAGGGAATAAAATTTGATAGATGGCCGCTCTTTAATGCAAGAAAGGTATCTACAATGGTCTCCACATCCTTATTACAACTTTCTTTTTGGGAAGATGGTGAACTCATGGACTTCAGATACATTTCCATATGTAGAGCATCAATAATACCATGCATAGTCGGGTTCGTGATTAACTAATTTTTGTATGAGAAATGCTATAAAGTTCCTATATCTTTAGAGGTTTTTAAAATATCTCTAGATTTGAATCAAATTGTCCCTTAAGATAAAATCAAAATGCAAGCATGGACATGAAGAATGCTCAAAGTTTTTAATGTAACAGGCAACCATGGATTTGTAGGAAGTAGTAAAATAGTCATATTGTGAGGGGAATAACTCCCAATTCCACCATTGGATCGGGCTAATTTTTCTCTATGTTTGAGAAATCCTAGCTCTACAACTTTCCACTGGAGCAATTGTCAAAATTTTGTTTGGTTCGCGAGATATGGATGACTGAGTTAAGTAGTGTCAAAACTGTCAATGACAGTCACAAAATGCTGACAACACTTCATCACCAGCATATGCCAACTGTCAAAGGATAAATGCGTATTTAATTTGATATGATAAACATATTCATTTTTATCCTTATGGCTATAATGTATATAAAACATTAAGCTTGAGAAAAGAAACAAAGGTTGTTTTGTTTCTTTAATAGATCTTAAAGAATCAATTATTTAACTGAAAAGAGCTACATGGGGAAAAAAGGAAAGAATAATAATATTTTCTAGATTCAATCAGATGGAAGAAAAAGGATTATAAAAGAAAGATTTTTCAATTCAGATAGGGCTCTTCTTTTTCTAGGGAAGTCTTTGTGATAGATAGAAGAGAAACTGATTTTAGTTTCTATATTGTAACAGGAGGGATTTTTTTTTTTTAAGAACAGTCTTATTGTACAGAAATAGAAGTCTTTGAATTTCTATTGAGGCATTAATGAAATGAAGATGATATTCAAAGTCTTTGAATTGTCTAAATTTTTCTTTTGATTGCAATTGGACTTTGGGCTAGCATGATCACTTATTTATGTCCCTTCTGTCATTAAAGATTGTTTGTATGAATTTATTCCAGAACTTTGTTTTTTTGGAAATTTAATCATACAAGAAGAAAGAATTTCTCTATCTATTTTCAGTCTAGGTGATATTCATGAATGTAGATGATTAAACTTTGATTTATTTGTCTGCAACTTCTCCTTGTTAATTGATCTTTTGCATTTATTTCCAAGATTATGAGTAGATGTTAATGTACCTTTTTTGTTTTCTGGTAAAAAGCATACCCCAAATTTTAATCACTGCATATCTTTAAAGAGGGAGCTGTACCTCTCAAAATTCAGAAGAAAGTTATCAATTCAATGATAAATTCTCCAACTGTTGGTGATATTTTTCCTTCTTTCCAGGCGTTGTGAGTCATATTATGCATTTATTTTTGAAGGACAAATCATTCACCAACACTTCCCTAAATGATAAGAATGACATAGGGAGAGTAGGCGGCGTGCTTGATTGGCTGATCCTTCATGGTAGCTTCTTGTGTGTTTGTCTATTGTACTGTGCTTCTCCCATGACGTATTTAGTAAATGTTGTTAGATTATTTTATACGACCATTGTTTCTTTGTTGGTGCAAGGTGATAAAAGAATTGAACCTATTGTACTATTCCTCTATATGTATCTTTATTCTTCTATATGTTGTTTCATGTTATGTTGTACTTGTGCTATTGTTTGTAAATGTTTTCTTGTGTAATCTTCTTAGATTCACGACTCGGTAGCACTGATTCTTTTTGGTTTCCATGTCATGGTCCAAAAAAATTCTTCGTCGTATCTCTTATGTGATCTTTCCTCCATTGTGATTGTAGTTCTACTTTCTTTGGGGAATGATGTCAATTCATTTGCAATAATATTATACACACACACACACACACACACACACACACACACACATATATTATATTACAATCATATTGACCCCATGATAGGTAGATCCCTTCTATGTTCTCTGTACGTTTATGTTGTATTTTCCTTGATTTGTCTTCATTTGTGGGCATCTCATAGTGGAAACGTAATTAGTGGAGTTGTTTATGTTTCTGTTCAAGCCATTGCTCCTGTTAAAGTGTTAGCAATGAATTTAATGTGGGGCCATACACTCTAATCACCTATTACACACACACACTTTTAATACATATATATTTTTCAAAGCTCTTCTCTCCCTTTATGGATTAGTGACTAATCCCTAAAGTATGGATTTTCATTTTATAAGATCTCTTGATCCCTCCAGTTTCAAAATTTTGATCCCTTAAGGTCGAAGGTGTCCTTAAGACTAAATCTCTTTTTCTTTTTGGTTTTACTCATGTCGAATATAATATTTCTAGGAGTGAATCTTTGATGGGTTGACTAGTGAGTAGCCACATTCACTAGGTAGTTCAATTCCATCTTTCTAGTTGCGTTGTTTCCTTGTGTGGTTCACAGTGGGACATAAGTTCTCATTGGGAAAGATAATCACACCCTCTCTCTCTCTCTCTCTCTCTCTCTCTCTCTCTCTTTTCTAGAGATGTATCTCTTATTGTGATCTTGGAGTTGATGAAGACTTGAGTCTTTGGGGGCTTGAGGTTTTTTTGTCCCTTTGATTTCAATGAGATTATCTTTTTCATTATGATTTCCTTTACCAAGATTTTGCATCGAGTCCATTCTCTTGCTAAAGTGGGGGCTAAATGTATCATTGAAAAATAGAAACATTTCCATTTAGGACAGGTTTAGCCCTTTGAGTAGGTGGTCCAAGGTCATGTCAAGTGCCTTGAGTGGGTTTTTGACTGGATCTATCTTTTTCCCTATTCTACTTCTCTCTCCACTTGTTTCCAGCCTCTTTCTGGCACTTTATGTTGAGAAACTAAGATCTTTGACTTCAAGGTCAAGGAAAACCTTTTGGGTCAAGGAAAACCTCAACTTTGACCTAGGTCAAGGATGACCTCGATGTTGACCTAGGTTAAAGTCAACATTGACCTTGACCCTAGGTCCAAATTTTAGATTCTGGAGGTTTCTGTATGTCGAGCTTCAAAAAGTTTTATTTTCCCACTTCTGGGTCAGCTATTTTGGATTTCAGAATGGTAAAATCTTAAATTATATCTAATCTACATCCATTTCTAGGGGTTAAGGCTTAATTGGAATTTAATTCTCCTATGTCAGCCTCTCTAGAAGTTTGTGCCCTAGACTAGTATAAAAGGAAGCCTCCCTCTCTCATTTTCAAGATCCACAATCAAGCATCTTTTGCAATCCCACATCCATAAATTCAAGAAAATGCAATCAAGTGATCAAGAAATCTTCAATCAAGCAAGAAGGAGAAGGAAAACATTCAAGCATCCAAGCATTCATTCATACTTAAGCATTCAAGCATTCAAGATCCAATTCATTAAGGAGATCCATTGATAGCCATTGAAGGATTCAATCTCTTTGGAGCCCTCTTGTTGAAGATTCCTCCATCCAAATTCATCCAAGCTTCTTCCTATTTGAAGATCCACTCAAGATTGGTGTTGAAGATCTAATTCAATTGATTTGAGACATCCTACATTCAATTATACATTCATTTGGAGCATCCATACTTGTGGATTCAAGGATTCAAATCCTCCACAAGGATTTCAACATAAGCAAGGTGAATAATTCCATTTACTTTGTTTATATATTGTAATTTTAATTACATTTTAAGGTTGATTCAAAATTGGGGTTTGACCAAGGAAAACCCCTCATCCAACAAAAAAACCCCATTTTCTTGTAGATCTAGGTGTGAGACAACGAATATCAGTACAAATATGAGTACCCTTTCTGGCAAACTTTCGGGATCTGTGAACAAAATTTCTGTCGGAGCTATGCAAGTCAAGGATGACCTTTTGGGGTAAGATCTTACCCCTATCTTGGGTCAAGGATGACCTCACTCAAAAAAGAAAAAGGTTTCTAGGCTTTCTCTATTTCCGCATTTCTAGTCCAAATCATGTTGAAGAATTCTTCGAAACTGTACACAGATATTAGAAAACAACATTTTCTAGATCTGTCATATTTGAGGTTAGTATTTGTTTTCAATTCAATTAAGACTTTAATAAACACTTTCCATAACAGAATACAAGGTTATTCTCTTTCTTCATATTCTCCATCGATTGATTCATCTATGTATTGACCATCCTATTGTGGTTAATCAATTTGGATCTTCCTTTGTGAATTTGAGGTTAAGAGGTACATCTTATATTCCCATCTTCATCATATTATCACACACATCTATTTCAAATGTAATATAACACTATTTGGTCACTTACATTTTGGGTGACCACATTTTTTTATATTAGAGTTTGATACTAGAAGTGATGAAGGGATTTGCCTTAGTTATTCTACTAAGAGAAATGCTTACAAATGTTTTAATTTGTGATTAATAAAGATGATCGAAAGTAATAATGTGAAGATAGATGAAAGGTTTCAGTTACAAGAAAGAATGTATGATTGTAATCAAGATACATAGATCAAAGATGCTGCTGCTACAAAAGAAGAAGAACTTGTTGAGATTGAATGCAAAAGATATTTGTGATGATGACACAAATGAGACTACTGAGGTTCCTAAGACTCTGAGGTATGTAAAGAAAGACAATCCTGAAAAGAAAATTATTGGTAATACAAATCAAGGAGTAATGACTAGATCAATGGCTAGAGAAGAAATTTGTTTAATTTCTCAAGTTGAACCAAAGACTTTAGATGAAGATTATAGAGATGAATCTTGGATAAATGCTATGAAGGAAGAGTCAGATCAAATAAAGAAGAATAACACTTGGGAATTGGTTCCTAGACCTAAAGAAAAAAATTTAATAGGAACTAAATGGGTTTTCATAAACAAAATGAATGAAGAAGGAGTTGTTGTAAGAAACAAAGAAAGATTGGTATATAAGGGTTACTCAAAACAAGATGGCATAGATTTTGAAGAGACATTTGCTCCTATTGATAGAATAGAGGTTGTGAGATTATTCTTTTCTTATGCTACACATAAAGACTTCAACCTATATCAGATGGATGTGAAATCTACATTCTTGAATGGGGATCTTCAAGAAGAAGTGTATATGGAATAACCTGATGGATTTTCTCTATCCGAAGATGGAGACATAGTATGAAAATTGAAGAAGGAACTCTATGGACTGAAGCAAGCTCCAAGGGATTGGTATGAAAGGTTAGACAAATATTTACTTCACCTTGGGTTTAGAAAAGGTAATGCTGATGGTAATCTATATTGAAGAACTAGTGAAGATGGAGTTTTGATAATAGAAGTTTTTGTTGATGATATTATCTTTGGAGGCAATGATGAATTGTGTAAGAATTTTTCTAAAGAGATGGAAAATGAATTTGAGATGTCCATGATAGGTGAAATGAAATTATTTCTAGGAGTGCAAATAATTCAGAACAAGAATGGAATTTTATTTCTCAGACTAAGTATCTTAAAGAAATGTTAAAGAAGTTTGGAATGGAAGATTGTAAACCACTTGGTACACACATGGTGACTAGTAATAAACTATCAAGTAATGATGAGACTAAGTGTATTTTTCAGACCAAGTATAGATCAATGGTTGGTGGATTACAAGATCTAACTCACACCAGACCAGATATTGCTAATGCTATTGGAATTGTGGATAGATTTCAGGTAGAATCTAAAGAGACACACCTAGCTACTAAGAAAAGGATATTTAGATATCTCAAAGGAATAATTGAATATGGCTTATGGTATGATAAAAATGATATCTTTGAACTTCATGCTTATACTGATGTTGATTGGGCAGGAAATATTGATGATAGGAAGAGTACTAGTGGTGGTGCATTTTTCCTTAGGAAAATGTTAGTTTCATGGCTAAGTAAGAAGCAAGATTGTATAGCTCAATCTACTGCAGAATTAGAGTATGTTGTTGCTGCTATTAACTGCACTCAAATTGTTTGGATGATACAAATGCTGAAAGACATTAGAATAACTTTTGATGAGCCAATGGCTATCCATTATGATAACACTAGTACAATGAATATGTCAAAGAATCCGGTGATGCATTCTAAAACTAAACATATCTCTATCAAGTATCACTTCTTGAGGGACGAGGTGGTAGAAAAGGAAATCAAGTTGGAGTATATTAGCACAAAGGAGCATATTGTAAACATATTTACAAAACTATTGTCAAAAGATACCTTTGAGTATCTCAGAGGTATGCTTGGGATTCAGGCCCCTCCTAGTTTGAATTAAATGATGCAGGGATGCATCAGTCCAAAGGTTTTAAGAGCCTTATCATATTCAAGACTTGATGTAGGGATCTACTCCTTAGGGGGAGTGATCGTTGAAGAAAGTTGTGAAGAATAGTTGATGACTTATGGAACCCTTGCCACTGTTGTCAAAGGGGGAGAGTTTCTATGATAAAATACCTACTGTATGGGGAGATTGTATGGAGGTGTACTATGAGAGTACTTTTTGGCTACAGAACTTTGGATTGATAAAACTAAAACTTTGGATTAATGGATTTTCCCATATGTTGACATCAATGCTAAAGGGGGAGATTGTTGGATATTGCTAATGCATTGGGGAGATGATTGATACATTTAATATGTTTATTCACTATGTTGAGTGATGCTAGAGATGCTTTTGTTGTCATTAGTGTTTTGTCACTGATGTCTGCATATGTTTTTGTGAAGAGAACAGGCTGGTTACTATAGTGTACAGACACTGTATAGATGTTTTAGAACATGTGAAGTTAGATGAGGATACATGAAGATATTGTGATTCTATATCCAAAATTGTATCATGTAATGTTTCATATTGGATGAGTTACAAATGTTTTAGTGAATACTGGTTACTGGACTTTGACAGTGGAAGTTGACAGAGTGAGTCTTTGTATTTCTGGTATATCTTACAAAAGGTATGGGTTTAGTGTATGCAAGATTAAGAGATGATAGACAAGGTATTGAAGAATGTTCCATGGTCAGCACAAGGTATGGAAAGAAGGATGACATTAGCTGTGGTGTGTGTTCTAGAGATGACCTATTTGAAAGCCGACTTGAGGGATGTAGTGTGTATTATGGATGGTGAATATGAATTAAGGATGTCGGTCCTTAATTATTGTAATATAATTATTATATACTTGTTTTAGATACCTTGTGTATCTTAGAAAGGGTTTATTTAATTATTTGTACATTAGGAAAGCCTGATCGGTTGACCTGATCATGTAAAATGTAATAGGGTATATATGTAAGATCTTTTCTTTAGAAAAGATATGGATGAGATGTATGTGATGTGAAAGAGGATTGTGAAAGTTGTGAGCTTGTACCTGCTAGATGTAGACCAGAGAATTGTATGTACTTTATTGGAACTGATCAAGTAAAGATAGTTTCTATCAGACAGTTCACAAGGATTGTGTATTTACTCATATACACTTGTGTTGCGAACATTGTATTCTAAAGGTGGACTTAACCTTCTTTTAGAAGTGTGCCTACCCTATTTTATTGACTCCTAATAGGGTCTATCCTCTAACAAGGACTATGTATTATAATGCTTTAATCAACTCCTAACAAGGCTAGATCTTCTAACAAGGATACTATACTCTCAGTACATCATTTGTGGGTGCTAATTCCCACTAGGGTTTTTACCTTTAACAGGGTTTCCCTGACACCAAAATATTATGTTATTATGTTGGCATTCATTGTGTTCATTAGATTTGATATTGCTGCTATTCAAAGTCTAAAGTTTAATATTCTATCATACAACTGATTCACCCCCCCTCTCAGTTGTATTGTGGACTGTTATTCCTAACAAAGGTTTCTTTGGCATTCAGATAGGTTCACGGTGAATCCTATGGTGTCCACATGAGTGGTATGGTCTTAGCCAACAAATTCTCAAATAAGGATACTACTAGCCTACCATGGAGCATGATGCACTAGTAAATTTGACCTTATTTTTCTACCAAATTTTTTGACCATCAATTAAAAAGGTTTAGATTGGTCGGATTATAGAAGGAAAACTTTTTTTTTTTTTAATCCATGCCCATGTTGGTCGAAATTTTGACCAATATGATGTAGGTCAAAATTTCAACCAACACGGGCATAACTTAAAAAAAAAAGATTTCATATCTCATTTCATTATGAGATCAAGCTTGGAGTGCGCGAAGGAGGAGCACCTGTGAGGGTTTTAATTGTTATTTGGTGTAAAAGGAGGACTGCTTGCGAGGGTTTCCACTGTTATTTGGTGTAGAAGGAGGACCACCTGCGAGGGTTGCCACTATTATTTGGTGTAAAAGGAGGACCACCTGCGAGGGTTGCCACTATTATTTTGGTGTAAAAGGAGGACTGCCTGTGAGGGTTGCCACTGTTATTTTGTGTAAAAGGAGGACCGCCTGTAAGGATTTCCTTACTCTGCATTTGTATAGCATTTTTTTATGCTTCTACGCTATTGGTACTTGTTGGTTACCTACTTAGGGCCCATGAGCAATGTGCTAGGGCATCATGTATTGTGTATTTGCTAGCACGTTTTTGATCATTGTATAAGTGTTTGATATTTTGATCTCTGTTTATATACATTGCTGCTATTACATTCATGAGGTACTTATTGATAAGCCCATGGCTATGTTCTTGACATTACATGAAGCTAGGGCATCATTATTTTGTGTTTATCCTAAATTTTCTACTCATGAACAACTTGTGAGTGATTTATTGTTCATCCAAGGCACCATTGTTACTGGTTTTTAGGGATCTAAATGAATTGTTATGGTATTATGATGCATTTACATTGAAGTCTTGGATAGTTTCTATTAAAGTTTGGAAGTGTTTAATCCCTCAAAACATGACTGTCCTTGTACAATCAAGGTATGTAATAGTCTATCAAAATAACCCCACCCCATATAAAAAAACCAAAAAATATCAATACAATGACAAGTTTGAAGCCAAAAACCATCCCTAAAATAGGCCCACAAATGCAAAGAAAGCATTTCATCACAATTCTTCCAAAACATAGCTTAAAACAGGCATCTTGACAATCTGGCCACACTCAAGAGGATTCCCAAACCACCGAAATCTTCTAAATTGTGGTAAAGTTTTGTGTTATACCTGTATGGATCAATGGCAAGGTTTTAGTCTCTATAACCTATGTGGATAGTTCTTGTTTATATCCCTATTTCATATTGGGCTTTATACATATTGTTGATTTTAATCTTAAACCTCATTTTGAGTTCTCTTGTTTGTGATTATATGTCTAACCCTAATTTGAGTAAGGTTTTTTTTTGGAGTATGGTTAAGATTCATTGTGTTAGTCTTTGAACTTTAATGTAACCCTATTTTAGGTCATTGTTCAGTTTGTAAACCAGTGTTGTGTTTATGGAGGGTCTACTTAACAATTTAACACATTGTATAAGGGATGAAATTGTGACAGTTTTAGGATTATTATTTGAAAACAGTAAATGTTCTTGAAGACTATTTGTTAGAGACACTATTCAGACTTATTGGAGATTAAAAAAAGACATTGCTATGGTTATCTCAGAATAGAAAATGGTTATTATTTTGTTAAGGCATTCTTTTTTGAAAACTTCTTTGTGACAGTTAGACATGATATTCAGTTTTTGAAGAGGATTTGTTTTCAGATCAAAGGTGAAAGACTATATAAATATATTATTCTTTTTCTCTCCATTATAGAGAGTTGTAATGAAAATAAATATCTTTCAAAAGATGAAAAAGGAATGTATTGTTTTATAATTTATTCTACTGCAATATTCAATGCTCTGTTATATACTACAATTTTGAAATACTTCATAGTATTATATATAGTAATATATATATACTATTATGATGTATTTGATGAAAAATTTCTCTCTAAATCTTAGATGATGCAAGACTAGAGACTGTATTAAAATGAAATAGACATAATACTCTGTATTTGAGAAATGGAAATTATAAAGTTGTAAAAGGCCAATGAGGCATTGATAAAGTCAATGAGGCATATAAGAAAGACTGTTAGTGAGACAAACAATCAGCCAGTGTGGCATTGTACAAAGGATATTACAAGATAAGCTAGTGAGGCAAACTAGCGAGTGGTTTTATTCCCTAGGAGGGTTTCCACTCAGGACACATCTTGAGTTATATTTCTTGTGTATGTTCTTGTTTATATTGCTACCTGCACTATTTGTTTTTTTTCGTATTGCTCAAATTTGTAAAAGATTTCAAAAGATTAAAAATACTCTATGATCACTGATTCACCTTCAAAAGATTAAAAATGGCTTTGAGGGATACTCTGTCCAAGAATTTAAATTAAGTCAAGGTGACTGTCTTAATGAGCCCTTTGGGAAGTTTAAACACAAAGAACCAAACTGTGCCAGAATTGACTGGTGACCAGTCTTGTCATAGGGGACAGTTTTGATTGCATTTTAAGATTTCACTTTACATGTCCCATTAGAAAGAAATATAAGAGATACTAATCCATCTATTCTATCCTCCGTTAGAAAATATCCCATGGTAATGAATGAAGAATCTGGGTTCCGTACAAAAACTCAAACTACTGAAACAAATATCTTGCTAATATTTTATTTAGAACATCTACCTCTTTCAAATTCATGAAAAAGGGTTTATGAGAACATCACCTCTATGTAGCTAAATCCTTTCATAGAGGTGATGTTCACCTAAACCCTTTTTCATAGAGGTAATTTTCTCATAAACCAATTAACTCAAAACACAAACCCTCTTTCGAATAAAAGAAACCAAAATTTATGAGAACATCACCTCTATGTAGCTAAATCTCACTCTGAAAATGATCTTCTTTTAGGAAACAATGAAAATCCTCTATGGGTTCATACTTATTGTGACTTCCCATGGCGCACTATCATTTCTTGTACACTGTATTTTTCCAATTCTTTTAAATTATCAATGTCTTTGAAAATTAATGCCATATGTTGCTTACATTTGATTCAATTTCCATATTAATTACTCTCTTCAGTTGTATTAGGAACTTTTTCCTTAAGCATGTGTGATGCAAACTTGTAACATCTCTTTTATCCTCTAGTTTTTTTTGTTCATTTATAGTGCACTTTTGATGGCTTCTCTATATGTAATCATGATGCTCTATTTCTTGGTAGTTGTGACTCTTAATGATTAAACCATCTCTTGATCATATTATTGCACTTGATTAATAAATTCTTTCAAAATCCAAGAACTGTTTAACATTAGATATAGAAGTACAAAAAATAAGGCCCCAATATACGTACATCATCAGAGAGATTCATATTCTTTGTATGGATGCGAAGCACTTCCAACTTGCCTATTTCATCTAGAACCCCAATAGCTTGTCGAACCTTCCAAACCTTCTGAGTGCTGGATCAATACTATTTGGCCAGTTAGTTGCTCCCATAACAATAACATTTCTCAAATTTTTGAAAAATTCACCAGCTATCCAACAGTAACCACACATGTCCTTCGGATGTCAAATCATCACCATACATAAAATGCACACAGCTAGGTGGTCACATTAGGAGTTGGTTGAAGCTAGCCGACTCCCAAATTGCAACGTGAAGAATGAAAAAGGGTGGCGTGAGCCTCCTTTGTTGAAAATGCAGCCTTGGTCATAATGTGACCTCCACAATGAAACACAATCCCTTAAAAACAAATCGCTGCTATTATTTAATAGTTCGCAGCCTTCAAATAACACAGTCTGCCATTAAAGGAGATAATTCAGCCTCCTTATGATGCTCGATTAATGAATTTTTTTGAAATTCTAGCATTGATAATTTGCAGCTTGACGTAATTGCTTCAACTTCACATTCTTGATTTACTTCAACATCAAGAATAATATCCACAAATTCAGTAGTCTAGTGAGGAGATTTGTGTAACTCCCAAAATAATAATAACTCCCAAAATACTTATCCTTTTGAATATTTCATGGTCTAGTGAGCATGATTTATGTATGTATTTGTAAATCTTGTATAATCTTATTTTATTTTTTTGATTATATACAAGATACTACTAATGTTTATATGTTTACATTTTGTATATTTATAGCTTGTGAAGAAAGTCCACACCTGGCAATATGAACCCAAAACAAAATAACGAGACAATTGCTAGATTGTGGTCTCAGTTCCAAAGAAAAGATAGTGATAAATGTAACTGTCCTTGTGATGTAGGAGCATCCTGGGTGTAAGAGAAATATTGCATCACCCAAAAATATTTTTGGTTTCTTTTCAATAAGGGCTATCTTGTGCAGAGCTGCCATTTTTGGAAATTTACTATTTTTAGTAAGTTTTCTATTTGAGCTCATAATGTTCTATTTTATTCCTAGGAGGTTCATTTTTGGTCGTATCAGTCTACCAGTAAAGTTCTATTTCCAGATCAAGTCTAGTTTTGAAGATATTGAAATTTTTTGGTATTGGCAGCAGGGTACAAAAACTTCAAACTTAGTTTTGAAAACTTTAGAGGCCCTAGATGAGGTCAAAATAAGAATGAAGCTTGCCTAATTTAGGCATTGTAGAGTGCTTCGTGCCCTTTCTGAAATGGGGTTATAATAGTCAATCGGGTCAACGGGTGATGACTTATGGTCTTCAGAAGTTGGGTCACCTAAAATGGTGGAAAATAAATTTTCTTCAAATTTTTTGTTTGGGTTTCAAAAGTTGTTTTGAGCCGACTATGATGTAATAAAATGAAAAATAAAATAATTCTAGGTGTTGTCGGCCTTAGAGGCTAAATTTCTTGAACCATCCCAGGCAGTGGAAAATTGCATATATAAGGAAGGCCCGTAGTGTTGTCTAGGGCAGTTGGGAGTAGTTCAAAGTACTTCTGGGTAATAATTCGAGGCTTTGTCCTACAAAATATTGTAAGGGAAAATGCCCATGTGTCTTTGCATATTGTAATTTTGAAAATTGTAATTCCACATTTGTGGAGATAATAAGAAGCCCATTTTTTGTTCTTGCAATTTTTTGTTGTTTCTCTATTTCTATTATGTGTTTGTGGTATTAAGGGGAACACCCTTCATCAAGTGGTATTAGAGCGGAAGTTCCTGAGTGTGTAGATAGATCACTGACTATGAGGCAGTTTGCACCAAGACCATGGTTAGGGTTTCAGCAAGTAGCACAAAAATGCCTCCACGAAGGGAACATGGTGAAAGAGCTGGTGGTGTGACACCTGAGGTTAGAGCACTCTAGAGACAAGTGCAAGTATTGTAAGAAGAGATTCATAGAGGAATGAATCTTAATGTCAGAGATGAAAGAAAGGATGAAGCCAAAAAAGAAAATTATGACCAAGAAGGAGAAGGCAAAATTATGAACCAAGAGGAAGAAAGACTTTTTTGGGCTATTTCCAAGATTGAGAAAAGACCTAAGATTGAGGTTCCTGCATTTTCAGGAAATCTTAACCCAGAGGAGTTGATCGACTGGATCAATGAATTGGAAGAATATTTTGAGTATAAAGATAGTGAGGATCCTGATCGGGTCAAGTTTGCAAAGGCCAAACTGAAGGGTCATGCAAAGATCTAGTGGAAAGAGATTCAATTGGAGTGAAATAGAAGAGGAAAGGATAAAATCTCAAGATGGGATCGAATGGTGGATAAATTAAAGTGACAGTTCATTGCTGTTGATTATGAGATTGACCTACTGAAGAAAATGCAAAGTTTGAAGCAAGTAGGAAGATCTGTTCAGGAGTATACAGAGGAGTTCTATCAAATCCTCATTAGAACAGGCCATGTGGAAGCTGATAAGGAGAAAGTTTCCCATTGCCTTAATGGGTTGAGGCTAAGCATTCAAGAAGAGTTGAATTTGGTTTGGATGAATAGTATTGAAGAGGCATACCAGTTTGAGAGGAAAAGCTTAACAAGAAGTTTGAGAGTAGATAAAATAGAAGAGGTCATGGTGGAAGATCTAGTGGACAGTCATATGGAGGCCGAAATGAAGATCCAAAAAAGAAGGATAAAGCCAGTAGTAGTCAAAATAAGAGAGGAAACAATTCCAATCATTTCCATGATTAGAATAATAGAGATCAAAGAAGAAGAGGAAAAGGATAAAGTTCATGAAGAGGAGGCTTTCATGGAACATGTTTTCACTATGGAGAAGAAGGTCATAGGGCATATGAATGTCCTCAATGCCAAGGAATGACAAATAGGAGAACTAAAGGCTAGGATAGAGTTGCACATATAGATGAAGATGCTAGATCATCACATTCTGAAGATGCTGAAAGAGGAGAAACACTAATTAACAAAAGAGTCCTGCTGAGTGGTGAGAATGAACCTGATCAAAGAAGGAGCCTATTTTGCACCAAGTGCAAGTGTGAGGGTAAATGTTATGATGTGATTATCGATAGCTAAAGAAATGACAATTTGGTGTCAAAAGAGATGGTCACAAAGTTGGAGCTCAAGAGATAGAACCACCCACATCCATATCGGATTGCCTAAGTACATGATGACCACAAGGTCATGGCCAGTGAATAGTGCCTAGTAAAGTTCAAGATTGGTAGATACCATGATGAGGTACTATGTGATATCATACCTATGGATGCATGTCATATGTTGTTGGGTAGACCATGGTAGTTTGATAGGCATGCTATACATGATGGTTGTGCGAATACCTATTCCCTAATGAAGGATGGAGTGTGACATAAGCTAAAGCCATTGAAAGACACAGAAGAAAATGTATGTGGTAACACAAGGATAACTTTTTTTGATGGAAGAAAATTCCTAGAGGGTATGAGGCATGAGCATGTGTGTTTTTTTATAATTCCAAAAGCTGGTAAAGAGGAGTAGAAGATGTACTTGTAGAAGTTGCAGATTTGTTGAATGAGTTTCAGGATATTGTATCTGATAATGTTCTTGATGGATTACCACTAGTAAGGAAGATAATTCATCAAATGGATTTGATTCCAGGAGTCAGTTTTCTAAATAAGGTAGCACACATAATGACAATAGCAGAAAGTGAAGAGTTGAATAGACAAGTACATGAGTCATTATAGAAGGGATTGATTTGGGAGAGCCTAATTCCATGTGTTGTACTAGAAATATTAGCACCAAAGAAGAATGGAGAATGGAGGATGTGTACAGATTCCAGGGCAATAAACAAGATCACAATCAAGTCCAAGTTTCCATTGCCACAAATGGGTGATATTATGGACTGTTTGAGTGGAGCTGTGTATTTCTCAAAGATATATCTGAAAAGTGGATATCATCAGATTCGGATCAGAGAAGGAGATGAATGGAAGACTTCTTTCAAGACAAAGGAAGGACTGTATGAGTGGTTAGTCGTGCCTTTTGGGCTAACCAATGCACCGATCACTTTCATGTGGCTCATGAACGATGTTTTGAAAGAATTTTTGGGTAAGTTTTTCATTGTTTACCTAAATGATATTTTGATCTCTAGTAAGACATTGGAGGAGCATATGATGCATATTTGTATGGTGTTTGAGAATTTAAGGGAAGAGAAATTGTTGATTAATTTGAAGAAGTGTAGTTTTGTGAAGAAGGAATTAGTGTATCTGGGATTTGTAGTTTTAGCAGAAGGTCTAAAAATGGACCCAGAGAAAGTACAAGCTATTCTTGAATGGCCTACTCCAAGGAGTTCTATTGAGGTAAGATCTTTTTATGGTTTGGCTAGCTTTTACAAAAATTTTATCAGAAGTTTTAGCAGTATTTGTAGACCCTTGATAGAAACAATGAGAGGGGACAAAAAAGAGTTTAAATGGACTATTGGGGCAGATAAGAGTTTTAAACTATTGAAATAGAAAGTTCCAGAGCAACCTATTTTAGCACTTCTAGATTTTAATAAGGTGTTTCAAGTAGGCTGTGATGCTAGTGGTACTGCAATAGGAGTTTTTATGAGCCAAGAAGGTAAACCTGTTGCTTATTTCAGTGAGAAGCTAAATGATGCCAGGAGAAAATATTCTATTTATGATCAAGAATTTTATGCTATAGTTTAGACATTAAAGAAGTGGAGACACTATATGCTTCGTAAGGAGTTTGTTTTGTATACTAATCATCAAGATTTTCAATATTTGAATAGTCTAGGAAAGTTGAATCAAAGGCATTTGAAATAGGTTGAGTTTTTGCAAACTTATACATTTGTTTTGAAACACAGAACTGGAAAGTCTAATAGGGTTCCAGATGCACTTAGTAGAAGACAACTATTATTAACAGAGATGCAGATTGAGGTGTTTGGGTTCAAGGAACTCAAGAATTTGTATCTAGAGGATCCTGATTTTGGTGAAGCTTGGAAAGCTTGTAAAGAACTTGTTACCCTAGATAGAATGAAGTGGTTGGATTTCATCATTCAGGATGATATGCTATTCAGAGGGAGTCAATTGTGCATTCCACAAAGTTCTATGTGGGAGAATCTCATCAAGGAGAAGCATAGGAGAGGATTGGCTGGACATTTTGGTCATGATAAAACCCTTGTTTTGGTTAGTGAGAATTATTATTAGCCACAATTACAAAAAGATGTCAAGAAGTTTGTACAGAGTTGCAGAGTATGTCAGATGTCAAAAGGAGTGAAGTAGAATACAGGGTTGTATCAGCCATTACCTATACCAGAAAAACCTTGGGAGGATATCAGTATGGACTTTGTTCTTGGTTTAATGAGGACTCAGTGGGGACATGATTCAATTTTTGTGGTGGTTGACAGATTTTCAAAGATGGCACATTTTATTCCATGCAAGAAGACTAATGATGTTGTTCATGTAGCATAATTGTTTTTCAAAGAAGTGGTGAGACTACATGGTTTGCCAAAGAGCATAGTTTCAGATTGAGACACTAAGTTTGTTGGATATTTCTAGTGCACATTGTGGAAGAAGTTGAAGATAGATTTGAAGTTCAGCTCATCACATCATCCACAGATTGATGGACATATAGAGGTAGTGAATAGGAGTTTGGGGAATTTGCTGAGATGTTTGGTTGGAGATAAGCCAATGGGATGAGATTTGATTTTACCATATGTAGAATTTGCATACAATAATTCTATCAACAGGAGCACTGGTAAATCACCATTCCAAATTGTATATGGAAGTATTCCCATAAATGCATCTGAGTTGAGGAAGATAGATAAAGGAGAAATAAGTAGTGCTAAAGCTGAGGATTTTGTAGAACATTTGAAGAACATCCATGAGGAGGTGAGGAAGCACATTACTAAGATGAATGCATAGTATAAGGAAGGCTAAGGTAGATGAGAAAAGGAGGCATACAGAATTTCAGGCTGGAGATGAAGTCATGGTTCATTTGTGGAAGGAGAGATTTCCAGTTGGTACATATAACAAGTTGAAAATGAAGAAATTTGGGCCATGTAAGATACTGAAGAAGCGTGATTTAGGAAATGCATATGAGGTAGAATTGCCTACTAAGCTGAATATTTCACCAGTGTTTAAAATTTCAGATTTGATAGAGTATCATGAAGGAGGTGTTGAAGATGAGATCACAACAACACAATGGAGTATTCCAGCAACTACTTCAGCTACCAAGGAGATTGAGGATATACTGGATAGCCTTATTGGCTAAAGCACAAGGAAAAGGACATATAAAGAATATCTGGTCAAATGGAAAGGATGACCTGTTGAAGATTCATCATGGCTGACAAAGGAGGAGGTTAACCGTCTTGGTTTTCCTCTTCACACCTGAGTCGTGATAGGGTCACTTCTCAAATTACCTCGGGTGTCTAATCCAAGAGCATCCTGGGTGTAAGAGCAACCTCGCATCACCCAAAATAATTTCTAGTTTCTTTTCAATAAGGGCTATCTTGTGCAGAGATGCTATTTTTAGAAATTTACTATTTTTAGTAAGTTTTCTGTTTGAGCTTAGAATGTTCTATTTTCTTCCCTGGAGGTTCATTTTTGGTCGTATCAGCCTGCTAGTAAAGTTTTATTGCCAGATCAAGTCTAGTTTTGAAGATATTGAAAATTTTTAGTATTGGTAGCAGGGTACATAAACTTTGAGCCTAGTTTTTAAGGCTTTAGAGGCCCTGGATGAGGTCAAAACTTTGGTTGAATGAAGCTTTCTTGATTCAAGCATTGTAGAGCGCTTCATGCCCTTTTTGAAATGGGTTCATAATAGTCAATCGGGTCAACGGGTGATGACTTATGGTCTTTAGAAGTTGGGTCACCTAAAATGGTAGAAAATAAATTTCCTTCAAAATTTATGTTTGGGTTTCAAAAGTTGTTTTGAGCTAACTATGATGTAATAAAATGAAAAATAAAATAATTCTAAGTGTGGTCGACCTTAGAGGCTAAATTTCTGGAACCTTCCCAGGCCGTGGAAATTTGCCTATATAAGAAGGCCCATAGTGTTGTCTAGGGTAGTTGGGAGTAGTTTAGAGTACTTCGGGGTAATAATTTGAGGCTTTGTCCTACATAATATTGTAAGGGAAAATGCCCATGTGGCTTTGCATATTGTAATTCTAAAATTTGTAATTCCACATTTGTGGAGATAATAAGAAGCCCATATTATGTTCTTGCAATTTGTTGTTGTTTCTCTATTTCTATTATGTGTTTGTGGTATTAAGGGGAGCACACTTCATCACCTTGCAAATGTGTAAGGGCTTAAAGAATCAAAGAATTCTAATCAAAATAGCCCAGAGTCATTGTAGGAAACATGGTCACATTGAAGGGGGGCACGATTTTCGTCGATTGGTGAATGTGGATTTCCAATTGGAGGAATATAGAGGTGTGAATATCCAAGATGACGATAACACTCCCATGGAAGAAGATGATCTTATGGCAGAGAACACAATTGAAGATGATGATATTGGTGTAGCTGATAATGTGCCAGAGGACATGATTGAAGAAGATGGTATTGGCATAGCTGATCAAGATGATCATGATGATGGTACTAGCGCATCTAATAATGATGATGAAGATGGTCTTGATATAGCTATACTTGAGAAGGCATACGAGCCCCTATACCAAGGCTCCCAAATAACTCTTCTCTCCACTATAGCATTGTTGGTGAACTTGAAGGTTATGAATGGTTTATCCAATGTAGCAATGTCACCTATGCTAAGGTAGTCCATTTTTTTCATCTCCAATGTTAGCATACCATTACGATTCATTATGTTAAAAATTCATATTTGTTGTTGTAAGTTGATAGGTGATTTTTTGTTACCACCATCAAACATTCTACCTCATTCGTACTGAGAATTATCTACCATTATGAATCAAATTGGAATGAAGTATCAGACAATACATGCATGTCCCAATGATCACATTTTATATCATAAACAACATGAATTTGCAACAGAATGCCCTAATTGTCATATTAGTAGATATCGGTCAGATCAAATAACAAAAAAGGTGCCTCACAAGACTCTTCGGTACATTCCCATTATTCCACGTCTTCAATGATTATTCAGGTGCACTAGCTTGGCACAATTTATGGATGACCATACACGCAATAGAAATCAAGATGACATTATGCAAATGCCTACAAATGGCTTTGCATTTAAAGACATAGAAACAACATGGCCACACTTTAAAGAAGATCCTCGTAATCTCAAGCTTTCTGTGGTAGTGGACGGTGTCAATCCATTTGGAGATATGAGATATGTTTACTCAGTGTGGCTTGTTTTTGTTATTAACAATAACATTCCTCCTTGGATGTCCATAAAGAGGTTAAACAGTATTAAACAAGTTATATACGATCTTGTAGAATACATGAGGCTAGAAGTGTTATTTCTTAGACTTGTACATATATTATATTTATGACTTGCTTTACTTTTTATATAATTTATTTTATATTTTTTTCTAAAATCTTGTTTATATGTTCTTGCAAGTTGAATCTCTTTTAGGTGGTTATCAACTAAAGAAATTGATAAAAAAGATATAAAATATTGGAAGAGAAAAATTCTTCAGCTTATGTGTGAAATGCAAAAGTGTCTACCTCCAACTTTTTTCAATGCTCAAGAACACTACCTCATACATCAAGTTGAGGAGATTGAATTATGTGGACCTATACAAACTAGGTCAATGTGGATGGTTGAGAGGCACTTGAAATTTATGAAGGGCTTGGTTTGAAAAAGAGCACACCCTGAGGGTTCTATGGTGAAGGGATATATGGTATACTAGACCATGGTGTACATTAGTGAATATCTTCCCAAGTTTGCAGCAAATATCCATGTAGATCGCATTTGGGATCCCAACTCTATTAAAAAATTCAAAGGGGAGTACTTGATGGGGAAAGCTAGATTGAGGAAAGTGAGAGGTAATTATATGATGTTATTGGAGTTAATTAATTCTTATAGATCTTCAATATAAGTTGTTTCTAAGTGGTCTATTTGTTTTCTTTACAGCTGGTCATGAGTGGGATGCACTACATTTGTATATTGCAAACAATCTTGATTGGATGATGGTATGGATTCAAAAATCTCAAGAAAATGGTCGCTCATTAACATGGGATGGTGTTACATCATTGGTTAAAAAATCTCATCGAAATGGAGATCCCAATGTTATGCCAATGGTACTTGATCTAGCATATGGTTTAAGAGGTAGAAAGGTACGAATAAGTTTACTAACCATGACCCATAAGTTTAATATCAACTCACGAATTGATGCAAATAATCTTGACATGTTTGAAAAATTGCAGATTAAACACCACAAAGCTATGTACTACCATGGCAGTAAATTTCGCATAAAAAAGTTAGATGACACGAAGAAAACTTGTGATTCTGGGATAAGTGCAGTCTTCGAGGTCACTAATATTTCATCTAGAAATGACATACATACTCAACAATCTGAAAATTGATACTATGACATTTTGGATGATATACTTGAGTGCGACTTTAATTCATTCAAATTAGTTCTATTTGTCATCAAATGGTACATGCTACAACTAAATCAAAATGATCCTGATAGGACTGTTATTGAACATGATAGTAGATTTACAATGATTAATACAAGGTCATTTGAGCCAATTGGAGATGAGCCCTATGTTCTTCCAAGCCAATGTGAGCCAGTGTTTTACTTTGTCATTCCACATAAACTGGGTTGGTCATTTGTTACTAGACATGATCCAAGAGGAAGGCCGGTAAAGTATAATGTGATGGAAGAAGAAGATACTGAAGAATCAGAAGGTGAAGTAAATGATGATCATAGACAATTGTTACACAATGAAGAAGAAGAAGAAGAAAATGATGATGATTCTGATGATGTTGACGATGATGGTGACAATTGTGATCATGGTGATGAAGATGGTGCTGATCAAGGCGATGATGGTCATGATGATGATAGCCGTGATGATGGTGATGATGATGATGATAGTCATGATGATGATGATGATGATGATAGTCATTATGATGAAATGGATGAGGAGGATGATCAATAACATGATCAATGAAATGTATGTCAAGGTATGATCAATGTCATGTATGAGGTATTGATTTATTCATAGAAATTTGAATTAAGTTATTATGTGTTGAACTCTATAGTCATGAAGTATATTTTGCATCATGTAAATTTTGTCTTCTATGTAATTTTTAGCTTACATATCATGTAATTTTTGGTTAACTTAAGATAAATGATTTACATATACAGGAAATTTAACATCTTTGACATGGATCGACAGGTATAATTTATTATTTGGCTTCCTTATCTTTAGTTAGCAAAATATATAGATCTTACTATGTCTCTCATTTGATGGATTGTAGGTATCACCAAATAGGTATTTGTCTGACCTGTCTTCCTCAAGTGTTGAAAATGCGGGAATAGAAGACAAAAGTGAGACATCTAGTAGGTCTAAAATAGGGAGATCAACTAGAGGTCAAAAGATTAGAAGAAAATTTGATAAACGAATGCAATTTTTCCTTGGTGAGGGGGGGTCATGTTCTTATGATAATGAGACCAAAGGCGACATAAAAGTTCCCTTAAGGTACACACATCTTTAGAAAGAATGGGTACCAAAGGAACTACTTCCAATTAACACTGATTTTTCTGTTAATGAAAGGATATATCGCATAGCTCCATCTTCATTACATGGTTTGGGCTTATTTTCCATGGATGGCATAAAGGTTAGTTATAATCAAGTTGTTGAATTGATGAAGTATGTAGGACCTTGTTACGATTACAATAATTGGATGTGGATTGTGCAATATAAAAAAAGTATGCATAGGTATGCATTGTCAGCAAATTATATACAATGCAAAGAAAATGATCAAATTAAAAGGCTCACTATGTATATTGATGGAAGGCCAAAAGAAACTAGGAATATTGTGGGTTTTATAAATAGTTCTTGACCTATGTAAACTAATAAGTGACTGAATTGTATATTCAAGGCATGTGAGGGAAATCGTGTATTTGTATGTGTGATAAAATCAATAAGTGCAAGGGAAGAGCTTCTGATAGATTACAATTTGAATCATCTACATACAAAAAAATTCCTTATCATGGGACTGGTAAGTATAACATTTAAACCAATAGCCTCCAATTAATATTGACTCCAATGTACAATCTACTGTTTTATTAATAATTTGTTTTGGTAAGTTTATTACTTTCATTTCACTTCTGATTGCTAAGAATTACTAATCTTTGTCACAGGGAGACATGGATCCACCTCAAGATATAGGTGGGGATGTTCCTCATAGTACAACTTCTTCATCAAAGGTAAACCTTAATTAGTGTAATTCTATAAATTATATAAAAATAAATGTCATATTATTATGTTCTTTTCTTTATGGCTTTGGAGTTATTTGGATATAATTTTACTAATATTGATGTCACAACTTGATACTTATTGATAGAGAAAAGAAAAAATGGCATTAGATCAATTGTGATCTGATGTTGAGGCGACATTTATAGATGACATCGCATCTAACTCTAACCATGTATTCATGGCTACTCAAATAAAAACTAAATATGGTAAAGAAATTCTTAACCTTATAATGGAACCAAACAAAACTGAGGAGACAGAGGAACTCAAAGAAGAATTGATACGTAGAGTCAATTGTATTAATGTAAGCAGTAATTAATCTTAAGCAATAATTAAAGTTCAATAGATGTTTATATTTTATACTATCTTATGGATCATGATCTAAAATATGATGTGTCCTTCTTACATGAGTTTTTGACACCTATGAATCATGGTCAATATGGTGAGGGTTGTAGCATTGCACGACCTTCATGTAAATAATCCTTAAACCTTTAACCATTGATTTAACCTTTGTATGCATTATTGACTCAACTTATGTTTGGGATGCTTCTAGTACCCCATTTAATCTTTATCCATTACAAATGTATTTGCTAAAAATGTATTCTTGAGCTCATGATGAAGTGCAGATGCCTCCTTCGATCAACATTCCACTATTGACGGCTGCATTGTCCGCAACAAGGTGCTTGCAAACATCTTCCTCTGTACCAGCTACAACTGGTAAAACCTTATTTTTCTATATTTTGTTATGTGATAATCATGCATTGATTATTTTTCTTGTGTGAATTTTATACACTTCATGGACCTATTTTGTGTACTAATAGATACACCTACACATGGTACAAGAACATATCAAACTAGTAATAGTGAAGATCAACCATTTCCAAGATCAACCCATGTTACTAGTACTGGTTCATTTGCGGGGACATTGTTGTTGAACAAGAACAATATATTTCTATTAAAAGTACCAAAGCTTCCAAGTGCTTTAAAATTGTTATTATTTATAGTGTAATTGTAGTTTACTTATACATAACTCATTTCAGACTAATAATCCCATGATATTTTTGTAGGAAATGATGTTTTTTATTATCATCTTTTTGAAATGACATTGAAGCTATTTGGGCCCACCATACGTAAAAGGTACGTAGCTTCATAATATTGGTACAATATTTTCTTATCTTCCATTTATTATACTATATTAAAGTTATGATATCTAACAATTTTGTTTTTTCAAAAAAGGTGGAATGAATAGGATGTTGACTTAAAAAATTAGCTCATTAAATCTTTAGAGGACCTCTTTGGAAATAAAACTTTTGACAGTGTCATGATTCTTAAAAAAGCATCCAAACATATAAAGACTGTGAGGGACCAATATAGAAGGGCTCTAAAGGATAACCCAAAGTATGAGCATCCTCCTATGATTCCATCGATGGAGTGGAATGAAATAATGGAAGATGTAAAAGAGAAAAGGCTAAAGGGTAGTGAAATTCAACCAAAAGATGGAAAAAGAAGGTATGTCATGATAGTATTAAGTAGAATGTAATCATGCACTAATTAGTAATCTTTGCAAATATATTATCTAACATGTTTCAAACTTTTCATAAACTACAAGACACATCAAAAGCCACACAAGTGAGATTAACAAAGGTTGACCAACACAAAATTGGCTCTAATGGCTATATGAAACTTCACTCTCGACTTGTAAGTAGCAGCATTGGAATTTCATATCAAATTTTTACATATAATGTTGCAAACAATTCTGTTTAATCAAATCATACATGTAAAAGTGACGATATTAAACAAAAAATACAAGGCACGAAATTCAATGTAGAGCCCATGGATGAAGACAAAATAATAGCCTTGAAGGAAGGCTATAAAGTCATGGCTGCACACCTACGCCAACAATCCGAAAGCCATAACGAAGAATCTGCTGCACCAGACGAGACATAGGTAAATTGGTCAAATGAAAAGTAAATCAAATTAAATAGTTAATTCCGAACATAAATTGACTATTTCATGATAACAATGCGCATGACATTTCACTACAGCCTTCAAATCCTATCATAGAACCTGGGCATGACAAAGGCCATGATGTGCATCACAGTGGTGGAGGTATTAATTTTCTATTGGAAATAAATTACATAATTATTAATAGAATTTAACATATTTAATTGCAATTGGCCGTGTAACATTTTTTTGAATATTTTAGAGCATGTTGAGGTGGCAGAAGATCAAAATGTTATTGTACATGATGATGTGGCATTTTCAGGTAAAGAAAAATGCATTTTATGTTCTACTAGTTAATGAAATACATGTAACAGTAAAAAAAAGTATGCGAATTTAACCCATTTACTTGTTATTGTAGCAGACCCCCCTTTAGTGTAGCAACCTCGTGCTCCTCGAGACATGAGGAAGCATCATAATTTGAGATCACAACCACTAGATGAGGAAGATAATATTGATGCTCCTCTCAGCCTTTACCTAAATAAGAAATCTAAGAAAAACCCAAAAAATAAATGATTTCTTAAAAATGCTCTTTGATAAAACTTGTTTGATTAACTTTGTTGGATAATGAAAGAATGTTGTTTTAAGTAATTATCTATTAATGTTGTATATTAATATTGAATTATATGTCATGTTAATGAATATTTTTATGTGTTAATGAATTCTTGATTAGTGTTGCGTATTAATGAATGTTATGTGATTGTATTGATTGAATGTTATAGTTCGTAAATGGATGAATGAAGTGTGTAATTAGATGTTAATGGGGAATTTAGATTGATGTTAGGGTGAGGGGGGGTGAGGCCAGATGAGCTTCTACCTTCACATGGTTGGCCTTGTTAAGTAGATAATATTAAAGTATTCTCAAAACCAAGTGAAGCTCAAACTAACATATCTTCATTATTTAATCAATTTCATTCATTCTAGGTCTTTGTTCATAAGTGCATTTTGAATATGTCATTGTTAGGAAACTATCAAATAAAAAACTAGAAGGGCCAATAGTCAACTTCTCATTGTCATTGTCTAGCATGATTCAACTTCATTTTGTGTAAGTATTCTCGTATTGAATGCGTCAACCTCTCCTGGCCTAATGTGGATTATTTCATTGGTTTGTGTTTTTGAGTAGGTGAAGTGTTAAATCAATTCCTATCTTCTATTCTTAATTCATTCAAACTGTAGGAGGGCCTAACAAATATACTCAACATAGAATTGACTGCTAGTCTGGGCAATTGAACACATCGAGTCTTTGGCTTGAGAGAAAGAGTTGGGTAATGTTATTTTTGGAGACTTGTGTAATTGTCCTCAGTGGCCTCTTTTTTTTTAATAGGTTATTTTTATATATATGTAGTGTCCATATTTTTTTTTAATACAAATTCTTTGTGTGTATATGCTAGTGCTATGGAACCTAAATAAACAATTATAAATGTAATAGATAATGTCTTTGATGAAGGAATTGATGTACCACATGTAAACCAAAATCCATGCTTAATGCCATTTTGTGTAGTTCCTGAGTGTCTGACTCAGGTTACAATGCAAAAAAATTGATCCATATAAAGTGTCTTTACTAAAATTTTAATCTAGTGCAATGAATTTTGTTTCATTGTTAATAGACGATATATGAAGTCATGAGATTTCAGATATGTGATTTTTTCTTGTTCTTATTTTCAGAAAAATGAGTTTGTCTATTAGCATATCAGATTTTCTATTTTGGTTGGAATTTTTTGTTTTAAGCTCCTAATGTTTATGACAATTCACTTTGGTCTAGAAACTAACAACTTTCTCATGAGAATACCAAAATGAAACACATTGATTGTCTGTCCACTCCACATGCCCACTTGTTGTTGCCCTCTGAAAAAATGACTTAGATTAGCCATATGTTGCCTCACCTATTTGAGGTAAGCCAAACTCGGTTCAATTCTCTTAACAATGGTACATATCCGTCCAAGTGCAGCAAACTTAAAAAATTTGCAGTGGTAAAGAGAATCCCCATATTTTATCAACCTAACATAGTCTTTGGCCACTTTGGCAATGAGATTGCGAGCAATATTGATCTGGCCAAGGGCCAACTTGTAGTGATCTTTATCATATAAAACATTTAGCAGATCTCTATAAAATGGATGCACACCATACCTATTAGTTGAACTAGACTTTCTTTGTTGTAGAATTGATTTAGTATAGAATATTTTCCAGTAGGATTTTTTTTAAAAAAACAAGGTTTTTGTAGCATTATCTACCACTTGAGAAAAAGTTTCCATGGCTAAATTTCCTTTGCACAAAGTTAATATTTCTCTAAAGACTTACAAGTTAGTAATTCCTTGGCTAAAGGGTTGATAAACTAAATAACGTTTCAAACATATGAACAGAGTAAACTCATACAAGAAAAAGTTGGAGCCAAATTGAATAGCATTGGCTATTTGTTAGCGGAAGGTCCCTGCTAGAACATACACATTTGTCACTTCATTAAGATGACAATTGTGTACTAAGTTTCTTAACTGTATAAGTCATCATCATCTTTATTATCTTTTGTAGAAAATATGTCCGAAGCACCAGCATAAGCACCAATAGGTCTATCTGGAAATCAAAATTCAAAACCAAAGCCTCGAGATTATTGTAGTGTTTGTGCAAAGGCTTGATACTTCTGAATATCCGCATCACTAACACTTCTTCGGGCATATTTCACTGACTCATCAAAATGAGCAGCCTTTATTTCAGCTACCTCATCACTATCATCCTCATCCATTGCCTCGGGGTTCTCACTTCTTTTTCTTTCACGTTCAATATCCTGTAAAAGTGCAAAGGAAAGAGAACATGACAAATTGAAATAATAAGATACAAGTTGAGGAAAATTGAATCAAAAAATGTAAAATTTTGTATACACTTAAAAATGGCTTCATTAATTAATTAAATATTTATTATTTAATTGATATTGACTTGATGAATTAATTAAATATTTATTATTTAATTAATATTCATTTCCTCTATTTATTAAATAGATTATTCAATTTATTTAGTAAATTCACTATAGTTTATTCCTCTATCCTAAGTCTTCTAATTAGTCTTATTAAAGTGATTTTAATTAAATACACAATCACCTAAATATGACTAAGTCCCCTAGTCCACCTCATAAACCTAGTCACTTGACACATCATTTTGGCTAAAATAAATAATAATAATTAATTATTTATTGATAATTATCCTCACCCACACATGTCCTATTCTTAAGGGCTATGTGGCCTCATAGGACTTGGTCTCATGACCACATGTCTTCTCTCAAACCAAGTCAAGAGACATTCCATATTCCTAAGGGCCTTCTCAAGCCACCTCTAAGGGTCAAAGGTGACTCTTGGGACACTTGTACCAAGAGTTCTATTGAGGAAAATGTCTCTCCCTCTTCCTCTCTTTGGTCTTTGTGAGACACTTGACATGTGTCTTTCCCTTCCACCTTCTTCTCTTCCATGTCAATGTGAGAGGAACATCATACCTATTCTTCCTCTCACATTCCAACTACATCCCCCTTTCTCTCAACTCCTTCAACCAAGTCAATCCTAGCCCTAGGATCTTCCACCTTTCATTCTCCACCGTAGGATTGGGCCACCTAGGCTTAGATCCTCCAAAACTTTCAATTTATTTAGTAAATTCACTATAGTTTATTCCTCTATCCTAAGTCTTCTAATTAGTCTAATTAAAGTGATTTTAATTAAATACACAATCACCTAAATATGACTAAGTCCCCTAGTCCACCTCATAAACCTAGTCACTTTCATTTTGGCTAAAATAAATAATTATTATTAATTATTTATTGATAATTATCCTCACCCACACATGTCCTATTCTTAAGGGATATGTGGCCTCATAGGACTTGGTCTCATGACCACATATCTTCTCTCAAACCAAGTCAAGAGACATTCCCTATTCCTAAGGGGCTTCTCAAGCCACCTCTAAGGGTCAAAGGTGACTCATGGGAAACTTGTACCAAGAGTCCTATTGAGGAAAATGTCTCTCCCTCTTCCTCTCTTTGGTATTTGTGAGACACTTGACATGTGTCTTTCCCTTCCACCTTCTTCTCTTCCATGTCAATGTGAGAGGAACATCATACCTATTCTTCCTCTCACATTCCAACTACATCCCCCTTTCTCTCAACTCCTTCAACCAAGTCAATCCTAGCCCTAGAATCTTCCACCTTTCATTCTCCACCGTAGGATTGTGCCACCTAGGCTTAGATCCTCCAAAACTCAATAAAAGGAGCCTCATTTTCCCTTTGTGAGCTAATAGTGAATAGGTAATCAAGCATTCAATAAATCAAGCAATCAAGCATTCTAAGAGCATTTCAAGAGCATTCAAGCATAATCAAGCCATTTTCATATCATTTGCATCTTATTCACCATATTTTCATAATTAAGCTTTAGTTTTTCATACATTCATCATCAATCTCCACACTTTGGTGTCATCTTGGGCAAGGAGCTTCAAATTGGAAATCTAAGAGCTCAACACATCCAAGAAATTAGAGCTAGGAGGACAATGGAGACAAGCTACATGGTAGGTGAAGGTAAAACCTTGTTTTAGCTTCATTTTTAGTGTATTCTTCATTGTTGTTTGCTAATTAGTTTGATTTATTAATTTTACAATAGTTAATTTATCATTTAGAGTAGTTAGACATCTAATTTGCATACAAATTCTAACACACCAGTTCAAAATAAACCATTAAGAAATTCATAACCATCTCTAGTTTGCAAAAACCGCTACAATTGAAACTCACCTTCTCAATATTTTCTCTAATAGCATACTTGCAAGCCCGCTAACAAATCTCTGTAATAACAGCTCCACTAAATCCTTGGGTATAATAGGCTAGTGCCATTATAAGGTCCACATCCTTTAAGATAGGTGATTTTCTCAAGAAAGAACTAAAAATTTGATAATGTGAGGACTCATCAGGTAAGGGAATATAAATAAATTGGTCAAGTTAGCCAGGCCTTAGCAATGTAGGATCAATGATATCAGGTCTGTTTGTAGCACCAACAATGAAAACTATTTTCTTGGTTGTCATACCATCCATCTCTGTCAACAACTGGTTAAGGACTCTGTTTGCAGCACCACTAGCATCCCCAACACTGCTTCCAAGATGAAAACATGCAAACCAATTATGCATCACTAGTTAGAGCCTATCTCTCAAATAGTTTAAACAAAATGAAAAACCCATAGTTTCACATAGAGAAGAGTAGATGGATTGCTAGATCCCAAAGCAGTCTAGAAAACAAAACGAGCAGGGACCCACTCGCAACAAGCAGAAGAACAAGTGTGGACACCTAAAGATAAATATCTAGACTAATCACCAATCATGATGGCGTTGGTGATTAGTTTAGATATTTATCTTCATTTTTTTTTTAAACATTCCATATTTTGTTGAAATTTTGACTAACCGTAGGTGACATTTTGACTAATCGACATCGAAACTCTGACCTAGTTTGGTCTAAAAATTGACCATTCTGTGTTGAAATGTGGCGTCATGGGTTTGGCATCCTGGTCGAAGTGGCTAAATATTTCGACCAATATTGGTCTAAAGTGCAATGCAATTTGGTCGAAATATGATTGTCGTGAGTTTGGCATCCTATTCGGAATGGCCAAATATTTTGACCAATATTGGTCTAAATTGTGACCCACTATGGTCGAATGTTCGACTAATATATTGCCACTTTCTAATGTCATTTTTGACCAAGATTGGCATCAATCATTCTACGGTTACAACAATATGTTGATATTTCAACAACAAAAAAGTGACGAACTAGTTGGTCGAGTATTCGACCCATTTGGGTAGAAACTTTGACCAATTATTCGTCAAAAAAAGGTAAAAATTGTACTAGGGATGCATGTGAGTTTGTAAAGAAATGTCTACTATATTAGTATCATGAAAATTTCATCAACACACTAGCACATGACATGCATCCTAGTACATCTAAATGGTCCTTCAACTCATGTTGGGGCCTCAACCTCATTGGTAAGATACACCCCTCTGTTAGCATAACTAATGCAGTGATGCTAAGTGTTGCATTGGTGAAGATTGGTACAGATTTAATGACAGGTGAATCCATTATTAGGTTGTCATTAATGTCAATTGATTAACTTAGTGTTTTTAGTATGTTACGATATATTGTGTGAGTAAATATGATGCAAGGACATTCTTGGGTAATCAACAAATCTGCATGGTGGTGTGTTGAAATGGTTCTTTGTTTCTCGGTTGTAGCTTTAACTGACAATCTCGATTAATGAAGAGGCTCAGTCACTAAAGGAACTCAATAAAACTCTGGCACTCCGTGGAACTTGTACTCGGTGATGCCTACGGTGCTTGATCGACATGCTTGCTTGGTGATGCATGGCGTGCTCGGTTGTTTTACTGGTGCTCGGTAGTTCTAGTTTACCGACTGGAGTTCTTGGAGTTTTGGTTGGATGACTTGGTGTATTTAATGTTGGTAGCTTTTGTTGCATTCTCCTATGTGGATCTAGAGGCTGACATGGAGAATTAATTATTTGTAAGGATATTTGGGACCCGACTATTATTGCATTTAATATTTGTTTCTAATAGAAGTCGACTTGGCTTAGGAGTTAATTATTTCTTCCAGTGGACTTGTGGTTGAGGAAATGTATTTAAGGAGTGTTTGGGTAGATGTTTAGAGAGGAGATTGGGGGATTGGAGTCTATTAGTGGAAGTAGTTGAGAAGGATAATAATTGGATCCTGCAAGATCTTGAAGATCAGATTGATTATCAGATAGTGTAATAGAAGAGCTAGTGGTTGCATGCTTGGAGACAAGAAGATTTCTTGGTGGCTTGTGAGCTCAATTTTAGATCCACCTTAGGGTTTCCATTAGTTTCTGATGTGATTCAGAGCTGGACTAGCTAGGAGTTTGCAGAAATACTTTTGTAAGTGATTTTATTTGGCCCTAACCCGGAAGGCCTTACAACTGGGATGTTGAATGAAAATTCTGTTGAAGTATTATCTTGTTGTGTTAGTCTACATTGTTGGTGTTTGGCTACAAGTTTGGACAATCCTTTATTGGATCCTCTGACCTTGGACTGCATCAAAATCATGAGTTGTAGTATGTTTATGAAGTTTCTATTCTAATGGAAGAATATGTTATGTGTTGTGATGCTAAGTTTATAATCACAACTTTTGATATTAAATATTGAGTTGGTTATGTTTGAATGAAATCAAACTGGGTAGCTGCTAAAATAGTCAGTGACAAATAGTAAGTAATTTGAATGTTATCTCAAATCGGTAAAGTAGTTGATGGAGTGGTCATAGGATATGATTGATAACAATTTCTAGATACTATGTTGAGGATCGCGACTCATATTGTTGATCGGTGAAGATAGTTTCATGGACTAGAAGCAGTATTAACAAAATGAATAGGTAAACAACATAGAGTTCTTGAATAGGTAATGAATATTTGTGAATCAATGAAGAAATTCAAAGTGGCAATGGGATCAATGATGTTTTTAGCGAAGTAGTAAGGAATTTGCGTGATTTTTGGACAGTATTTGACATCACATTTCTTGAGGTATGCATTTGAGGTGGATTCCTCAAGAAGTTCCTTTTGGTCAAATGAGTTTTTGAAGATGGTTCAATTTCCAAGGTGAAATCTATATGGAAGTGGATACAGTAAGATAAAAATATTTTATGAGTTGTTAGATATATTTTATCTTACCTAATATGATCTAGATCATTCGCATCTTAGATCTAGGGTTTATTTTAAGATGGTGGAATAAAATCCATATATTGGAAAGTTGAAAAAGAAGTTATTTGTCGATTGCAAATTACAAAAGGATTTGATGACAAGTGAAGGAATCAAGTGTAATCAAGCCAAGGAATACTATAGTGTGTGGAGATGAGTTTCAGAGCTTAATAGGATCTGATCATGGAGAGGTAGTGAAATTTCATAGATCACTTTATCTGCTGCTTTCTAACAATTGTAACAGTGAAATCCCTTAATAGGGTGGATCAGGTAACATATCTTTGTTGTAAATCCTCTAACAAGGTGGCATTCCTATTGAATGGTTAAAGTCCTATAAAAGGATTCCTTATACTTACCAGTCCCATGATAAGGAAAAGATGCTAACAGATCTAAAGGAAAATCCCTTAATCAAGTAGCACCTAACAATGCTTATGTAAACCTTTAATATGGTAAGCTCCTCACATGGCATATTCCAGAAGAGTATAGATTTAGTGGGTACAAACTCCCACTGTGGTTTTTATGATTTGGGTTTCCAGGAGAAAAATATGGTGTCTTCATTGTTTGATTGATTATTTGTGGATGCATGCTTTGAAAGTTTCTATTTATATTATTTGTTGTTGAATTTTTTGGTGCATAAAGTTTAATGATTTTGAAGTCAATGAATTTGTTGATTACTGATTCAACCCTCCCCTCTCAATAATTAGATGTATATTAAAAATTGGTATAAGAGCTAAGTTCCTCTATTGAGAAAATAGTTTGAGGGAAAAAATCTTAAGATGTATAGGAAGGAAGCACTTAAGCTCACTAAGGATAATTTATCTACATGGGTAAGAAGGATGAAGCTACATCTGGTAGGTTTTGGAGATAAAACATTGGCTCATCTCACAACCAAGACATGTGGGACAAGTTGATAATAGTTTATGGTGGTGATGTTCATGTTCAAAAGGAAAAGGTGGATAGTCTCAAAGGAAAGTATGATGAAATGAGAATGCATGAAGGTGAGAACATTGTTCAATACAACTATAGCATAAAGGAGGTTGTTGTTGCAATCAAAGAATATGGTGGAAAAATTTAAGAAGATGAAGTGGTAAGTACAATATTGATAACCCTACAACCATAGTATGCTATTAGAGTGTCTACTATACAAGAATTGAGATCGATTAATCCTACAAATGTGACTCTAGATTCCTAGGTTGGAAAGATTTCTTATTTTGAGTTAAGTAATCAATATAACATTATGCCTAGAATAGAATCTACATTCAAAGCTTCCCTTATGATTGGTTCATCAAAGAAAGGAAAAGAAGTCCCTAATAATTCTGAAGGAAATCATGATTATGATTATATCATGTCTGAGAAAAGAGAACAAGAAGAGTTAAAGACACTTCTAGAAAGGAGATTACCTAGAGGAAAAGGAAAGTACAAAGGTAAAATTTCTTTAAAATGATTTTCATGTAACAAAATTGGTCATATTGCATCTAGATGTCCTGGCAATAACAGGAAGGATAAGATCAAGAGATTTAAGAACTTAAAAGACAAGAGAAAGAAGGAATGTTACCTAGCAGAAGAAGGAGAGACTAATGAAGAATTATATGGAAGATATGATGAGGAAGAGATAGTCTTAGTTGCAGTCAAAGAAGGACCCTCAACTGGTGTAGATGGAGGTAATGAGGAAAAAATATTGATTTCAAGCATGAATTATAATAGTGACTAGATAATAGATAGTGGGTGTATGCATCACATGATAGACGACAAAATAAAATTTATTTCAATGGAGGAATGTGATGGAGGAGCAATCAGATTCGGTAATGGTTCTCCATGTGTGGTAAGAGCTAAAGGTTCAATAGCACTTAATGATAACACTAATTATGGTTGTGTTTATTGGGCTGATGCATTAAAGTATAACATGTTAAGTGTTTCGTAGTTGAATAACAAAGGTTTCAAATTGGAATTTAGTAATGGTGTTTACAAGTTCTTAAGAAACTATGGAGATTTTATTGCTACTAGTGAACAGACTAGAGGCAAGGAAAACTTTAAGAAACCCCCTCCCTAGAAAAAGTATAAAATCTTGGCAAATCCTACATTATCTTGGGTGGAAAAAAATAATATTGTTGGTGATTTTTTTAATTTGAAAGGAAAATATATTAATTTAACTAGTGATTGTTTTTCAACTGTATGAAAATTTTATAAAATCTTAGTGAATCTTTCATTGTTGAAGAAAATCGCCGCTAGAAGTACACATAACTAGCAACCATCATTTCACCATTATTGTTATATGGATCCTAATTAATTATTAGACTTGAAGGTTAAATATTCCCCACTTTTATCACTGCAATTTCCCTTGAAATTATTGAATGGGGGTTTTGGGGTAGCACCTCCGAAAACTAAACAACTTTTACTATTTTAGTAAGGTGTCCTAGGTTAATTTTATATCTTCTGACATATAGTAAACCTATTTTTATAACCGTTGGATGATCCTAAATCAATGACATAAATCCTATTTCGGGCCAAACTTTTAAAGGACACCAAGTTCCTAGGAAAGTCTCTGAAATTAAGACATGTGTCCATAATCAAATTTATTTCAGGCCAAAGTTTGAAAGGATAAAAATTTTCATGAAAAGTCTCTGAAATAGAGACACATGTCAAAATATATGTACTTAACCCGTACCATAACTTAAATTTTGACCATATATTGTAAAATATGACCATCGATTAAGACAAGCTTTGGAAATTGTAGGCGAAGTTATCGCTAAAATACAAATAATTCCATATTAGTATTGGCGAAGTTATCACTAAAATACAAATAATTCTATATCACTATTGGCGTTTGACCTATGCATGGGACCTAATTTTTATAAAGCACGAGCGACATGGCCACCCTAAAAGTCCAATTGTTTTAGCCAAATTTAGGGTCCCCGACGAGTGAAATTAGCCAATTGGAAAATATTCGCCACTAAAGTTATCCCTAACTAGAGGTAACCTATTCTGATTGAACTCTACTAATAAACATTGCTTCTTTGCTAAAGTTGAAGACTGTTGGATGTGGCATAAAAGATTTTGTCATGTTAATTTTGATAATTTGGTAAAGGTCAGTAAGAAAATATGTGTTAGAGGTTTTCCTACTTTAGCTAAGCCTAATAATGCTATGTGTAAGCAGTGTCAGTTGGGAAACTTGACTAGTTCTAGCTTTACTAGTGAAGTCTATTCATCATAGAGCATTCTTAACCTTGTAAAAACTAATTTGTGTGGACTGATGAGAACTCAGAGCTAATATGGAAATAAGTACTTTATCTTTTTTGTTGATGATTACTCAAGAATGATGGCTTTTATGTTTTTTAAGGACAAATCTGATGCATTCTACATGTTTAAGGTGTATAAAGAAAGAGTTGAAAAAGAAATAGGTAAAGAACTTAAGTGTCTTAGATCTGCTAGAGGAGGTCAGTTTAATTCATAAGAGTTCACAAAATTTTGTGAAGAACATGGAATCAAGAGACAAATGTCAGCACCAAGGAAACCCCAACAAAATGGAATTGTAGAGAGAAGGAGTAGATCCATAATTGACTGTACAAGAACACTTTTGATACAAAAGGAAGTGGCTCAAATATTTTGGAGAGAAGTTGTAAGTACTTCAGTCTATACTTTTAATTGGGTACAACTTAAGAAAGGTACAAATAAAACACCTTATGAGCTATGGTATGGCCATACTCCTAGTGTCAGTTATTTCAAAAAATTTGGAAGTAAATGTTACATAAAGAAGGATGAAAAAAATAGTAAATTTGATTCTAAGATTGATGAAGGGATATTTATAGGATATTCTACTATAAGTAAAGCTTATAAGTGTTTGAACAAGCATAGCAACAAGATGGTTGAAAGTGAAAATGTTAGAATTGATGAATTTTCTGAGAAAAATGAGGAAGATAACAAGAAGGAATGAGAAGACCATGACAAGTTTGTTTATGTTCAACCGGTGGCGCCAGATACAATACCACAGATAAATGAAGTGGTGAATGCTCAACAACCTATGAATGATGATGAAGGTAATCAAAGAACATAACCAATACTCCCAAGGTATGTGAAACTTAATCACTCTCAAGATTAGATTATTGGAGATAAAAATGCAAGAGTGATGACAAGGAGTAAGGTAAGGGAAAGTACTTGTTTACTATCTAAATCAATACCTAAAACTATTAAAGATGTTTTGGAAGATAATGATTGGGTTAAGGCTATGAAAGAGGAATTAGATCAAATAGAGAAAAATAATACATGGACTTTAGTATGTAGGCTAATTGACAAGAATGTTATAGGTACTAAATATATCTTTAGGAATAAGATGAATGAGAAAGGAGAAGTGATCAGAAATAAGGCAAGAATAGTTTGCAAAGGGTATGCACAAGAAGGACTAGACTACGGTGAGACTTGTGCACTTGTTTCTAGAGTTAAAGGTGTAAGGATACTTTTAGCATATGTTTCTTATAAAGGTTTTAAGGTCTATCAAATGGATGTAAAATATTCTTTTCTAAATGGTGTGTTAGAAGAAGAAGTATACATTGAACAAACTGAAGGTTTTTCTATTGAAAAAGTTAAAGACATGGTATGTAAATTGCATAAAGAATTGTATGGACTGAAACAAGCTCCAAGAACATGGTATGAAATGCTACATGCTTATCTTATTCAGATTGGTTTCACAAGAACTAGTGACAATAGCAATGTATATCTAAAATCTGAAAGTGAAGATGGGATATTGATTGCTGAAATTTTTGTTGATGACATAATATTTGGTAGAAATGAAGCACTGAGTAGGTCATTTGAAAAATAAATGAGGAAGGAATTTGAAATGTCAATGATAGGAGAAATCAAATTCTTTATTGGTCTTCAAGTAAAATAGATGAATAAAGGGATATACATTAGTCAATCCAAGTATGTGAAGGAGATCCTAATTTTTTTTGGCATGGATGACTCAAAACTAGTGGGAACACCTATGGTCATAGGATGAAAACTATCTAAGAAGGATGAATCCAAAGAGGTAATGAAACTCTATATAGATCCATGATTGGTAAGTTGCAGTATGTTGTTCACAGTAGACCGGATATTGCACATGCTATTGGTATTGTTGTAAGGTTTTCCTCAAATCTGAAGGACTCACATATCATTGTAGTGAAGATTATCTTTAGATATCTCAAGGGGGATGAAGATTATGGCTTATGGTATGGTAAGGATGGAGATTTTTATTTGAATGTGTTTACTGATGCAGATTGGGAAGGTAATGTTGATGATAGGAAGAGCACAAGTGGTGGAGCATTCTTTATTGGTGAAAGATTAGTCTCCTAAACTAGTAAAAAGAAGAATTGTATTTCTCAATCTATTGTAGAGGCAGAGTATGTTGCTATTGCTATTAATTTTCAGCAAGTGATATGGACAAAATAGATTCTTGAGGAAATGTTACCTAATTTTCACCCTATAGGCTCAATCAAGATGATATTCTACAGGAGAAAAATTATTCTACAGGAAGCTGCATTCAATAAGAAATAAAAGTATGCTGCTACAAGAGAGTATGAGAAGACTAGAAATACATGCTACAAGAGAAATACAAGCTACTGCAATAAAGTGTAGCCATAGGAAGTAATAATGGGGAAACAATAAAATAAATTTTTTATGGAAATATGTAACTTCAAATGACCATTGTCATCAAGAGATTTGAAGTTATATATTGCTGCAGGAAATGTACAGTTTTACTAGTTTTCTATTTTTTTTACTATTACAGTCACTTTGCAGACATGGTACAAACCTGTATGGATACATGAATGTGGAATATCATACTCAAATGAAAGATATATGAGTACTCTTTCATTTAAATCAGGTTTGGGTTATTTTCATGAGGAAATGGAAAAGTTATGTCCATTTTAGTGATAGTACCTTGCCTAGAAATTTTTTCCAAAATCTACAGCAAGAAGATAAATTTGGTACGGCTACATATGGACTTGTATGACCCTATAAATTTGTGAGGAAGAAGATATTGATGTTAAGAACAAACTTTGTTTCTTCCATAAAATTTTATTTTGATGTTTATGGTGTCATAAAATTCATTTTTTGAAAACTGTCCTACTGCAACTTGCCCAAAAGTATTTCCAGAATTTGACATCTTCAAGTGCCTAGATTTTATTTGTTCTCAGGCATCATTATTGTAATTTAATAATTATTAATTGGTTGATATTGTAAATCAATTAATAAATTATTAACGTTTCTTAATAAAATAAAAAAGGAGAGCAATTAGTGTCATTAATACAAGTGGATAAGATGCATTAATGGGCTGAAAGACTTCTTCTCAAGAAGTTGAGTTAGTTTGCAGACATGAGGAGAGTATATAGGGGGGTTGGAGAAGACTTAGGGTCAAATTTTACTTTTCCCTAAAGTTTGGAAGGCATTTATAATTAGTTGGAGCATTTTTAGAGGTAGTTTTTGTGAGTCGTTGGGTTTGTTATGACTTGGTTGGACTTTTTCATGCATTGGACTTAATTTTGAGAGAGTGGAGAGGCCTATTTTTGGGGCTATTTTTCTATATTCGACCCAAAGAGGTTTGATTGAGCTAAATTGTATTTAATGAAATTTACAACTCATTCTATGGAGTTCTTAGTTATGCAAAAATTCTGCACTTAGTGATTTTTCTCTATCCTTTGTGTCATTTTCTGCATTTCTATTGTAATTCATTCATTATGATATACAAAGGCTGCCTTGGAGACCATTTTGGACAATTTTTATCACCTTCTTGTTCACTTGCACAATAGTGTATTTGTGTGATTTGATCGAATTTTAGTGAAAAGTGTCATTTTCCTTCAATTTTGTCTCACTGTTTCATACCTTTTCTGCAATTTATGTAATGTATAGGTTGAAGTTTGTGTCATGTAGATGTTATAAGCTCTTTAATGTGAAAAAAAATTCATTTACCTTTATTGAGTAAATAGGCATTTAGACCTTTCTACAAAATACTTATGTGCATGCATGGTAAATGAAAGATTGCGTGAGTTCAAGCATTATTTTGTGGTTTCAAGTGTTAAAATTTCTTCGGATATCATAAATTCAAAATTTAGATGCATCACCATATATTTAGATTTTCTTTTTTGTCATCCTTCTATCCCTTTCCTTCAGAAAGTTTGTGAGTTTTAGTGAAGCATCTTATAGGAACCGGCCTAGAATTCGGGGGTCTCACTTCATTTGCATGTCCCACGTTGAAGTGATTCCCATGTTATGCCAAAATTGCTGAACTATTTCCATTTAGCATAGGGTGCAAATTTTGGAGCTTAACAGTTTTGGCACGCCCAGTGGGACCGAAGTTAGAAATACTTTGAAATTCTTATTGTTATGATGCGTTGACAATAGGTTACTAACTTTTCAAAGGTTTTTATTAAGCACATTTGGTGACTCCGAAGTAAAATCATTTGGTTTCAGGTGGACAAGTACATATTGGAAAATGTATTCTTGTTTTATAGGTAGCTGTTATAATTTCCAGCTTACCCAAATGTTTCAAAATGCCTTAATACCATAGAAAGTATGGCATATCATTTTCCATTCCATAAAGGTTCTGTTTATGCTCCTTCATGCCAGTCTCATCAAGATAATCATGGCATTGTTTTTCCTCAAAAAAACATTGTTTCAACATAATCTTGTGATATTCAAAAAACCCTATATGAATGCTACCCACCAACCCCTGCTGAAGCATTCTAGCCACATGAATATGCATGTTTTCAGCCTACAAAGGAGATGGGTTGCATAGAAGAGCAACACAATTTTTTTATGCAGCAAGAGGAGTTTTCATATCAAGCCCATATTCATGAGCAAGAGGCATTACTATATCAAGAAAAATGTCACAAGAAGTACTTGGTAGAACAATATAGGCGGCATGAAGCAAGCCTTTCAAAAGAGCTGGAAGCACAGAAGCAAGCTTTTGAGAAAGTGTTAGCAGTGCATAAGAAACTTTTTGAAGAGTTCCATGTAAAAGAGCTAGAAACACAAAAGTTAAAACTTGAAGAGGATAATCATAAATTGCTGACAGCGCATGAAGAGTTTCATGATAAAGAGCTACAAGAACACCAAGAAAATATAGAGCTTCTAATTGTTGAAGTCATGCAATATAAAGAAGTAGAATGCATGCATATTGAAAAGGATGGGTGCAAAGAATTAGAGAAACAAGAAGCTACAATGGAGTTCTCTTATTCACTTAATAATTTTGTCAAGCAAAGCAATGAGTGGGAAGGTGATTTATTTGAGGAGCTACCCTTTTTTGTTGAAGAGGACAACATTCCTAACTCATCTCTATCAACAGTTCCTGAACAAAAGAATGAAGAAATAGTTCATGAAGTTTTTTATATTGCTTAGAATATAGTCATGGTGGAAAAAGATGAAGAGGATTTGGAGGAGGATCATTTTTGGCGTGATCTTGAAATTTTTTTCTTAGAGCTGGATACAAAACTATTGTCCTCAAGCACACAAGTTTGTGAGCAACTTGATGAAATAAAAAAGCTATCTGAAACAATTGTTTTGGATCAGCCAAATAATATCATAGCAGAAGACCAACGTCCTGAAGCAATCAATCAAAAGGCACTAATCAACAAAAAGAGGTCAAAGTTTTTTCTTTCAAGAGGCTGTCCTATCAAGTGTTTGGAAAACATGGAGTTCCATCAAGAAGAATCAGCTCTGCGGATACCTAATGTTGACCTATTACCAGATGTAGTAGCTGCAGGAATGCTACATCTTGTTGATCCATCCCAAATTGAGAGTGTTTTCAACAAACTTGACCAAGTAAGTGAAGTTTTGTCAATCATGAGATATTTCAGAGAATGGTCAAGTGTATGTCATTTTTCCATCTCCTTTTGATTGTCCATAAGCTTGTTAGTTATTCTAACCTAAGGAGAATGGGAAGCTATTTTTTAGAATCTATAAATGGTTTTGTTTGATCAAATTTTGTGTTGGTTAGGGTAGGTTAGAGTAGGTTAGAGTAGAGTAGTTTTGGTTTCCCTAAGTGTTGTCAAGCACAATTAGTTTAGCTTCAGTTGTAGTTTTCCTAGTTTTTAATAAGGGTTCCAAGTTCAAAGGCCTTGCTGAGTTACAAGAGAGAGTTTTAACTACTATCAATATACACCTATGGCCAAGTTTCCAATTCTAATCATGATTGCATAGTTGACTCCATGCCCAATGGACTATTTTAGGCTACTAGTCATATGTCTAGCAGGCAGACACCCATCAAAGGTCACCAAAATGTTACTTAATTTTCACCCTACAGGCTCAATTAGGATGATATTCTACATGAGACAAATTATTCTATAGGAAGGTGCATTCAATAAGAAATAAAAGTATGCTGCTAAAGGAGAGTATGAGAAGACTAGAAATACATGTTGCGAGAGAAATACAAGCTACTGCAATAAAGTGTAGCTACATGAAGTAATAATGGGGAAAAAATAAAATACATGTTTTATGGAAATATGTAACTTCAAATGACCATTGTCATCAAGAGATTTGAAGTTATATATTACTATAGGAAATGTACAGTTTCACTAGTTTTGTATTTTTTTTTACTGTTACAGTCACTTTGCAGACATGGTACAAACCTATATGGACACATGAATGTGGAATATCATACTCAAATGAAAGATATATGCGTACTCTTTTATTTAAATCAATTTTGGGTTATTTTCATGGGGAAATGGAAAAGTTATGTCCATTTTAGTGACAGTACCTTGCCCAGAAATTTCTTCCAGAATCTACAGCAAGAAGATAAATTTGGTACGACTACATATGGACTCATATGACCCTATAAATTTGTGAGGAGGAAGATATTTATGTTAGGAACAAACTTTGTTGCTTCTAGAAAATTTTATTTTGACATTTATGGTGTCATAAAATTTATTTTTTGAAAACTGTCCTACTGCAACTTGCCCAAAAGTATTTCCAGAATTTGACATCTTCAAGTGCCCATATTTTATTTGTTCTCAGGCATCATTATTGTAATGTAATAATTATTAATTGGCTGATATTTTAAATCAATTAATAAATTATTAAAGTTTCTTAATAAAATAAATAAGGAGAGCAATTAGTGTCATTAATGCAAGTGGATAAGATGCATTAATGGGATGAAAGACTTCATCTCAAGAAGTTGAGTTAGTTTGTAGACATGAGGAGAGTATATAGGGGGGTTGGAGAAGACTTAGGGTCAAATTTTACTTTTCCCTAAAGTTTAGAAGGCATTTGTAATCAGTTGAAGCATTTTTAGGGGCATTTTTGGTGAGTCGTTGGGTTCGTTATGACTTGGTTGGACTTTTTCATGCATTGGACTTAATTTTGGGAGAGTGGAGAGGCCTATTTTTGGGGCTATTTTTCTACATTAGACCCAAAGAGGTTTGATTGAGCATTTTACTTAATGATTTTTACAACTCATTCTATGGAGTTCTTAGTTATGCAAAAATTCTGCACTTAGTGATTTTTCTCTATCCTTTGTGTCATTTTCTGCATTTCTATTGTAATTCATTCATTATGATATACAAAGGCTGCCTTGGAGACCATTTTGGACAATGTTTATCACCTTCTTGTTCACTTGCACAATATTGTATTTGTGTGATTTGATCAAATTTTAGTGAAAAGTGTCATTTTCCTTCAATTTTGTCTCACCGTTTCATACCTTTTCTGCAATTTATGTAATGTATAGGTTGAAGTTTGTGTCATGCAGATGTTATAAGCTCTTTAATGTGAAAAAAAATTCCTTTAACTTTATTGAGTAAATAGGCATTTAGACCTTTCTACAAAATACTTATGTGCATGCATGGTAAATGCAAGATTGTGTGAGTTCAAGCATTATTTTGTGGTTTCAAGTCTTAAAATTTCTTCAAATATCATAAATTCAAAATTTAGATGCATCACCATATATTTAGATTTTCTTTTCTATCATTCTTCGATCCCTTTCCTTCAGAAAGTTTGTGAGTTTTAGTGAAGCATCTTATAGGAACCAGCCTAGAGTCCAGATGTCTCACTTCATTTGCATGTCCCACGTTGAAGTGATTCCCATGTTATGCCATAATTGTTGAACTATTTTTGTTCAACATAGGGTGCAAATTTTGGAGCTTAACAGGGAATTCATGAGAAGGTCAAAGAACTATTTGTTATCTATTGTGATAACACTAGTGCAATAAACATTTCCAAGAATCTAGTGATGCACTCGAAGACAAAGAACATTGTAATAAAATATCATTTTCTAAGAGAAAAGGCACAGGAGAAGGAGGTAAGGCTTGACTATGTTCCTACTAAGGAACAATTTGCTGATATATTCACCAAGCCATTACCAAAGGATACCTTTGAGTATCTTAGAGGTAGATTAGGGCTTATTCCCCTATCTGAAGTTAATTAGGGGATGGTGTTGATTGCATCAGTTCATATGTGTATGTTATAATATCATGTGTATGGATTGATGTAGAGGTGGACTACTCCATAGGGAGATAAGTCTTAGTATCATGTTGTGATGCAGTGACGAGGAAAGAAAGAGAAAAGAATAGTCAAGTATAATCACAAATGACTAAATGATTAGACAACTTTGGCATTATTATCTAAGGGGGAGAATACACATTATAATGGGAGAATATGTATAAACACAAGAGAAGAATATATAGGATGAGATGAAAGGAGGACTATATGTAAGTGATGAATCAATATGATAGAGTGAGAAGATATATGATTAGAGGTACAAACAAAAGTGGAAACATTTTGCAAAATTTAGTAAGAGGATTTCTATAAGAGAGACAATGTTTTCGAGAAGAACTCATAAGTTCAGAGGAGTTAAGAGTGTTTCCATCAATGCCAAAGGGGGAGATCATTAGCATAAATGATGTAGTGATACTAAGTCTTGCATTGATGAATATTGGTACATATTTAATGGCAGGTGAATTAGTTATTAGGTTGTCATTGATGTCAACTGATCAACTTGGTGTTTTTAGTATGTTACCAGATATTGTGTGAGTAAGTCATGAGTTGCAGTATGTTTATGAAGTTACTATTTTAATGGAATAATATGTTATGTGTTGTAATATTAATTTTTTAATTGTGACTTTTGATATGAAGTATTGAGTTGGTTATGTTTGAATGAAATCAAATTGGGTAACTGCTAAAATAGTGTGTGACTGATAGTAAGTGATTTGAATGTTATCTCAAGTTCATAAAGTATTTAATGGAGTGGTCATAGGATATGATTGATAACAATGTATAGATACTATGTTGAGGATTGAAACTCAGATTTTTTTACAGTAAAGATGGTTGAGAGGATTGGAAGTGGTATTAACAGAATGAATAGGTAAACAAGATAGAGTTCTTGAACATGTAATGAAGATTTGTGAATCGGTGAAGAAATTTGAAGTGGCAATGGGATCAATGATTTTTTTAGTGAATTAGTAAGGAAATTACATGACTTGTAAAAATTATTTGATGTCACATTTCCTGAGGCATGTGTTTGAGGTGGATTCTTCAAGAAGTTTCTTTTGGTCAAATGAGTTTTTGAAGATTGTTCAATTTCCAAGGTGAAATCCATATGGAAGACGAGGAGATCATAGAAAATTAGTTTATGAGTTGTTGGATATATTGTATCTTACCTAATATGATTTGGATCATTCATGTCTTATATCTAGGGTTTATTTTAAGACAGACAAAGAAAATTTATATATTAAAAAGTTAAAACAAAAATTATTTGTTGATTGTGAATTACAAAAGGATTCAGTGAAAAAAAGTGTGAAGGAATCAAGTGTAATCAAGCTAAGGAAGATTAAACTGTGTGGAGAAGAGTTTAAGAACTTAATAGGATCTGATCATGCAGAGGTAGTACAATTTCCTAGATCATTTTATCTGTTTCTTTCTAAAAATTGTAATAGTGAAATCCCTTAGCAAGGTGGATCCTAACATATCTTTATTGTAAATCCTCTAACAAGGTGGCATTCATATTGAATATTTAAAGTCCTCTAACAAGGCTTCTCCTAACAGGGAAAACATCCTAACAAATCTAAAGGCAAATCCCTTAACTGGGTAGCACCTAACAATGATTTTATAAACCTTTAACATAGTAAAATCCTCATAGGGCATATTCTAAAAGAGTGCATATTTAGTGGGTACCAACTCCCACCATGGTTTTCCCCATTTGGATTTCCATGAGAAAAATATGGTGTCTTCATTGTGTGATTGATTATTTGTGGATGCATACTTTGAAAGTTTCTATTTATATTAGTTGTTGTTGAATGTTTTGGTACATAAATTTTAAAGAGTTTGAAGTCAGTGAATTTTTTGATTACTAATTCAACCCTCCCCTCTTAGTAATCAAACCTATATTAACACCCTCCTCATCCAATGGGTACATGTTTATCATAAGTGCTATAGAATGTTAGGAATGAATGCTGAATATGTCCTATGGGGGAGTATTTGGAGTCATTCTGTAGTAGTTGTATGTTGTATTCATGACTATGATTGTCATTGATGTCAACACATTGATCTACTGGAGATTAGTAGAGAAGCAGACAATGTTATAATTAGCGCATGTGGAGTATTGCAGATCAAGCTATGTGAAGTTGATGACTTGTTCTATATTGTATCTTGAGATTATGGTCAAGAGTGCATATGAAAATTCAATTATTCATGACAGTTATGTGTAATTTAGTGGAAGTAGTATTCAGACAGTGTTTCTGAGAAGCAGCTTGTGATAACTGGATTATATCTCCTAGTTGGGATAGAATCTGGGCATGTGAAGTTATACAATTGATGAAGACATTTTGGTAGTGACATGGATGAGACAACATGGTTGGAGGTCACACATGTGAAGATTTTTTTTTTTTGAAGTCGACAGTTTTATGTGATTATGGAATATTATGTAACATGTGAAGGTTTATATTTTATAATTGGTTAAGCCTTGTTGGCCGACTCATTTATAATTATTTAAGTGTGTTATAAAGGAAGGATTTTTTTCCTTGATTAAATAATAGATGGATATGAATTGTGGAATTGAGAAATATATGTTGATGTTGATATTGTAAGAGGATATGCAAATTGTAGAGATCTGGTATTGAAATCTGGTGAAGCAGTTGGTGCAGTTTGGCATAGATAGAGGAGAAAAGATAAGTTACTAAGATCATTAATTGTTGGTATTATTATGTTTAGATAATATAGAGATCAGTTGGATAGTGTGTTTAGTGATCTTACCCTTGAAGCTGTTTGGACAGTGGGTCCTTCTGTCTTCCATAAATCTTAACCAGGTTAGAATCTTTTAATAGGGATTCAAAGTCTCCTAAAATGGACTCATATGTACTGAATTTATTTCATAAGGCTCCTAATAGAGTCCATCTTCTCACAAGGAATTTTCATATTAGTACATCTTTTGTGGGCATCATTCCCACCGGGGTTTACTCTCTGATCAAGAGGTTCCCTAGTCAACACATCTTGTGTTATTGTGTTATTGTGTATGGTTATCTTTCTATGGTTGTTTCTTATAATGATTACATGGTTGAAATCTGATAATGGTGATAAAAGCTATATTTATTTGATAATTGATTCACCCCCCCCCCTCTCAGTTATCTTGGTGGACTTTACTTTCTAACAATTGGTATCAGAGCAACAAGTCCTTGAAGGAAAAGTTTAACAACTTAAGGAGATCTATGATGACTCATTTTAGGAAAGAAATCCCTAAGTTTGATGGAGTAAACTATGATAGCTGGAAAGAAAAGATGAAGACACATTTGCTATGTTTAGGACTAGGATATTGGTTAATCACAAAGAATGATAAGAATATCATTAAAGAAGACAAAATTGAAGAATGCACTGATACAGAGAGAGATCTATTCATGTGTAACATAATTTCCAAAGAAGCACTTTTGTCAGCCCTTCCGAAGAATGAATACAGATAGGTAAAAACTCTAAGGACATCTCATGAAATTTGGTTAGCCTTACAATATACTTTTGAAGGTGATGTGCATGCAAAGAGAGTTAGATTACAAAATTGGATATGTTCATTTGAAGATATAAGAATGATGGAAGATGAATCTATTAGAAGTTATATTGGTAGGATATCAGAGATTGTTGCAGGTATCAAAGCTTGTGAAGGAAACAAGACTAAGGATGAAGTGATATGGAAGATCTTAAAGATATTAACTCCTATATTTAAGAAGACAACACAGATGATTGAACAAGTTATACCTTGCACTGAGAAGTTTACTAGAGAAACTCTTCTTGGAAGATTAGAAGTAGTAGAGATTGGCTTGAGGCAGTCAAGAGAACTACCTAGAATTGAGACAACATTCAGTGCACTTAATGTTCACCCTAATTTGTCAAGAAATACTAGTGTTAGTGGAGATTATGCCAGTTACAGTAGATCTAAGACCGAAGAAGACATAAAGATTGAGGAAGGAATTTCCTTTCTTGTGAAAAGAGAACCAGAAGGTAAGAAAATCTTTAAATGTTGGACATGTCAAGAATATTGTCATTTCGCATCTAAATTCCCTAAGCGAGTAAATAAATATAAGAAGAAATTTAAACCTAGAAGATCTAAAGAATTTTACTATGCTAATGATGAAGAATTTGAGGCTAGTATTGAGAAATTCTTAAGTGAAAGTGATAATGAGAATGATGATATATGATTTGTAGCAATAAAAGAAGAAAACTCTGAAACTGAAGTTAGAGAAGAAAAAGATTTATTTTCCCAAGTAGAAAACAAATTTGATTGGATTATAGATAGTGGTTGTTCACATCATATGACTGGAGATATGAAGAAATTTATAAAGTTCAACAACTATGATGGAGGAATTGTTAGAGTTGGAAATAATGCACCTTGCTTGATAAAAGGAATAGGATCTATTACTCTTGATGGAAAGACTAACACTGATGATGTTTATTTTGTGGATGGATTGAAACATAATATTTTGAGTGTTGGACAGTTAGTTGATAAGGGATATCAAGTTTGGTTTACTGAGAAAACTTGTGTGATCAAGGATAAGGATGGTAATATGATTGAAACTGGATCAAGATCTAGAGGTAATGTATTTCAGTTGAATCCTACTGAGATGACATGTTTGATTACTAAAATTGATGACACTTGGTTATGGCATAGAAGGTTTTGTCATATAAACTTTGATAACATTGTGAAAGTAAGTACTACATTTGCAGTAAGATATTTTCCTAAGATTATAAAACCTACTAACATGATTTACAAAGAATGTGTTATGGCTAAACAAAATATAAGTTCATTTCCCAGTAAGAAGTTCACAACATCAACAAAACTAGAAATTGTTCATACATATTTGAGTGGTCCCACAAGGACTAGAGGATTCTATGGTGAAAGGTATTTTATGATTTTTGTTGATGACTTTACTAGAATGATGTGGATAGCATTTCTTAAAGAAAGATCTAAAGCATTTGACAAGTTTAAATTGATTAAGAACAAAGTTGAGAATGAATCTAGAATGAACATTAAATGTTTAAGATTTGATAGAGATAAGAATTTAATTCAAAGGAATTTAATATCTTTTGTAAGTAAAATGGAATTAAGAGACATCTTTCAGTCCCTAGAACACCTGAACAAAATAGTATTGCAGAAAGAAGGAACATATCAGTAACTAAAGCAACAAGAGCTATGTTATTTGAAAATGATTTGGCGAAGACATTTTGGAGAGAAGCATTGAATAAAATAGTATATGCAATGAACATATTACAAATCAGAGAAGACACAAACAAGACACCTTATGAATTATGGTTTGGACATGCACCATCAGTTAAGTATTTTAGAATTTTTGGAAGTAAGTGTTATATTAAGAGACATGATGGCATTGGTAAGTTTGATCTCAAAAGTGATGAAGGTATATTTCTTGGTTATTCATTGAAAATCAAAGCTTATAGATGTTTTAATAAAAGAACTAAGACTATTGTTGAGAGCACAAATGTTAAAATTGATGAGAAGTTCAAAATTCGGAAGAATACTTGATTATGAATCAGATGAAGAAGTTCATCCTAGAATTGATCAATAAAATGTTGAATTATTTTATGAAACTGACAGTGATTTTCAAAATGAGAGTCACATTGAGGAGATAAAAGAAGAACCTAGAGCAGAACATAGAGTTGAAGCAAGAACTGAGACAGTGACACCTAATAAGAATCTAGCAATAAATCACCCAATTGATCATATTATTGGGAGCATAAAAAAAGGAGTTATGAAAAGGAACAAGGTACAGAAAGAACTATGTTTGATTTCTCAAATTGAACCTAAAACTACTGATGAAGCTTGTAAAGATGAAAATTGGATTAAAGCAATGAAGGAAGAAATAGATCAAATTGAAAAGAACAAGACTTGGAAGTTGGTCCCTAGACCTAAAGATAAAAATGTTATAGGAACTAGGGTATTCAGGAATAAGATGAATGAACAAGGTGAAGTTTTAAGGAACAAAGCAAGATTGGTATGTAAAGGATAATCATAGCAAGAATGAATTGATTATGAAGAGAATTTTGCACCTATTGCAAGAATTGAAGCAGTAAGAATGTTTTTGGCTTATGCAACTTATAAAAAATCCAAAGTGTATCAAATGGATGTGAAATCAACATTTTTGAATGGAGAATTGGAAGAAGAAGTCTACATTGATCATCCTGAAGGTTTTCCCTTGACTCATGAAGGAGATATGGTATGTAAACTGAACAAATATTTATATAGACTTAAACAAGCACCTAAAACATGGTATGCAAGATTAGATAAATATTTGATAAAATTGGGATTTTCTAAAGGCACAACAGATAGTAATTTATATCTGAAAGAGATTGAGAATGGTTTATTGATTGTAGTTATCTTTGTTGATGATATTATCTTTGGAGGTGAAGATGAAGCTAGTGATAAATTTGCTGATGAAATGAAGACAAAATTTGAAATGAGCATGATTGGTGAGATGAAATATTTTTTAGGATTACAAATAGCACAGAATAGTGATGGTATTTTCTTATGTCAAGAAAACTATCTGAAAGACTTTTTACAAAGATTTGGAATATAAAATTGTAAGTCAGTTGGCACACCTATGGTAACTGGTCATAAGTTATCTAGCATAGATGAAACTCCTGTAGTTGAGAAAAATAAGTACAGATCCATGATTGGAGGACTACAGTATTTAACTCATACAAGACCAGACATATCACATGCAATTGGAATTGTTACAAGATTTCAAGCTGATCCTAAAGAGTCACATTATGCAGCAGTAAAAAGAATATTTAGATATTTGAAAGGCACAATTGACTATGGGTTATGGTATGATAAATCAAATGAATTTACCCTATGTGCATATACAGATGTAGATTGGGGAGGTAGTGTTGATGACAAAAAGAGTACAAGTGGTGGAGCATTTTTTCTTGGAGGAAGATTGGTTTCTTGGCTAAGTAAGAAACAAAATTGTATTTCACAGAGCACAATAGAAGCATAATATGTAGAAGCAACAAAAAATTGTAATCAGATAATATGTATGAAACAAATGTTGAAGGATATTGGAATCAAATTCAATGAGTCTGTTATCATACATTGTGATAACACCAGTATAGTAAGTATGTCTAAGAATCCTATATTGCATTCTAAGACAAAGCATATAGAAATCAAGTATCATGTTGTAAGAGAGAAAGTTACAAAGAAATAAGTTAGACTTGAGTATATAAGTACAAAAGAGTAGATTGCATATATATATTTACAAAGCCCTTACCTAAAGATACATTTGAGTATTTGAGAGGTATGCTTGGGGTTATGCCTCAGCCTACTTTTGAGAAGTGATGTAGATAGTTGCATCAATCCAGTCGTATATGAGCTCAATCTTTTCTGGACTGTATGTTGATACTTCCTCTATGGGGGAGTATGTGTGTTTTGAGCTGAGTCATAAAGGAATCTTGTGAATGTATTTTCTGAATAGTGTCTTTTGACATTGAAGTTTTGAAATGGATTGACATATTGATGCTTTATTTGTCATTGATATCAATGGGGGAGAAGAATACAATGAAAAACAATTGGTGATTTGATTGATGAAGAGGAATTGAAAAGAAGGATAACACCCAATGATTGATTTGATTGATTAAGAGGATTTGAAGATATTTTAGAGCAGTAGTGTTGCAGTTTGGTATTTATGGAACTTGGATGTTTTTCATCTATGTTTCCATCAATGCCAATGGGGGAGATCGTTAGGAATGAATGTTGAATATGTTCTATGGGGGAGTATTTGGAGTCATTTTTTAGCAGTTGTATGTTGCATTCATGATTGTGATTGTCATTGATGTCAACATATTGATCTACTAGAGATTAGTAGAGAAGCAGATAGTGTTTGAATTAGCGCATGTGGAGTATTGCAGATCAAGCTTTGTGAAGTTGAGGACTCATTCTATATTGTGTCCTAAGATTTTGGTCAAGAGCACATACATAAATTCAATTATTCATGACAGTTGTGTGTAATTTAGTAGAAATAGTATTTAGACAATGTTCCTGAGAAGCGGCTTGTGATAACTGTAATATATCTCCTAATCGGGATAGAATTTGGGCATGTGAAGTTATACATTTGATGAAGAAATTTTTGTGGTGACCTGGATGAGACAGCATGATTGGAGGTCACACGTGTGAATATTTATTTTTCTTTGAAGCCGACAGTTTTATGTGATTATGGAATATTATGTAACGTGGGAAGGTTTATATTTTGCAATTGGTTAAGCCTTGTTGGCTGACTCATTTTTAATTATTTGAGTGTGGTATAAAGGAAGGATTATTTTCCTTGATTAAATAATAGATGGATATGAATTATGGAATTGAGAAATATATGTTGATGTTGATATTGTAAGAGGATATGCGAATTGCAAAGATCTGGTGAAGCAATTGGTGTGGTTTGGCATAGGCAGAGGAGCAAAGATAAGTTGCTAAGATTAGTAATTGTTGGTATTATTCTATTCAGATAATATAGAGATTAGTTGGATAGTGTGTTTGGTGATCTTTCCCTTGAAGCTGTTTGGACAGTGGGTCCTTCTGTCTTCCATAACTCTTAATCGGGTTAGAATATTTTAATAGGGATTCAAAGTCTCCTAATAGGGACTCATATATACTGAATGTATTTCATAAGGCTCCTAACAGAGTCCATCCTCTCACAAGGAATTTTCATATTAGTACATCTTTTATGGGCATCATTCCTACCGGGGTTTACTCTCTGATCAAGAGGTTCCCTAGTCAACATATCTTGTGTTATTGTGTATGTTTATCTTTCCATGGTTGTTTCTTATAGTGATTACATGGTTGAAATCTGATAATGGTGATAAAAGTAGTATTTATCTAATAATTAATTCACCCTCCTCTCAGTTATCTTGGTGGAATTTTCTTTCTAACATATAATATTTCACAAATTGTGTAGAATCTATTCCTCTATCCCTCACTACAAAAGTCTAGATCTCCAAGTTTATCCTCTACCACATCATTTGCCACTTTGACATTCCCTCCACCATCTTCACAGACCACAACACACCATTTGAGAATCAACATGTTGATGAATTATGTATAAATTTCAATATAAATAACCACTACTCTAGTCCATATGACCCCCAAGGTAATGGCCAAGTTGAGGCAACCAAAAAAAACATATTTAAAATGCTCAAAAAGTTTGTCAATGATAATGGTCATGACTAGCACCTCCAAATCAATCTCACCCTATGGGAATATCAAACCTCCATCCACACCCCTACAAGAAACACTCCATATTCCATTGTATATGGTTTTGAAGTTATCTTACCAATGAAGGTCAAGTTGGCATCCTTGCGTGTTTTAGTCAAGAACCTAGTCATTGATGAAGACTATCACGTGGCACAAATAACACAGTTGGATTTGTTGGACGAGAAAAGAAAAAAAGAATATGACCAACTAGTTATATATCAAAACAAGATTAAGAGAAGCTACCACAAAAAGATTCATCCAAAAAAAATTTAAGTGGGGGATATGGTCCTAAAGGAAAATCATAAAGTGCAACAAGATTGTGAAAAGAAGGGTAAGTTTCAATCCAACTGGTTGGGCCCCTATGTAGTTACAATAAGTTATGGGTTAGGGGCATATAAATTATCTACACTAAAAGTTGAACCTATGAATGATCTCATCAATATCATTCATATAAAAAGGCTATCTACCTGAGTAATGCAATGTACCCCACTTGTCAAAAAAATATAAAAAATATAAAAGATTCCTAAAAAATTACAAAAAAGAAAAAAAGTAAAGAGAAACAAGTGACCAATGGTCAAAACTTGGCAATCAAGCACTTTCGATATGTATATGTGGTGAAAACCTAGAAACATGTTCCATTTATAAAGGGTCATACTATTATCTATCAAAATCTTATCCCATTTTCATTTTATCCTCCACATCTATTCACCCATGCATCTCCCCATAGAACTCCCTATCACAAAATGATATTTACTGGGTGTTCTATTATTGCACGTGCATGTTGTATATCGTACTACTATCCCAATTCTTGAGCTTTTTGCATAATGATAGTATATATTAGTTTTCCTATTGTATAGTAGTATTAGTTTGGTCGTTTCTTAGGTTCCTTTTTGAATATCATGGCCCTAGGTTGTCCTCCACATCAAGTGTGATATAGATCCTTGCTCCTACAACCTAGTTCTTTAGCAAGTTCCTTTGAGAGATCATTTATCATCATTATTGTCCTTGACACCTCTTTTTCCATCAGAAAACAAGTATGTAATCCCACTCCACCATTGGTCCTTGTAGGATGTATCATTCCTCATGTCATATCTCATCAAATCATCACCAGTCATTCGTTCTCTTTGCAAAAAGATGTTATGTGGAATTTCATCTCGGTCTTGGTTTTCTTTTTTGGTTCTTGATTATATTTTTTGGGCTCCTAATTTGATTCCTCCTCAAGGTGACCATGATATTTTATATCATGGTGCACTACAAATGGTAAACTTTTGGGCAACATCTTGATATTTTCTTCTTTTGAGTCATTTGGATGTGATCCTTGTATTTCCAACATGTGACCCTTTGTAGCTACATAGTGCACTTGGGAAATATTGCTTGTTTTTTAATCCTCCTTGCATCGTATCCTCCCTATCTCTTTGTGGCTAAATCATGATGTGAAAGATATCCTTGCATGCTTTTGATTTTGTCCCATGCAACATCTTTGGCAAGGCTCTGGTTCCTTATAACCATGGAAGGTCACTGATATTGCTACATCAAAATAATTTCTCACTACATGGTGGTATTCCATCCAGGAATACCCCTCGCTCAAGCTTCAAAATGAATCCTTCATGTCCCCATCATATCTCTTTCACCCTCTCCCCTATTTCTATTTGCCTCTAATTTTTTTTATTAGGAGTATGCAAATGATTTTATATGGTCCCCTACTTTCATCCTGCATCTTGTATGGATGATCTCTTGAGCACTCTTGTATCCTTCTGCATAACTAATTGCATGTCACTATGCATGTGTATTTTTGCATTCCATAGTAGATGCATTTTATTTCAATCATTTCACATCATTATCACTTCATAATAGGTTTCATTACTCATTAAATTATCATCACATTTCATATTGGATACATTGCATTAACCATTGCATTATTACTTCTTTAATCATTTAATTTAGGTTCCCTTTCATGCTTAATTGCATTATCATTTATCATTACATGTTCATTTTGAGTTGCATTTAAATTACATTATCATTATGTTATCATTACATCATTTAGTCATATATTTATTTAGGTTTCCTTAGTTTTTATCATCATTACATTATCATATTATTTTGTATAAATATTTCATGTTAAGTTGTAGCACTTAGGTTGAATCATTTCCAATAGTCCATAGAATTATCCATTGCATATTCATTAAGTCACATCAATTAGTTTCTCACCTCAACTAGGTTCATTAAATACCATTAATCAATTCATTTAATTGTATAGTCATAACCATATCAATGTTATCTTTTAATATTTGTATATCATTTTCATCTCACCATTAGTTGCATATTAGTTATATATTTTTTTAATCTCATCATTACTTGCATATTATTTTCATCTCACTATTGGTTGTATATCTATGTCATTTCAATATTTTTGTAGTCGCATGTTAATTAACCATTACATTAATTAAGTATTATGTTAGTTAATTTTAGTATCATTAACCTTTATCACTTCATTACCTTTTCATAAATCATTATCCATACATCATCATTACAAAACTATCCCACATAAAGTAAGCATAAATATTATCCATACTTCCATCATTACATAATCATCTCATTTAGTAGGCATAATTATTTCATTACATTAATCATTAACATGTCATTTTAGATGAATAAATATATGCATTTTCATACATCATAGTCATCATATTGGTAAAACATACATCTCATTTGCATACATCATATTGTCATAGACATATAACACATCACATCAACATCATAGGAAACATAAAAATATACATGAAACATGATCCCTGATCAACTCTCTCTCTCTCTCTCTCTGTCTATATATATATATATATATAGTCAGAGCTTTACCAGAAAGAGGCAAGCAGTTTATGTATATCTTAATTTAATGAAGTTCAATATAATTCCTCATCTGCGGTACTCATTTTCCCATCAGGTTTTTCTAGGGACAATTTGTCCAAAAATATTGTGCTCGTTGTGTTGCATATTTTTCATCTGTCATTTTATTTGTGAAGTTGTAGTTGTGTTAGTTTTCAATATTTTCTATCAATTAATTTTTGGTAGTCAAATAATCTATATAATTTAGGAGGTTAGTAATCACTAGCCGCAATAGAATTTTTACATGGTATCAATGTTACAAGTAGTAGTTGTTGTTGCACCAAAAGATTGACCTATTAATGCCCGATACAACCACTAGACTTATAGAAGACACATGAGGATGTTAAACCATGTCACAAATCCTGAGGGGAGCATTTACCATTTTTCTAACAATCTCCCCCTCAGTGTTACTCGAGGGTTTTAAGGATTTGAACCTGTGACCAAGCTCTGATACCAATTGTTAATATGATTTAGAACAACAGAGAGGGGGGGGGGGGGTGAAATAGTTGTTCTCAGGTCCTGATGTAAAAAATAACTTCAAAAACTTTTCTTTAAATTAGATCAAGCAACCAAATCAACCTTGGTCATCACTGGTTCAATAATAGAAACATATGACTCAACAGTCCACTACCCAGCTGTATCTAACTTGTAAAACACAGAAATGTTCAAACCAAAACATTCACACAAGTTTTGACACCAGGATTTATAGTGGAAACCCAATATGGGAAAAACCACTTTGTAACATGCTACTATTATTTTCACTCTTCTGAAGTGAGCTCGGTTAAAAGCCAACCCTATCAAAGGTTACAATACACACTGTCAAGTGTGACCCGGTTAAAGGATTTCAATCACCCTGTTAAAAGTGAGCCTGGTCAAAGGACTTACATACACTCAATTAGAATGCAACCTTGTTCAAAGGATTTAACATATGACTGTTAGGTCAACCTCTGTTAAAAGGATTTTGACTGTTACAATGGTTAGAAAGTAGTAGTAGTATTGATCTGAAAACATACAACTCACTTTGCAAATATCAGATCCAATTCAGTACACAAATGTTGGTTTATTGACTTTGAAACTTTTCCATCTCCACTTCTGATCTGCTCACAACTTTCCTTCAAGCAATCACCACACTTTTTCCTTCAGCCTTTTTGCTTATACAATCAATAAAACTTTACTGTTCTTCCAGCATCTCCTTCACCAATGCATACACATACCTAATGCATCGGTTCCCTTAATACTTTCCTTTGTTAGGTTAACTTATCTTTTGCCGCTTAATCTCCTTCGTAGATCTTAGGGTTAGGTCAGATTCATTGAATCTACCCACTTTATGTTCTTCATCTCCTCTTCTAGAATCATCTCAAATCTCATAAAGATTTACAATAAAATGTTTTACAAAGCATTAAATGCTTCCATACAATCAATAAATAGAGTCAACACATTTTACATAATCCAAGAATTCAAACAATGTCATCCCCAAAAAGAATTCTCTTCAAATATAAAATTGTTGATGCTCGGTCAATACTGTGATCATCCACTCAGTCACCATGTAAAATGCTCGGCCACTACTAAAACTATTTTCCTCGGCACATACTGTCTTCCTCGGCAATTTACTGATACTCGGTCAATTCTGGATTTTTGCTCAGCATCCACTAACTCGGTCAACTCTGTCATAACTCGGCTTAAACATAATTTCTTCATTTTTGCTTGGTTAAGCCTACTAGTTTAGTCTTCAATATTACTAAGATAAACAATACATTGTCTCATCATTGTGCAACATAATCAAGTACACTTTGCAGTATCAAGATAACTCAACCTTTCCTTAGGCGCTATTGTTACCAACCTTTCTTTCCCTTTTCACAATAGATATAGTACTTTCCTAAGTAGCAACAGTCTTACCAGTTAAGGTTTGACATCAATGACAATACAATAATTGTTTCAATTGCAATTTCCAACAATCTCCCTCTTTGGCATTGATGGAAACACCCTATGATATCCTTAGCTTCATTCTGATTCAGAATCAGTAAATCTCACTTCTGTGACCGTCAGAAGTATTTGGATCTCCCTCTATCCCGATCTTCCATTTCAGTTCAATCTCCCTTTCTTTCAGTGTCATGTGTTATAGTATAATTTCAGTTCAATCTCCCTCTTTGACAAAAATGCCAAAGCAGCAACTCAGACATACATCCAACAGATGTAGATATATCTATTCAGCACAATGTTTCTCCATCTATCATCTTGCTCATGACTGATTTGTTATCTATGTTTCTTCTTCACAGCTCTAGGATAGTCCTAAAGTGTGACAATCTTCTGCATCAATGTGTCAAATGTTCTATTGTAGCATATTTGATGCAATGCTCCTAGCTTGGCTAGGCAGGCTCAGTTAGGGGAAGGACCCCTAATTGACTTCTCAGGTACTCATGGGCTTCTTTAGGTAAAGCTTTAGTGAATATGTCTACCAATTGTTCTTTTTTATTCACATATTCCATTTGGACTTCCTTGTCTTGTACCAATTCTCTTAAATAGTGATACTTGATTGCTATGTGCTTGGTCTTAGTGTGCATCACTGGATTCTTAGAAATATTGATAGCACTTGTGTTGTCACAAAAAATAACAACATGTTCAGTGATTTCTTCTTTCATGCCTATCAACAACTGTTTTATCCATATCAAATTTGAGCAGTTTACTACAACAGCAACATACTCGGCTTCAACAATAGATTGGGAAATGCAATTTTGTTTCTTGCTTGTCCAGGAGACTAATCTTTGTCCAAGAAAGAAAGCTCCACCACTAGTGCTCTTTCTGTCATCTACATTTCCTACCCAATCAACATCAGTATATACTCTAAGTTCAAATTCGTCATCCTTCTTGTAGTATAATCCATAGTCAGCAATTCCTTTCAAGTATCTCATCATTCGTTTCACCGCCATCATGTGTGTTTCCTTAGGATTGGCAGAAAATCTTGCCACAATCCCAACAGCTAGTGCAATATCAGGTCTACTATGTACAACATACTACAATTTTCCAATCATGGATCTGTACAAAGTCTGGTTAACTTCTGCAGCATCATCATTCTTAGATAACTTATGTCCAGTAACCATAGGAGTTCCTACTGGTCTAGCATCTTCCATTCCAAAAGTTTTCAGTATTTCATTAACATACTTAGACTATGTAATGAAAATTCCTTTCTTCATCTGATATACTTGTAAACCAACAAAGAATTTGATCTCACCAAACATACTCATCTCAAATTCAGTTTGCATTTCATGTGAAAATTTTTTACACAATGCATCTTGTCCACCAAAAATAATGTCATCAACAAAGATTTTGGCCAACAAAATACCTCTACCTTCTTCATCTTTCATATATAGATTGCTTGTGTCATTTGTCCTAGAAAATCCAATCTATATCAGGTAATTATGCAACCACTCATACCATGCTCTAGGAGCTTGTTTCAATCCATATAAATCTTTGTTCAATTTGCATACCATATGTCTTCTGTTTGGATCAATAAAACCTTCTGGCTGTTCTATGTAAACTTCTTCTTCCAGTATACCATTTTAAAATGTAGACTTGACATCCATTTGATATACCTTGAAATCTTTATAAGAAGCATATGCAAGCAAAGTTCTTACTCCTTCCAATCTAGCTACAGGGGCAAATGTCTCCCCATAATCAATTCCTTCTTCTTGTGCATAGCCTTTGCATACTAGTCTACCTTTGTTCCTAGTGATTTCACCTTTTTCATTCAACTTGTTTTAAAATACCCACTTTGTTCCTATAACATTCTTATCTGCAGGTCTCGGCACCAGGGTCTAGGTTTCATTCTTCTCAATCTGGTCAATCTCTTCATTCATTGCTTGTATCCAATCTTCATTTTCTAATGCCTCTTTAGTTGTCCTAGGTTCAAATTCACATATTAAGCATGTTGGATCTTTTTTCTTGCTTCTGGTTTGAATTCTAGTATCTTTGTCTCCAATTATCTATTCAGGCTTGTGATGTCTTCTTACATATTTTGCCAAAATAGGTTCAACATTTTTCTCTTCTATTTCATCAAGTTCCTCAACAAGATTGTCAGATTCAGCTTCTAAATGCTCGGCAACCTCTTCCTGATCCTCGGTAGCATTGTCTTGTAGCTTGACATGTTCTTGTTCTCTCTCGGCACTGTTTTCCTAATGCTCAGCATCATCTATCTATCGATTGCCATTACTTTCCTGAGACTCAGCATCAGGTGCAGGTCTATTACCTGCCTCTTCTATTTCCTCAATGTACACAAAGGATCTTTAATCCTCTGGTTCTCTTTTTCTATCAGCCTCATTTCTTTCTGCATACTCATCAATTTTTACATTCACACTTTCCACAATTTTGTTAGTGTTAGAGTTCAAACACTTATAAGCTTTACTTTTTGTGGAATAGCCTAGGAATATGCCTTCATCACTCTTAGCATCAAACTTTCCATTCCTATTATCTTTCAATATGTAACACTTGCTTCCAAATATTCTAAAGTATTTAACACTCGGTGCATGCCCATACCATAATTCATATGGTGTCAGATTTGTACCTTTCTTGATCTGTACCCGGTTAAGAGTGTAAATAGCTGTACTTATAGCTTCTTTCTATTATTTTTGTGCCACATTATTTTCAATCAATAATGTCCTAGCACAGTCCAAAATAGATCTGTTTCTTCTTTCTACTATACCATTCTATGGAGGCGTTCTAGGTGCAGACATCTATCTTTTGATTCCTCTATCATTGCAAAATAGATTAAATTCATTTGATGTAAATTCTCCACCATGGTCAGATCTAAGACATTTTAGGTTCCTACCTATCTCCTTCTCAACCTTAGCCAAATACCACTTGAAAACATCAGATTTTTCTTTTAGAAACATTACATGCATCATCCTGGTATGATCATCAACAAACAAGATAAAATATCTAGCTCCATAGTAGCTTTGTACACCCATAGGTCCACAAAGGTCAGTATGAACCAAATCTAAAATGTGTTCAGAAGTAAAGGATTTGCTCTTGAAACTTGACATAATCATTTTTCCTAACTGGCATTCTTTGCACATTACATTCTCAGGTTTCTTCAATCTAGGTAGGCCTCTTACTTTCTTCTTCTTACTTATCTCTACCAAATTGTCAACATTAACATGACATAGCCTCTTATGCCATAACCAAATGTCATCAAGTTGTGCAAACATACATATTTCTTCAAATAGGTTAAGATAGAACAAATTACCTCTAGTCTGCTCACCACTTCCAATCAGTTCACTAGCAGTATCAAATATCTTAGCTTTCTTGTGATGAAATTCCACTCGGTAACCAGTTCTGTTGAGTTGAGCAACACTTAACAGATTATAATTCAGTCCTTCAACCCAATAAGCATTTTCACAAGAGATCTTATCAGTTAGTTTAATCAATCCTTTTCCTCTAATAGGACATGGTGCATCATTACCAAATGTTACACTTTTACCTTTATAATGATGTAGGGTCACAAACTTACTTTTGTCACCAGTCATGTGATGTGAACAACCACTGTCAATAATCCATTTATCATTCTTGTTCATATAGGAAATCAATGCAATTTTCTCATCCTCATCAGATTCATCTTTCATTGCAATATAGACTACCTCAATTTCAAAATCATTACTATCAGTATCAGTCTCTTCTTCAGCAATGTAATAGGATTTCTTACCTTTTTCTTTGTACCTTCGGTAGCCTTTGTCATCTCTTCTATCTTTGTATCTGTTGTTTCTTTCTTCATCTTTATCCTTCCTGTCAGGACATCTAGCAGCTATATGACCAACCTTGTTACATGCAAAACATATAATAGGAAGTTTACCTTTGTATTTTCCTTTCCCTCTTCCCAGTCTTCTAGCTATAAGAGCTTCTAGATCTTCAAGATCTTCATTAGAAGTGTCACTGTCATCTTCACTTTCACTTTCACTTTCACTGATGCATCTTTCTTTTTCCTTCTTAGGCTTGTTCAGGACTAACTGTGACTTGAAAGTAGATTCAACATTTCCAGTACTACCAACAGTGAAATTATCATAATTAGATAGTTCAAAAGTAGTCAGCTTGCCAATCAAACCTTCCAAAGTAAGCACATTTTCAGAATTACATCTAGATTCCTGAATAGCTAAGATCTTAATAGCATATATAGGATGTAGGGTTCTTAATACTTTTCCAATTATGGTCTCATCATCAATAGTTCCATTTTCTCCTCTAATAGCATTCACAACTTCTTTTATTCTACCACAGTATTGTGCAATGTTTTCATCTTCATTCATTCTCATTTCATCAAACTTACCTCTAAGACTCTCGGCTTTAGCTTTCAGTACATATAGATCACCACCATAGATCTTTGCAAGAGTATCCCACATATCTTTAGCAGTTGTGTAGTCCTTAATGTCCTCAAATTCCAGATAGCTTAGGGCAGATGCAATTTCCAGCATTGCTTGATTGTGTTCTTGCTTGGCTCTCATTTCCTCGGCAGTCAAAGGTGCAACAGGTGTGACATAGTCATGCTCAATGTAGTACTTTGTAGAATCACCAATACCGGCCAGATGCAGCTTCATCAAGCTTTTCCATGCAAGGAAGTTATCTTTGTTCAACTTTGGTACCTCCTTCTTATACATCTTATCATTTGCTTCAAGTCCCTTTAAACTTTCTTTTTGTAAACACCAATAAGCAACATAGCTCTGATACCACTTGTTACAAGTAGTAGTTGTCATTGCACCAAAAGATCAACCTGTTAATGCCCAATACAACCACTAGACTTATAAAAGACACAGGAGGCTGTTAAACCATGTCATGAATCCCAAGGGGAGCGCTGACCATTTTTCCAACAATCAGAGCCAATTTGAGGGTAGGGAAGGTTTAACATAGCTAAAGAAAATAAAATCAAGGGTTTATAAAACCCATTTTGACCTCTTTAGAATTGTTATTTATTTTACTCTCTGAAATGGCTTTATCTTGTTTGAGAGATTAGGATAGATTAGATGGAGCCTCAAATTTTGGTGTCTAGAAAGATATAATTTATTTATTAGTATCCAAGAGAATTGTATCAAGGAATATGTGACTAGTGTTGTATATATACCTATAGATCTAACACAAATCTTGGCATATAAGAAGGATGATGTCTTGATGTGAGGAGGTTAATCCTTGATGGAGTCAAGGACCATATAGTTACACATATCACTAAGTTAGATACAACAAAAATGTGGGATGCCATTCTAAATTGGTACAGAATGCTACAACTAATTAGAAGATGGTTCTCAAGGAAAAGTTGAGGAATACCTAGATGAACAAGGGAGAAGATGTTACAAGTTACCTCACTGGGATTAGACTTGTCAAGGATGAGTTCGTGACTATTGGAGATAAACCAAATGATGAAAAGATAGTTAGAATATCCCTCAATGGGTTTACTAAGTAGTGGGATTTTTTTGTTCAATTTATTAATGGATGAGAGACATTACCGAGTTGGGATTGACTATGGAGTGATTTAACTCAAGAGGAGCTTAACCTAAGTATTGTCAATGGGACCAATAATAAGAGTTAGAAAAGTGAGGTGTAACATGAATATGTTTCCCTAGCGGAAAAATGGAAAGAGAAGAAGGGGTCTAGAAAAGGATCAAATTAACAAAGTGAGAAGAAGAAGAAAGAATTGTCTAAGATCAAGTACTATGGTTGTCACGAGTTTGGCCACTATGTCAGTGATTTCTCACAAATGACAAGGAAAGACAAAAAAGGAAAGAAACAAGTGGTAGCATCAGCAAGTTTAGATTACTCTCTAGTAGAATGGAGGATGATTTTGCACTCATAGCTTGTATTTTTAGCTTGGCCTCACAGATGTCTAGTATATAGATAGTGGGGCATCATTTCATATGTCAAGAGCTAGAGAGAACTTCTCCAGTTATAAGGAGGAAACCAAATTCTAGATCTCTATGGAGAACATGTCAAAACTCAACTCAGATGGGAAAGGGACCATTCAATTTTAGAGGGATAATGGAAAGATGATTTCCCTTCATGATGCATTGCATGTGCCAGACTTGGGTATGAATCTGATTTATGTGTCCTTCATGATAAGGGTTACAATGTACTTTCTAGAGGGTAACATGTGTTGATCAAGCATAAGGATTAGAAATCACCCATAGCTATTGGAGTTAGGAGTGGTTAACTTAATAGGTTGTAGTTTGACACTCCTAAGGAAATTTGAGTAGTAGTAATATTAGAGATCGATGAAAGCTATGGAATAAGTGGATGATCCATATACATCATGGAGCACTTCAATTACTTCATGAGATATTCATAGGTTTCCTACTGGTGAGCACAAATTTTGATGATGTATGTAAGGGATGTGTGTTGGGAAAGTTTGCGAGAGCATATTTTCCAAGGAGTGATACCATATTTGAGGGTGTTCTTGATCTAGTTCATTTAGATATATGTGGACCAATCTCAAAGAAATCTCTCAAAGGTTATGAGTACTTTGTTTTTCTTTTATTGATGATTTCCCAAGGAAGACCTAGATATACTTCTTGAAGACCAAGGATGAGGTTTTCAATTTCTTCCCAGAGTTTAAGGCTCTTGTGGATAACTCGAAATGAAGGAAGATAAATGTTCTTTAGTCAGACAATGGAGGCAAGTACAAAGAGAAAGAGTTCTATTATTTTTGTACCAAGGAAGGAATCAAGAGAGAGTGGATTATTTCCTATAACCCTTAAAATAATGGGGTTGATAAGAGGAAGAAATGTTCTATATCAAAAGTAAAAAGGTCTATGCTACATGAATAGGTTATGCCATGCTACTTTGTGGGTAGAGGAATGGAGTACATCAGTACATACATACAAAACATGATTCTATATAAGGCATGAGGGAATATGACACTAGATAAACCTTTCACAATGAAGAAGCCATATATAAGTCACTCCAAGATATTTAGGAGCTTTACATATTGTCATATTCATAGGGATACACATACTAAGTTAGATCAGACTATAGAGAGGTGGTACTTTGTGTGGTACAATGAAACCTCAAAGGCATATTAGATATTTATTATAGCGACTAGAAGGATTATAGTAAGATGTAATGTCAAATTCATGGAGGAAAAGGCATTCAGGAGGTCCATATATTTTCTATAAGATGATCATATTGAGAAGCCAAGATAAGATCCAAGGATCGCTCAACCGAATCAAGGGTAGAAAAGCTTAAGTATTACTAGTACAAGTATAGGCTAGAGTCGTGAGAGTTCCCAAAATATGGAGAAATAAGTACAACAAGTCCAAAAGATGCATCAAGAAAATATGGAGGTTGATATTTCCTCCTATATAGTTGGCAACATGAATCGTGAGATTTAATAGACACATAGGGATACTCAAGAGTTTGTGGGAGCTCCTAGGATAACAAATATACAATAGAGAAAATCAACCAAGTTTAATGACTATGTGGTATTAGTTAGTCAATTGGTAGACAATGAGCCTTCCATCTATCAGGAGGCTTCATAGCATCAAGTTTGGCGAGATGTAATGGTTGAGGAATATACCTCAATAATGGAGAATGGTGTATGGGAGGTTGTTCCTAGACCAATAGATAGGGTTATGGTTGGATTACGATGGATCTATAAGATCAAGCATGGTGTAGATGTTAGCATCAAGAAATACAAGGAAAGGTTCATGGAAAAGGGGTTCTCTCATAATGAGGGAATAAACTATAAGTAGACATTTTCTCTAGTTGCTAAATATACTTCTATATAAATGTGATCTAATTTGTAGCACATATGGGATATAAAATCCATCAAATGGATGTCAAGAAAACATTCCTTAATGGCGAGTTGAAATAAAAGGTATACATAAAATAACTGGAAGCATTTATAGCACATAGAAACAAGACCCATGTGTGTAGATTGAAGAGATATTTGTATAGGCTCAAGAAGGATCCTAGAGTGTGGTTTGAGTGCACTGATACATACATGCAAGGAATGGGATTTGTATAGAGTGAGGCAGATGCTAACTTGTACTACTTGGTGGTTGGAGGTGAGGTTCTCACTCTTTTAGTATATGTGGATGAATTGTTAATAACAAGTTCACTAGGGCTCATAAAAGAGTGCAAGAGGGACCTTGCAACAAAGTTTGACATGAAGGATTTTGGATTTATGCACTAATTTCTAGGCATTGAGGTATGGAAAATAGATGAAGATATTTTCTTTAGACAAGGAAAATATTGCATCAAAATGTTGAAGAGGTTCAAGATAGAGGATTGTAGAGGAATGTCTACACCTATAATCATGAATTGGAAGAAGGTAGACTTATCCACGGAGAAGGATGTAGATCCCACCTTATACATGTAGTTGATTGGTTCTCTCATGTATTTGGTCAACACTATGCTAGATATATATTTTTCAGTAAACTCTCTTAGTCGGTTCATGGTTGAGCCAAAGAGATTGAATTGTACAAAAACAAAGCATGTGTTTATTTATTTGCATGATACAATTGATTATGGGATTCGATATGATCAAGGTGAAGGAATAAATTTGATAGGCTATTGTGATATAGATTGGGTGGAAGATACAGTGGAAAATAAAAGTACTTTAGGTTGTTGTTTCAGTTTTGGATCAGGAGTTGTCTCTTGCTTTTGCATCTGGTCTTTCAATAAGTCGGTCTATGCACCACACAACAAGAGTCTAAACCTAATCAATGTTTACGACTTGGGGATATCAATCATCATATTCTATGGTCCTCAGTACATCAAATGAGTCATATCAAGTCAGTGTCCTTTGGCGTTTCCTCTGAGTCACTTCTTTTGTCTCCCTACCAGTCAAGGATTTTTGCAACTGAGACCAACACAAACAAACACAACATCAAAATAAAACAATCTCTGAGATATGATAAAATATTTTTGTATGCTGACTGTTTCACATTAGATTTTTGTATATTATTTCCCTTGAGCTAATCAATGATGTCCTTCATGGATTTAGAGTGGCAAGGACAGGGGCATAATCTTTTCTTTATTTTCTACTTATGAGTGATTTCAAACTCCTACTGTGAAATGAGACATTACCCAAGGATGTGAACGATAAAGGGTCACTGTGGGTACATATATAAACTCTCACTTATTTTCACATTAGGACAAGGATGAACTCAAATTTTCTTGGTGTGTTTGTATGCAAGGCATATTTAGGTCATCACAACGTTTATGCTCGGATGCTTATACAAATTGCTAAATCAAAATGGACATGATATTCAGGACATCCTGGCTCTTGTACCTTGGTGCTTATATCTAATCTGACAAATCCAACTAAGAATCAATATTCATATGCTCATGGTTTCCTAACTAGTAAACATTGTGTCGACATCCAATGTTACCAAAATATTCAGTGATGAGAAAAGACCGACAAAAGATTAGTGACTAAGTCCTAGGGTGCATCTCATTTTTCTTGGTTACATTAAGTCTTTTATATCTTTCATTTTGTTAGGTCGCATTTCATTTGTGTCTTGCATTGTGTCTAGTTGTGTATCATTCATGTTTTGAATTCAGCATAGCAATTAATGTTCTCAAGTTTGCACTTAAAACATCAAACAAACTGAAGGTAATGTGAAGGTTACTTTAATTGGCAAGCAAGCAGTCGTCATCTCAAGTTAAACATTTTTTTTTTTTACAAAGACCAAGCACTTGAATTCTTTATGTACCTACAAAATCATCATGTGAATCATTGCATTTACATTTTCATAATCATTTCATTCATCCATTGCATACATATATTTGCATAAATAAAACATAACAAAGAAGTGCCTTTTCATAATTCATACAACATTCAAAGTACATCCATAATGCATAATCATACATACATTGAAAGAGATAACATTGCATACATTTTGCATCACATGATGAACAATATCATAAACCAAAAGTACAAGTGCAATGAAGTCAAACCATAAATATCATATATATATATCGAACTAGTCATGGAGTACATCTTAAAACATATGGTACAATCAGAACACAATGTACATACAATACATCATCAATGATGAGCTACAATGAGCTATACATGTATATAAAAAATGGTCCAAAATCTACAAAAAAATGAGGACACTATCATGTCAGATCTTTGCCTCTTGATCCTCAACATCAGGTACAACTCCTCTGGTTGGGGTCTTTAGTGGTGGATCCGCCCTTAGTTCCCTCGCTCCCTCTGAAGATAGCATATACTAGGAGTAGTAAGGTACTCTATGACCTACTGGAATAACCACAAAATATGCTGAAACATAATAAGCTACCCTGCTAGTCTGATGAACCACCTCCACTCTTAGGGTCCATGTCTCTGATCAGGACTCTCACAACTGTGTATCCCACTTTGCCAACCTATACTCTAGAGAGAGTCTCTAGGCTCTCAGCTCCCTAATCTGCTGGCGGAGTTGGTGTATAGTGTCCTATGGGGTATGTCTCAAGCCCTCCTCTAATGCATCATCCCCACCCACCGATGCCTCCTCGCCTCCCAGATCCTCTCCCCTTACCATCTCATGTCTCACCTCAGTACCTAAAACAAAACCTGGAGCATCCTCTACCTCACTGATGGGAACATCTTGATTAGCTCCCATAACCTCCTCCACTCCTACGGTGCTACCAACGACACCTAGCGATCCACCCTCTCCTCTAGTGTATCTACATCGAGACACTGAGGGTATTGGCATAGGAACTACATGTTGCATTGGGGCAGATCTCACATCTGGTACCTGTTGTGCTAGGGCACCAATCACTCTCTGCACTGGAGGATTCTGTTGTACATGCAAAATTTGAGTATCTTGCCTCCTCTAACCCCTATTGCGGGGAGCACCTATAACATCATATGTCTCCTCCATATTGGGGATATGATCTATAGGATCTGAGAAACACATTAAGGAGTGCTCTGCTGGGTGTTCTTTGTAAGCATCGATAACTTTGGCATCTACCACTTGTACTATGTAGTCCTAGTCCCGGCTCTATAGATCACTATACTCTTGCATACACATGACATAAGATAATTGTGGGCTCCACCCTAGTCCCATCTCTCGTACCTATTAGACATATGATGCAAAATCCTATGGGACATCCTGTATCAGCCCATACTATTACCATACCCACGTAATAATGAATCTCTCTAAAACATTGTGTACGGTTTCACAATAGATGAAGATAATCACACCATTGTTTCTCCTTCAAAGATAATATATCTATTCTAAAGATTATCTATTCCATCATTAAATACACTTGAATTGTCAACCCAGGGACGTAGGACTTGAAATGGGCCAGCACAGTTTGTGCACTAAGTTCCTTTAGGAGTCATAACACCTATGCTACAGGAATGTAAAAATGCGTGGAAGAATCTATGTTGCTACTACAGAATAGTAAACACACCTTGGCTAACAACATATAATTGTAGGAAGCTTCAAGAATGAACTTAAACTAATTAACAACTCAGAACATCCACTATGATCATTTTCTGCAAGTGCTACAGGAACTTCACAGTAACAATGTTGTAGGACTAATACAGTAAATCTATCTAAAAATAGGAAACTGCAGGAAATGAATCTATTCTACCTAAATCTATTCCACCTCCCAAGTGGGTCCCCTTGGTCAGTTTCAATTAACTAAGAACACAACAAATGCTTCAAAATCCCTCTTCCATTAAAATCCTTCTTTGATTACATAGAAACTGAACAATCCATGAAGAATAGGAAAATAACTTCTGAGTCTAAATTAACACTATCTATTTTCTCATTAGCTCCCTAGGATAATCCAAGATCCAATATATATAGGATTGGATTCTTATTAAAAACATTCATAAAAGTCTTAAGCAAACATCACTAGAAAAGAAGGCAGAAGATTAACCATGGCATAACACATTTACTGCCAAGCAACAGAAAAACAACTTGCAGGAAATATAGCAAGTTGTATCCCCTACATTCTCTAGAACTCCTTTGTAGGCGCGACTTATTGAACGGAACTAAACTACGCTTTCCTTGCCATGATCGATCTTCATTATCTTCCTCCTTGATTGTAGTGATCACCACTCCTTGCGTCGATCCTCATTCTCCTAAAAATTTAGCAACATTCGGAATATACATGCAAGATAACATTCCTACTTTTACTCAAATATTGGAGCATAGCTTAAAACAATTATATGAAATACTACATTCTATGTATAGTATTAAGCAAAACATGTCATACACACGACCCATAGGTTTAGTAGGTTCTAGCTGTTTCTGGCATAAGTTCACAAGATAATTACAACAAGTGTTCAGGAATGTTTTATCAAAGCACAAAGAGTGTGTCCACATTATAAAAACTTATTAAAATCAAGACATTAATATGCCTCATCACATTGGTTGATCAATCAATGAGTGGGTGACTCTCACAAAAATACCCAAAATGAGCCCTAGCAATGGGCCATGCCTCTATCTGTAAGTATGGTCTCTAGATAACAATTGTCATGTCATCCAAGACCTGTCGCCAGTACTCATTCTGACCCGTCCTGGCCTGGGTCACATATCCTGCATACCTGTATACCAAAGGCTGCTAAGACTACCTCTAATCATCACATATGGGCCTGCAAATTGAGATAAGATCCCACCTCCATACCTGTAATACTAGAACTCTATGGGAAAATCTCTTGGCATCATGGTATATGACCTTATACATTTCAGGGAACATATGTGCCAACAAAGACTGTCCCCATCCAAGCTATGTGGTGTGAGCCATCAATCTTTGCACCATCAGGGCCTGACCAACCTATAAGAAAACCATTATGCTAATGGTCTGACATGATGACCCCTTTGATCATCCCTACTAATATACACTCTAACCGATGGGTTTGCCCATATCTATGAACTAGAGTCTCTCATGGGATCTGCTGAGCAATCTTCTCATTCACTCTGAATACAGTACGAAACGCCTGTAGACCTATGTTCCTTGAGATAATATAGTAAGGGCGGGGACCACAAAATGGAATCCTCAGGATACGGTACACATCCTCTGGGGTAATCATGATCTCCCCGGTAGGTGGGTGGAATGTCTAGGTCTCAGAATGAAGTCGCTCGATCAATGCTGTAAGAAGTCCATGATTTTTCTTGATCTCAGGAAAACCAATTAGATGCTCAAAGCCACAAGAAGCTAGATGAACTCTCATCAGGTCTGGTAATGAAATACAAAGTCTTTGTGTAGCTGGGTGCGTCACTCTAACATGAATATCTAGATACCTAATCTGCAAACACCGAAAAATGAGAGTGACATCAGTAAATTGATCCTAATCAATGCAAAATACACAAAAATAAACTAACTAAACATTCTGAAAGGTGCAATAAATATCCTAGAATCCATCTGAGAAATCAAAATTTTTGAAAAAATGTGATAAGTACCCTAAAAATGCTCACTATTTTTCATATAGAAAATTTGGAAATTAAAAACTGACATCAAGTGTTGTACGACAATATACAACAACCTATACAACACTTAACCTGAAACAACATTGTATACTATGCTATACGACAGACAAGGGATGCCAAGAAATGTCATACGAGACATGGGTCCTTCCCATACGAAACACTAGGCAAACACACATGACACTTGAACTAAAATTGAATTGTCGTACAATAATGTACCAAGTGTCATATGAAAATCCATGGTGCAAGATTTAAAAATGACAAAAAATGGCAAAAATCATATAGAAATTTGAAAATTCAAATCAAAACATGAAAATTGAATGCAAAGAAGTGTTAAGAAGTTCACTTACTAGATTGTCGTATTGTTGGGGCCTCTCGTACCATTGAGATTGCTCAAATCGATGAGAAGACACTGAAATCACCATTTTCTCACTCAAAGGGCTCCACAAGTTCTAAAAGCTAAATGACGCAAATGATTTAAAAAATGATCCTTTCGACCTTATATAGGTTTTGACCTAATTTTCAAAAGTGCTCTGATTGACGTGAAAATAGCACCCCTGGATGATTTCAACATCTTGAATCCATTTTCGGGATTAAAATTGAAATCTGAGATTGTTCAGTTTGTCAAAATCATGATTTAAAATTTGGACCAAAGATAGCCGACTGATTGTATAATCGACCTTCATGACATCAACAAAATCCAGATCTCAACCTATTTGATTATCTTACATAAAATTTTCCAAATTTCAACTTGGTCAACTTGTTGGATATTGCTAATGCATTGGGGAGATTGTTGGATACATTTAATATGTTTAATCACTATGTTATCTTGGTATTGGAATTTTCATTCATATTGTTGGCATTCGTGGTTTGTCACTAATGTCAACATATGTTTCTATAAGGAAAATAGTTAGTACTGTGTACGAATACTGTACGGAGGTTTCAAAACATGCAAAGTTACTTGTGAGTACAAGAAGGTGTTGTGATCTTACGTCTAAGATCGCATGATAAAATGTTGTGTATTGGGTGAGTTACAAATGTTTTGGTGAAGATTGGTTACTGGATTATGACAATGGAAGATAATAGAGTAAGTTTCTGTGTTTTTGGTATATCTTACATGCAATGAGGAATCAATATATGTGAGCTTAAGGGATGACATATAGTGTATTGAAGAATATTCGTTGGTCTGTGCAAAGTACAGAAAGAAGGATGACATCAGTTGTGGCATGTGTTCTAGAGAAGACCCTTTTGGAATCTGACTATAGAAATGTAGCGTGTATTATGTTTGGTGAACATGAATTAAGGATGTCGATCCTTAATTGTTGTAATGTAATTGTTGTATACTTGTTTTAGATACCATGTGTATCTTAGCAAGGGGTTATGTAATAATTTGTATATTAGGGAAGCCTAATTGGTCGATCTGATCATATAGAATGTAATAGGGTATATATGGAAGATCTTTTCTTTGGAAAAGATATATGTGAGATGTATGTGATGTAAAAGAGGATTGTGGAAGCTGCGAGATTGTATTTGTTGTATGTAGAGCAGAGGATTGTATTTGTACTTCATTGGAACTAAACAAGAAAAGAAAGCTTCTAACAGATAGTTCACAAGGATTGTGTATTTCCTCATATACACTTGTGTTGCAAAAAGTGTGTTCTGAAGGTGGACTTAACCTTCTTTAGGTAGTAAGCCGACCCTTTTCTTTGACTCCTAACAGGGTATGTCCTATAACAAGGATTGTGTATTGTAATGATTTATTAAGCTCTTAACAGGGCTAGATCTTCTAATAAGGATACTATACTCTTAGTACATCATTAGTGGGTGCTAATTCCCACTAGGGTTTTTACCTTTAACATGGTTTCCCCGACAACAAAATATTGTGTTGTTGTGTTGGTATTTACTATGTTATCATTTGATTTGGAAGAGCTACTACTTAAAAGTTTAAAGTGTAATATTCTGTCATATAGTTGATTCACCCCCCCTCTCAGTTATATTGGTGGACTTCTATTCACAACCATGGTCAACCCATGGTCAAACCTAGTCAAACATGGTCAACAAGACCTCCAAATGATGCAAAATGTGTCCCTGGATGTATATAACCACTTCCAAATCAATCACACAGCTTACACATCAATTCAAACTGGCTTTCTCACCAGATTTCAATTTTAATCATGAAGGGGGCATTGTATTACACATCGTTAATCAAATCTTTTTCAAATTTTCTTCAGCAATCAAGACAACAACCAAGTCTAATTGTCGACTCAATCAAAGTCCTTGTTGCTTGGGGCATATCAGATTCATCAAAATCCATATCAATCTAGTTTTCTCTTTCTCTTGTAAACTATATTAGCTCTCTGTAACCATTGGTTCAGATGTGTTATTTCCTTGATTCTTTGTAACTGAAGGGTTTGGGGTTGGTATCCTTTTGATTCCTTTGGACAAGCAGGTATGGAGTTAGGATATTTAATTTCCTCGTAATCATAGGTTCAAAATCAGGTGTTTTATCACTTCTTCATAATCACAGGTTCAAAGTTGCTATTGTTAACATCATCTTTGATTCTTTAGTTAATCGGGACTTGAATCAACATCTTCAAATCTTTCAATCAATTTCTATCTCGAAATCGATTAATCGATCATGATCAGTTTCTCCATCACATAACTGAGTCCCGGTCTGAACAAAATAGATTTATTTTTGAACCACTGTGCTTTGCATAGTAATTCAAAGAGGGGAAAAATGTAATACCCCAAAAATGGGCCTCAGTACCATTAACCCCCTACATCAACAAATCGACCCTAAAGTCCTAACCCAAGGCACATCTACACATCAAGTTATCAAAATCCTATTTGATTTTATCACAAATCTGCATTAGGGAATATTCCTAAATATTCCAAATCTATCATAATTATCTCTAATTAAATATTATTTGGTGATAAATGATATTATGTTATTTATCCTAAGTGCGATTAATTGAATATTTAATTAATTAAACTACATTTAGCCACTCAATCATTTTAATTAGATTTAATTACATTATTCTTAATTAATATTATTTATTTGACAATTAATAAAAAACTCTAAAATAATCGATTGAATATTTATTTTATTAATTAATTCAAATTGTCAATTGATAATATAATTTTGAATAAAGTTGGATTTAATAATTGATTAACCCACAAATCAGTTATTTAATTAATTAATCAAATGGGTTGAGATAAAGCACATGGAAATTAATTAAATAAATCAGTTATTATCTACACAAAAATCAGAAGGTCAGTTAACTCCAAAATCAACTTTTTGATTCATTTTGTTAAGTTTCTAACTCAAACACTTGATTGTGAGTCATAAAGCCGATTTGCATGATTTTGACACCTGATTGTGAGTCATAAAGTTGATTTGCATGATTATTGAGAGTTAACTGTTTCTAATTCCATGTTGACTTGTCAATCAAGGAGTGATTTTTGGTTTTTCCATGAGTTATCAAATCCTGGGTTTTCTGTATAAACAACCCTCGATTCTTCACAAAATAGTGTGCAATGTTGAGAAAAACAACGCTATACTATCGAGTTCTTAAGCGATTGTGCCATGTTGGAGATCAATGTTATTGCTTAGTTTTTGCATTCTTAGATTAATTTTAATTCATTGTTATCAAGTTTTAGATCATTTCATCTTAGATTTAATGATTTTTATTGCATAAAAAACTACAAAAATATAGCTTAATATTGTATTCATTTCAATCATTTTTAGCATTTAAATCCTTTGTCTAGATGTTGCATTGTCACTAATCTTGGTCAGAATTTGAGAATACCATACTCACGTCTCTTAAAAAGCAGTAGATTGCATGGTTTATGATAGATTTCTTGATTATTTGCATATTTTTCATTTATCTGTAATGTTCTACTGAAGTGTTGTGGCTTCTTAATAGGTACAATTTTCACACACAATAATATCATTAAGGATATTAGAGATTCTCCTAGCCAACAATTTATCAATGACCTTGTATGACATATTTAACAATGTGATGGGTCTCCAATTCTTAACTTGAGATCTATCTCCTTCTTTTGGAAGGATTTTGATAAGACCTCTATTGACATTTTCTCCTAGGATACCAACCTCAAAAGCATACTCATATAATTCAAAAATATCAATGGATAGCCAATCTTTATTTGTTTTATAGAATTCTGTCAAGAGGCCATTAGTACTAGGGGTTTAACCATTAGCTAGGGACCCAATGTCATCTTCAATTTCTTGGATTGAGATTTATTTCCCCAACATGTTTCTTTGGTCTTTATTGATTTTCTTTGGGATGATTTTGATACATTGTTCCATACATTTCTGATTGCCCTCATTATGTTCAATGGTGAAGATATTTATGTAGAACTCTACAAAGGCTTCCACAATCTTTTGGTTATTATTGCAGAATCCTTCCTTTGTCTGAATACCAAGAATCTCTTCTCTACATTGCTTGGCTCTGATAATATTGAAAAAGTATTTTTTCCCTCTATCCCCTTCTTTGATCCAATTGGCTTTAGCTCTTATTTTTTGACCCCAAATGTTTTAGTGTTGAATGGATCTAAGATACCCTTTAGTCTCTACAAAATCTATTTCTAGCTCCACTTCACAACCTTTATCTTGTAATTGATTTTTGATATCCATAAGTTTGGAGTTGAGAGTCTTTTCCTAAAAATTCCTATCTTTTCCTTCCTTGGTGCCAATAGTCTGACATAGATTTCTCCAAGCCTCAACTAATTGGTCCCATTTATCAATTGGGGAAGAATTTTGTAACCGAAACTTGGAGAGGATGGAGACCATTCTTAGAGCTCCCAAGTTATCCTTATTCTGAAATAGTGAGCTATTAAGTTTGAAGAGGTAACTCTTGGTGATGCCTCTAGACCGACCATCCTGATCTTGGAAGGAGATAAATGCATTAATAGGAGAGTGATCAAACATGTTGGTAGGAGAGACACAAATAGGATAATGTCCTTGGTTCTAGTGCAAAAAGAGTTCTAGCTTATTGATGTATATCCTATCAAGTCTGCAATAAATTATGTTCTTGTAAGCCTGATTATTACATCAAGTAAACCAAATGCCCTCATGGATACCTTTCAAACCCTCCATTGGATCAAATATGGAAAAATGTCTCTTGAATCTATCCCAAAAGAAGTACTCATTCCCTTTCCACTCAAACTTATCTCCTCCTGATTTATCTTTAGATAATTCAATCATATTAAAATCTCCCACGAAGGTCCATGAAGCTATAGATAGGTTAGTAATCAACCAATCCCAAAGATGAGCTCTTTCTCTATAATTATTAGAAGCATAGATATTGTAGATTCAAGTTATTTTGTCCTTGATCTTAAGAGTAACCCACAGGGCTCTATTGCATGGGGTTAGTCCATGTGTAATGATTTTTTTACTCCATGTGGAACTAATTAGTATGGCCACACCTCCTTTTCCCCTATCATGTCCTGAATATAAACATTTGGATCTGTCCCAAATAAAATTTTAATACATTAAAGGATTGGTAACCAATGAATTTAATTTCTTGAAGGAATAAGATATCTTTTCCCAAAAGATTATTGCACCATCTTCTAACTATGAATTTCCTATCAGGCATTTCCAATTCTCTAAAATTCCAACTGAATAGTTGTAGCTTCATCATTAATTGGATAGAGGGGTTTAATTCTTGCACAATCGGGTGAAACATTCAGGGATCTCCTTCCCTTTAGTCTTGTTTACCCTATCATTATTTTTAAGGCTATTGCTCCTCTCATAGGTTTTTCTTTTCTTATTTTTGCCAATGACTTCAGTGAAACCACGTTCAACCATTTCAAAATTATTAATGAAATTTTTGTCTGTCAGTTCATCACTTCTTTATGGTGGAAGTATGGGCACCGGTCCATCATTTCTATGTCCTAAGGGGGGATAATCTGTAGTAGTAGGGTTAGCATCTTTAGCAACCATTTTGATCTTGGATAGAGGAATTTGTTGGGCATTTTTGTGGCTAGTATTATCTTCATTAAGTTTCTCTCTAGGGACCGAGATATATTGTCGTTGAATAGGGGTCTTCTCTTTATGTCCTGAAGAGGAGTAATTAGTAGGTCCAACTTCATATTTCTCCCCAAACAAAGGATTATTTAAGGAAACAAAAGTGTCAGCTGGGGTATCAATAGTACCTTTGCCCTGGTTTGGAATTTGGTTACCACCATTATTGTTACCAAAATGAAAATCTCTCTCTATATTTTTTAACAAAGGGTGGTCTTTTCTATATCTCCATTCATTTTACTGTGAAAGCATGCTCCAATGTCACCAAGTCTAGAAATAGCCCATTTGTAAACCTCATTGTCAAATTTCAAAGAAATTTCATCCGAAAAAGAGACATTCGGGTCAAGAGCCAAAAGGATACGGGCATTGAGATGAGGAAGAGTGATTTTGGCATTTTCAACTTGGAGAACCAACCCTAGAGGTTTGAGGATTTGGGGTAAAAAAGGCTAGAATTCTGGTTGGACTCCTTTGAGTTCCACCTAGAAGGGAGAGGCTTTGGAAACAACATGTTCATGGTTTCCTTTTGGAGACCATGGAAGGGCCCTAAACATGGTTTGACCCACATTCTAGAAGCTCTTATGCAAAACTTTCTCCTGCATCGTATGATTTTTAAGAAACACAACAAAAAGCCCTTTTTGAATCATATGTATGAAACTAACAATAATACCAAGCTTTTTGCCCTAGACATTATTAACCAATCATCGAGGAATTTGCAAGAAACAAGGAACTTTAAATCCATACAAACAGAGAATAATGCAACATTCTTAAGTCTATTTTGTTCCCCTTTAATAACATTGAACATATCCTCATTTGGTGACAGAGAAAGGATATTACTAGTAGAAGTCGGGATCTTACCTTCTCCTCTAGTGGATGCAATGGGACTACCTATGCTATTCCCCTCTCCTCGTTGATCTCCATTGGTGTTGGAAGGTTTTCCTCTGCCTCCCACATCTTTCTTCTCAAAGAGGCCTTCAAATTGGGTAGAATCAAGGATTTGAACTGCATACCCATCTGCAACCACATATTTATAAGATGGCTTCGAACCTTCACTACAACGAGCACCACTGTCCTTATCATTAATAGAACCGATAACACCCTGCCTATCACTACCATGATTAGGGTCTGAATCCACCATGAACAAAAGAGAAAGCCCAAGACTTGAATGGTCGAGCCCTAAGCAGCACACGCTTGAGAGAAGGACGACAAACACATGAGAGCCCAAAAAGAAAATCAAGGAAAATAAAAACTTAGACAATCAAAACATAAACAACCTAGATCATCGACACATGCGAAAAAGGAAATCACAAGGGCGACACACAACCAAGGACAACTTGCAAGAGGCATAGGAAACAAGGTGTGGAGCCCACTTGTAGACTACTCCAATCAACTATAAATTTGTAGTTTCGTAATTAGACACTTTTATATACACACTTGAAATGTATTTTCCTGTTTTATATTAATAAAATATCATTGTTATCGACCAAAAAAATGTAAAATATATTAGCAATTTTATTCTAGTATTATATAATTAATTCTATATAATAAATTTATAAATTATGTTTAAATAAAAAAATCATGGAATTGTAATATTAATTTAAGATTTATAATAAATGAATAAATTATAAAAGAAACTTTGTACATGATTTCATGACAAATTTCAATTGTAGTTTGATAACTAATTATTGTTCAATAAATTTGAAATATTCATAAGTTTTTGTTAAGCATTTTTTTTAATTTTGAAAGATGTTTCAACTTGTAATATAGAGAGGTTAATAGTTATATTGTACTTTTACAAAATGACTTTCACATAACCTTATCTCTTGCAAAGTAGTGGTTTTTTTTTAAGTGCATTAAATATACTGATATCATACTAAAATCATAATGCATAGTATTTTTTTCAATTATTTAATTAAAAAATACATGATATATTCTTGAGGAGGTCAAATCTTATGTTTCAATTTTTAGTGTTAACAAATCTTTTAGAATGGGATGAATAAAAGATCTAACAAGTGCCACGTAGTGGCTAAGTACTTACCTTTAGTTATAGTAGAAACTAAAGTAGAAGTAATAGTATACTAATTTTTTAATTATTATATTTTATATAGCTATAGTAGAAGTAATAACTTTTATAATTAATTTATTTTAATGTAGAATCATATAAGTATTATGTGTTCCTTTTAACCATAATCTGAAGTAATAAAAGTAATAAATATAAAGAATGAGAATAATTATTTTAATTAGAAAAATTATTTAATTATAAATTTAAAGTTAACCTATAGTTTAAAAATAGAAATTTGGTTAGTAAATAAATTATTTCTAAAATATTAATTTAAGAACAAGGAACAATTTTAATAATATTTTATATAGTTCATATAAATTATGTCAAATCATATTATTTAGTATTTTAAAATATAACTTATAATTATTTATTATAAATAATAAATATTATTATCACTAATTCATAAGTTAATTAATATAAAATATATAATGAAAAAGTTAAGTTTATTAATATTTAGATTATAATTATAATTTATGTTATATAATCTAAATATATAACATATAATCTAATTATAATACATATAACAAATTTTATTATTCAATTTAATATACATATAGTTAATAAATAATCTATATGAAAACCATGCATTTATATTATAACATATTTTTAAAAATAAATATAAATTATTTTAAGGGCATGGTAAAGTATTTGCCCTTATAATATTGCCTCCAAAATTGTAATAGAGGTAGTGCTTCCACAAAATCCGCTAAATTTTTAGGCCAATAGAAGAGCTGTAAATTAATTTTGTTGAATTATAAACATAAAAAATGTGCATGTATACTATACAAATTATTAATTTTGTAACAAATTTGATAAAAATAATAATTTTAATTGGTAGAAGTGAGATTTTTTAATCACTAGTTAATGGAAGAAATCCAAAAAAGATGCAATAGTACTTGCTTAGCCTATTGGCAAGTACTAATAAGATCATTTATTTTATTTCATTTCTTAACTTGTCATTGTTCTTGATTAATGGATGTACAACAAATGCTTTTGCATCATGTAACTTTCAATTAGGTCATTAATATGAAATATAAGTACTTAAAGTATTATTTAAATTAATTCATATTAATTTCATTTATAAGTATTTCCAAACTCTATATTCTTATTGAACTTAATAAAACTTAATTCAATTGACTTCAAAGTATTTTTTTTCATATTCAATAAAGCAATTCACATCTTATATTGTATAAATGTATCTCAAAATTTTGATTTAAAAAAAATTCTTAATTGAGCTTCCTCTACTATTCATTGCACACTAAAATGTCGTTATTAATTATAATTTAAAAAAATATATAAATATTTTATATAAAGTATATAAATATGAAATCTAAAAATAAATATATCATACTTATTTAGAAAATAAAATAATAATAATAATAAACTAATTTTGTCTAATAAAAAATTATTAATAAAAAAAATAATATGAAAAAGGTGTTTTTTTAAGGTACATTAATAAATCGACCATATAATTTTATGTGGATGCATAATTGATTTACTCTATTAAAAAGACTGGTTTGAATTTTCATTATATGGGCATAAAAAATAATTCAATTACAAAGAAAGAAATCTATTACTAAATTGATCTGGAATTGAAAAACAGGAATTGGTGAATTGGTAAAGGCCAATTCTAATTTTGGTCCAAAATGAGAATTTAGCAAATCTACCTCAAGACCTCGAATTAGAATTGAGACATAGAATTGAAATTGGAAATTTAATTTTGTGTAAAAACCAATTCTCGTTTTCTAATTCTAGCTCAATTCCAGCAAACAAAAGGGCTTACAGAATCCTCATTATATCCGCGTAAAAAACAATTCAATTACAAGGAAAGAAATCTATTGCAGAGAAGACGCTCGCAGGATGGAAAAAGGACAAGTTTGAATCCTCATCATATCCGCATCAAAAACAATTCATTTACAAGAAAAGAAATCTATTACAGAGAAGACGCTCGCAGGATGGAAAAAGGACAGGTTTGAATCCTCATTATATCCGCATCATCTATTACAGAGAAAACGCTCGCAGGATGGAGTACACAGCACAGAATTACTCTTACTCTAGTTACAGCGAAGACTCAGATTATTGTGCAGAGGAAAGCAACTCGCCAAAGAAGAGTGATATTAAGTGCTATACAGTTTTGAGCTCAGAAGACATGAGTGAACGGCAGAAGGAGGCCATCCACTCTGTTTCTTCCTTCTGCTCTTTATCCCAACCCCACTCTAAGATTCTCCTCCACCATTTCAAGTGGAAAGTTGCAGATTTGCTGGATAAATGGTTTCAGAACGAGCAGAAAGTACGAACAAATACAGGGCTGTTTCACAAGGCTCCAGTAAAAGAGTTCAGGTCTGAGGAACAGTTATACTGTTCCATCTGCATGGAAACCCACTCCATTACTGAAATGAAAGCCCTTGAGTGTGCGCATTATTTCTGTAATGACTGTTGGCTGAACTACATCCAGATCGCAATTAGGGAAAATGGAATTGGGTGTCTCAGATTGAGATGTCCGCAGCCAAAATGTGGGGCTGCTGTGGGGGAGGACATCGTGCTCTGTTTCATTACAGATGAGCAGGACAGAACAAAATATGGGAAATTTATTGTTGAATCCTATGTTGGGCAAAACAGAAGAATCAAATGGTGCCCTGCTCCTGAGTGCGAGTATGCTGTGGAATTGGACATTGGAATCACCCAATGTTATGATGTGACCTGCAAATGCTCTTATAATTTTTGCTGGAGCTGTTCTGAAGAGATGCATCGTCCTGTAAACTGTGATACTGTTAGAAAATGGGTCTTGAAGAACAGAGACAATGCAGAAAATGATACTGTTAGAAAATGGGTCTTGAAGGACAGAGACAATGCAGAAACAGAGAACTGGAAAATTGTTAATACTAAGCCCTGCCCACAATGTGGGCGTGCAATTGAAAAACATGAGGGTTGCATGCATATGACATGTGTGGAACCATGCGAATTTCAGTTTTGCTGGTTATGCCTTGGTGATTGGCAAGGACACTCTAATAGTTTTGCTTGCAACAGATTTCAACTTCAAGTTAATGAACAAGGGACACATAATCCGAAATCTAAATCAGGGGAAGAGAAAATCAAGAGAAAACAGAGGGAGGCCATGAAAGAATCCTTGCACAGGTACGGTCATTATTATGAACGGTGGGCGGCCCATGAAAAATCTAGGGCAAAAGCCGTGTTAGATCTGAAGCATGCTGAGGATTTTCAGATCAAACAGTTGGCTGACATACAATGGTTACCTCAATCACATGTTAAATTTGTGAGAGATGCATGGGCTCAGATTGTAGAATGCAGAAGGGTGTTGAAGTGGACATATGCTTATGGGTATTATCTCACCGAAAATGAAAGTGCCCACAAGGAATTGTTTGAGCATAGCCAAGCTTATGCCGAATCTCATCTAGAACGACTTCATCATTGTGTTGAGAGGGAGTTGCAGGTTTTTATTGAAAGCCAAAAGCCTGCAGAATTTCATGAATTTCGAATCAGGGTTGATGCCCTCACAAATGCCACTGCCCAATATTTTGAGAAACTTGTCAACGCTCTCGAAAAGGAAGTGAAAAGAGAGTAAAGAAGTATTTAAGTTGGGGGGAGATTATGTAGGTCAAGCTGTAATGAACAAGATATAATTATGAATTCTCCCTTCTAAACGGTTTGATTGTTTTTTCTTTCAAGATTTCTTTTCACAACTTTTCACAAACATAATTAGTTGTCGCATGCGTGTGGGCATGCAACAGGTTAGTCGATAGGATTTTTTCTATGTAAAGCTGCAGTCAAGCAAAATGTGGTAGGAATTTTTTTTTCTATGTACAGCAGCAGTCAAGGAAAATGAGCTGTGCAGAATTTAAGATTTATACTGGAGATGCCAAAATGTTTACTTTGCATTCGATATAAAGTGTCTGTTGTGAAAGTAGACTTGCCAATAGCAATATTATTTCAAGTTTGCACATAAAACAAATTGTGTTTTTTAATTCACTGTATCAAATTATACATTTCAATGCGAACCACCTACAAAAGATGATGGTCTGTTCTATTAAAATGAAGGCCCACTAAAGCGCCCATGCCATCACTAAGAGTGTATTATACTTGATGAGTAAAACATGCTTTTTCATAGAGTGATAAATTTGCAGAATAGCAAAGAAAAGGATGTGAGCAATCCTACAGCTGACCTCTGTTTTGATCTGCAAAATCTCATTTTGCAAAACAATTGCCCTTCAGTGGTGGAGGATGTGCTGTTTTTGCAGTATGTCGTGAGTTTGGACTCAGAGTCTCATTTAAATCATCTGCTGAGTTTGAACTCAGACTGCTGGTAGTGTAAATTGGCATTGACCCACTGCAAACATAGATTCTTCTGTTTCAGATTTTGCAACCAGATTAGTCTGCATAAATTCAACATGAAATGGTTGTTTTTAGAGTGTTAGAGTAATTCAACTATTTCGATGCCTGTGAAATTAGCAAACAGGAGCAGGTAAGGATAAAAAATACACAAGCTCTAATAGGTGGATAATAGTAGGAAATGAAATCTTCAAGAAATGTATGTGCCAGTATAATTAATAGAATCTTGCAAAGATTTACAGATTTCCAAGTAACAGTTCTCAGAGGGTTCTTGTTTGGACTTACCTCAGCAATGCATGTCAAACAACAATTTGTGATTGAGCTATTGTGAGCTGTGACATGAATTCATTATTTTGTTGCACAAGCCCCCTTCTTCATTACCGATGGGGCTTTAAACCAAGGATGGCAAACTCGCCGATTAATTGTAGAGTTGAAAAAACTCACCGAGTTTAAGTACTCTCCATTTTCCAGCCCACGATTGTCCAGAAACTCGGCAATTATTGCTAAAACTCGACGAGTTTTTAAAAAGAACTCGCCTGCATTTGTCATATACAGCCGCAAGTCAAAAAAAATGTCATTTTATTATTTCAGTTAGTTTTTGCTGTCTCATTGGCCACTAGGGAAGAGTTGGATTGAGTTTCCAAGCCATTGTAAGCGTATTCGTTTAAGTATAAGTTTGATTTATACAAATATAAATATAACATTTAAGTATAAGTTTGATTTATTTAATTTCTTATACTTTAAGTTATATTTGTATAAATTATAAAATATAATATTTCCAGGATGTTTGGGATAGGTTCTGCTTCATAGGAGTTAAGATGCAGATTCTAATTCGAAAAATTCCAGACTTACAGCAGGGTTACCTCCTACAATCCATCATGGCTTTCTAAGGTCAAACTGAAGCTAGCAAAAAGATTCCCAAAGGGTTTTAACTCGTTTTATCACAAATCACTTGGTTTCAACCCCATCTCTACGACAGACTTAGCTTAGCTCTCGCCCAAATCCCAGACAGACATGACTTCCCAACAGGCCAAAATCACTCAAACCTCATTTGTCGGACCTAGGGACTTGAAAACAGCCACCAACAAAGACTACCTAAGACCTAGTTATGAAGACATTGATCAATGATCAAGAATCATAGATTCATACTAGTTTTGTAGAAACTGTTTACTATTTTGCTTCGCATTCCACATGAGAATGCGATTTTGTACCCACTTTGCATTTATATATATCTAAACTTAGTTTGTTTCTTTTATTTTCTCATTAATTAACTCATTGGATGCATCTTCTCATAGAATTTTGCCCAAAAAATGCATTTTTAATTAAATTTTATGCTATTTTTAAGGCTTGGTGAGTTTTGGGCGAGTGAGAGTTTGCCATCCTTGCTTTAAACTACTTGTTTGGTATCTTGATTTTCTGAGTACATGTAAATCATTGACTCAATTTTATTCTTCATGCAGCTAATTTTGACAAATGGCATCGGATCTATTTTTTCCCCTTGTGGCAGAGATGATGAAATTAAATAAATTTCTGAGAAAAAATAATTGGTACAAACTGTACGTTTGCAAAGAGTTTATAACTGCTGGCATCTAGGGAGATTTGACGAATAGCTGCAACACATCCCAAGAGAGCCATGATAGAAAATACTACAGAAACGGTTCCTTCTGCCTTGTTGCTAAATGTCGAGCAGCCAGAAATTGCCAGAGTAAAATGTGGACACCACCACTACATAACATATAGACAATCCTTTGAACATCTTTCCTGATACAGGAGGCGCGCCAGGGTTGCCTGAAAGCATTATGCTCAATCAGGCCTAAAATGCTATTTGTGTCTACCAGAAATTAAAATCAAGAAAATGTTAGAAAATAACAATGACCACCCAATCGGCACTATTGTGTATAAAATGTTTGAACGTTCAAACAACTTGGAAGTAACACCGTTTTCTGTGTTTTCAATTGGGCATTGATCCTCTAAATAGCTATTGTAATGGTTACCCCTTTCAGTATATGCCATCTGAACTAATGAATGAATTTAGTTGTAGGAAAATCAGTAGAACTTACTTGAATTTCTGGAATGATTCCGTTCCCAAAAGTGGTAGCGATGATTGAGAAAGAATTCAAATCTCCAAATATTTTGCTTGGTGTGCTAGCAACCAAAGAACAATCTTTCTCAGTTGCTTGTTTTGAATTGCCGTTAAAATTGAAAAAAAAATTATTTCTTCAAATTATAATCATGTCTGCAATTTATTTCGAGCAATGACCAGTGCATTGCCTTTGTTGTGCAAATGTGTATAAAATGTTTGAACGTTCAAACAACTTGGAAGTAACACCGTTTTCTGTGTTTTCGATTGGGCATTGATCCTCTAAATAGCTATTGTAATGGTTACCCCTTTCAGTATATGCCATCTAAACTAATGAATGAATTTAGTTGTACGAAAATCAGTAGAATTTACATGAATTTCTGAAATGATTCCAATCCTAAAAGTGATAGCCATGATTGAGAAAGAATTCAAAGCTCCAAATATTTTGCTTGGTGTGCTAGCAACCAAAGAATAATCTTTCTCAGTTGCTTGTTTTGAATTGCCTGTTAAAAATGAAAAAAAAAATTATAACTTCTTCAAATTATAATCAGGTCTGCAATTTATTTTGAGCAATGACCTGTGCATTGCCTTTGTTGTGCAAATGTTTAGACATATGTTCAACTAAGAAGATTTAATTTATTAAATTTGAGGGAATGGTTTAGAGAAATAAATGAGCTATTAATGTAGTGGATGTAGTCGGTTGATACCAGATAACAAATTTTTGTTTAATGTTATTATCAATTATGATTTGGCAGACCCTCTGCACCGTTTTCTTGCAAGGTGGAATATGTTGATTACAGATTGTGAACAAATAAAAGTTTTTGAAAAGGATTAGAAGTTTCAAACTCAAGTTCAAGGCCGATGTTGTTTCCGGAAAATGGGTCTGTTGAAACATGGTTTGTGGATTTTGTCAAATGTTGTAGTTAGTACTGCCTGGCAGACGTATGAACAAAAGCAATGGCACAGACATGGGAATATGAACTATTTTAATAGTTTTAATTACCTCATAATGGTGTCTCATAGATTGCCATAACTATGGGAAATGCACAGAGATGTGAGGACTTTGACAAAGAGGGGATATTGGAGTATGTAGAAAAAAGAATGTAACAGGGGGATTCGCAGTTTTAAAGAGGAAAGAGGGAGCTTCAATGTTATAAATCTGGAAGGAGTTTTATTCAAAATAATATCTAAGCTAGATAGTTTCACAAAGGGATACAGGTGAAAATGTGATGATGTTGAAAAATTTAATCTCAAGTCAAAATATGCAGCAATGGATTTAATTTTTCCACTCAAAGGTGAGGAAGATTTTACCAAAATAATGATTGGATAAAATGGTGATTTTAAATATGGCAAAGTGAACACAGTAAGGGGCATTTTAACCAAGAGACGAAAAGATATTCACAATGGGTGAAAATATGATTTTCAGGGCATAGCTAAAGTGATTTTTTATGCAGTTTGCACAAATAATGTGCCAAAATGTTAAAATAAAAGGCGAAATACAAAGGAAAAAAATAAGGAGACAAATGTGAAATATTTTCATAGGATTAGAATTGTTTTACAAAATGGCAGAAATCACATTGAGTGAATATTTTTACAAAGTGGTTGCAAATTCTATATTTTCATCGAGATGGAAAAAGAAAGGAGATTTACAAGTGCAAGAAAGCATTCTCACTTGAAATGAGAAATTATTTTCATATCAGTATGCAGTACGAGATTGATTTTTACCTTGAGTGAAATGATTTGCATAGAAATTCTAATTTTCTCATTACATGTGTAATATGTTGTATCTTTTCACTTAGATTTTTATGGAGTGAGTATATACCTGTTTGAAAGTTGAAGCTCGATGATGCAGTAAAACCCTCAAAAATCTAAAGAGGAAATACACAGTAGAAAGACAAGATTTTCATGAATTTTCATGAATTTTGAATTAGGGTTGATGCCCTCACAAATGCCACTGCCCAATATTTTGAGAAACTTGTCAACGCTCTTGAAAAGGAAGTGAAAAGAGAGTAAATAAGTATTTAAGTTGGGGGGAGATTATGTAGGTCAAGCTGTAATGAACAAGATATAATTATGAATTCTCCCTTCTAAACGGTTTGATTGTGTTTTTTTTTCAAGATTTCTTTTCACAAACATAATCAGTAGTCGCATGCGTGTGGGCATGCAACGGGTTAGCTGATAGGATTTTTTCCATGTACAGCTGCAGTCAAGCAAAATGCGGTAGGATTTTTTCTATGTACAGCAGCAGTCAAGGAAAATGAGCTGTGCAGAATCTAAGATTTACATTGGAGATGCCAAAATGTTTACTTTGCATCCGATATAAAGTGTCTGTTGTGAAAGTAGACTTGCCAATAGTAATATTATTTCAAGTTTGCACATAAAACAAATTGTGTATTCTAATTCACCGTATCAAATTATACATTTCAATGCGAAACACCTACAAAAGATGATGGTCTGTCCTATTAAAATGAAGGCCCACTAAAGCGCCCATGCCATCATTGAGAGTGTATTATACTTGATGAGTAAAACATGCTTTTTCATAGAGATAAATTTGCAGAATAGCAAAGAAAAGGATGTGAGCAATCCCACAGCTGAACTCTGTTTTGATCTGCAAAATCTCATTTCACAAAACAATTGCCCTTCAGTGGTGGAGGATGTGCTGTTTTTGCAGTATGTCGGGAGTTTGGACTCAATGTGCTGTTTTTGCAGTATGTCGTGAGTTTGGACTCAAGAGTCTCATTTAAATTATCTGCTGAGTTTGGACTCAGACTGCTGGTAGTGTAAATTGGCATTGACCCACTGCAAACATAGATTCTTCTGTTTCAGATTTTGCAACCATATAAATCTGCATAAATTCAACATGAAATGGTTGTTTTTAGAGTGTTAAGAGTAATTCAACTATTTCGATCCCTGTGAAATTAGCAAACAGGAGCAGGTAAGGATAAAAAATACACCAGCTCTAATAGGTGGATAATAGTAGGAAATGAAATCTTCAAGAAATGTATGTACCAGTATAATTAATAGAATCTTGCAAAGATTTACAGATTTCCAAAGTAACAGTTCTCAGAGGGTTCTTGTTTGGACTTACCTCAGCAATGCATTTCAAACAACAATTTGTGATTGAGCTATTGCGAGCTGTGACATGAATTCATTATTTTGTTGCACAAGCCCCCTTCATCATTACCGGTGGGGCTTTAAACCAAGGATGGCAAACTCGCCGATTAATCGTAGAGTTGAAAAAACTCATCGAGTTTAAGTACTCTCCATTTTCCAGCCCACGATTGTCCAAAAACTCGGCGATTATTGCTAAAACTCGGCGAGTTTTTAAAAAGAACTTGCCTGCGTTTGTCATATACAGCCGTAAGTCAAAAAAAATGTCATTTTATTATTTCAGTTAGTTTTTGCTGTCTCATTGGCCACTAGGGAAGAGTTGGATTGAGTTTCCAAGCCATTGTAAGGCGTATTCGTTTAAGTATAAATTTGATTTATACAAATATAAATATAATATTTAAGTATAAGTTTGATTTATTTAATTTCTTATACTTTAAGTTATATTTGTATAAATTATAAAATATAATATTTCCAGGATGTTTGGGATAGGTTCCTACTTCATAGGAGTTAAGATGCAGATTCTAGATTCGAAAAATTTCAAACTTCGCCAAATTTCAGGGTTCAGCAAGCCTTCAACAGGGTTACCTCCCACAATCCATCATGGCTTTCTAAGGTCAAACTGAAGCTAGCAAAAGGATTCCCAAAGGGTTTTAACTCGTTTTATCACAAATCACTTGGTTTCGACCCCATCTCTACGACAGACTTAGCTTAGCTCTCGCCCAAATCCTAGACAGACATGACTTCCCAATAGGCCAAAATCACTCAAACCTCATTTGTCGGACCTAGGGACTTGAAAATAGCCACCAACAAAGACTACCTAAGACCTAGTTATGAAGACTTTGACATTTGACATTGATCAATGATCAAGAATCATAGATTCATACTAGTTTTGTAGAAACTGTTTACTATTTTGCTTTGCATTCCACATGAGAATGCGATTTTGTATCCACTTTGCATTTATATATATCTAAACTTAGTTTGTTTCTTTTATTTTCTCATTAATTAACTCATTGGATGCATCTTCTCATAGAATTTTGCCAAAAAAATGTATTTTTAATTAAATTTTATGCTATTTTTAAGTTCTCGAGTTTTTTGCCGAGTTTTTCCAAAAACTGGCCGAGTTTTCCCGACTAATCTTTTTCAAAGCTTGGTGAGTTTTGGGCGAGTGAGAGTTTGTCATCCTTGCTTTAAACTACTTGTTTGGTATCTTGATTTTCTGAGTACATGTAAATCATTGTCTCAATTTTATTTTCATGCAGCTAATTTTGACAAATGGCATGGGATCTGTTTTTTCCCCTTTTGGCAGAGATGATGCAATTAAATAAATTTCTGAGAAAAAATAATTGGTACAAACTGTACGTTTGCAAAGAGTTTATAACTGCTGGCATCTAGGGAGATTTGACGAATAGCTGCAACACATCCCAAGAGAGCCATGATAGAAAATACTACAGAAACGGTTCCTTCTGCCTTGTTGCTAAATGTCGAGCAGCCAGAAATTGCCACAGAGTAAAATTTGGACACCACCACTACATAACATATAAACAATCCTTTGAACATCTTTCCTGATACAGGAGGCGCGCCAGGGTTGCCTGAAAGCATTATGCTCGATCAGGCCTAAAATTCTATTTGTGTCTACCAGAAATTAAAATCAAGAAAATGTTAGAAAATAACAATGACCACCCATTCGGCACTATTGTGTATAAAATGTTTGAACGTTCAAACAACTTGGAAGTAACACCGTTTTCTGTGTTTTCAATTGGGCATTGATCCTCTAAATAGCTATTGTAATGGTTACCCCTTTCAGTATATGCCATCTGAACTAATGAATGAATTTAGTTGTAGGAAAATCAGTAGAACTTACTTGAGTTTCTGGAATGATTCCGTTCCCAAAAGTGGTAGCGATGATTGAGAAAGAATTCAAAGCTCCAAATATTTTGCTTGGTGTGCTAGCAACCAAAGAACAATCTTTCTCAGTTGCTTGTTTTGAATTGCCGTTAAAATTGAAAAAAAAAATTATTTCTTCAAATTATAATCATGTCTGCAATTATTTCGAGCAATGACCAGTGCATTGCCTTTGTTGTGCAAATGTGTATAAAATGTTTGAACGTTCAAACAACTTGGAAGTAACGCCGTTTTCTGTGTTTTTGATTGGGCATTGATCCTCTAAATAGCTATTGTAATGGTTACCCCTTTCAGTATATGCCATCTAAACTAATGAATGAATTTAGTTGTAGGAAAATCAGTAGAATTTACTTGAATTTCTGAAATGATTCCAATCCCAAAAGTGATAGCCATGATTGAGAAAGAATTCAAAGCTCCAAATATTTTGCTTGGTGTGCTAGCAACCAAAGAATAATCTTTCTCAGTTGCTTGTTTTGAATTGCCTGTTAAAAATGAAAAAAAAAATTATAACTTCTTCAAATTATAATCAGGTCTGCAATTTATTTTGAGCAATGACCTGTGCATTGCCTTTGTTGTGCAAATGTTTAGACATATGTTCAACTAAGAAGATTTAATTTATTAAATTTGAGGGAATGATTTAGAAAAATAAATGAGCTATTAATGTAGTGGATGTAGTCGGTTGATACCAGATAACAAATTTTTGTTTAATGTTATTATCAATTATGATTTGGCAGACCCTCTGCACCGTTTTCTTGCAAGGTGGAATGTGTTGATTACAGATTGTGAACAAATAAAAGTTTTTGAAAAGGATTAGAAGTTTCAAACTCAAGTTCAAGGCCGATGTTGTTTCCGGAAAATGGGTCTGTTGAAACATGGTTTGTGGATTTTGTCAAATGTTGTAGTTAGTACTGCCTGGCAGACGTATGAACAAAAGCAATGGCACAGACATGGGAATATGAACTATTTTAATAGTTTTAATTACCTCATAATGGTGTCTCATAGATTGCCATAACTATGGGAAATGCACAGAGATGTGAGGACTTTGACAAAGAGGGGATATTGGAGTATGTAGAAAAAAGAATGTAACAGGGGGATTCGCAGTTTTAAAGAGGAAAGAGGGAGCTTCAATGTTATAAATCTGGAAGGAGTTTTATTCAAAATAATATCTAAGCTAGATAGTTTCACAAAGGGATACAGGTGAAAATGTGATGATGTTGAAAACTTTAATCTCAAGTCAAAATATGCAGCAATGGATTTAATTTTTCCACTCAAAGGTGAGGAAGATTTTACCAAAATAATGATTGGATAAAATGGTGATTTTAAATATGGCAAAGTGAACACAGTAAGGGGCATTTTAACCAAGAGACGAAAAGATATTCACAATGGGTGAAAATATGATTTTCAGGGCATAGCTAAAGTGATTTTTTATGCAGTTTGCACAAATAATGTGCCAAAATGTTAAAATAAAAGGTGAAATACAAAGGAAAAAATAAGAAGACAAATGTGAAATATTTTCATAGAATTAGAATTGTTTTACAAAATGGCAGAAATCACATTGAGTGAATATTTTTACAAAGTGGTTGCAAATTCTATATTTTCATCGAGATGGAAAAAGAAAGGAGATTTACAAGTGCAAGAAAGCATTCTCACTTGAAATGAGAAATTATTTTCATATCAGTATGCAGTAAGAGATTGATTTTTACCTTGAGTGAAATGATTTGCATAGAAATTCTAATTTTCTCATTACATGTGTAATATGTTGTATCTTTTCACTTAGATTTTTATGGAGTGAGTATATACCTGTTTGAAAGTTGAAGCTCGATGATGCAGTAAAACCTTCGAAAATCTGAAGAGGAAATACAGAGCAGAAAGATGAGATTTTCATGATTTTCACAAATGCCACTCCCCAATATTTTGAGAAACTTGTCAACACTCTTGAAAAGGAAGTGAAAAGAGAGTAAAGAAGTATTTAAGTTGGGGGAAGATTATGTAGGTCAAGCTGTAATGAACAAGATATAATTATGAATTCTCCCTTCTAAACGGTTTGATTGTTTTTTTTTTCAAGATTTCTTTTCACAAACATAATTAGTAGTCGCATGCGTGTGGGCATGCAATGGGTTAGCTGATAGGACTTTTTCCATGTACAGCTGCAGTCAAGCAAAATGCGGTAGGATTAGGAAAATGAGCTGTGCAGAATTTAAGATTTACACTGGAGATGCCAAAATGTTTACTTTGCATCCGATATAAAGTGTCTGTTGTGAAAGTAGACTTGCCAATAGCAATATTATTTCTAGTTTGCACATAAAACAAATTGTGTATTCTAATTCACTTATCAAATTATACATTTCAATGCAAACCACCTACAAACGATGATGATGGTCTGTCCTATTAAAATGAAGGGTCACTGAAGCACCCATGCCATCATTGAGAGTGTATTATACTTGATGGGTAAAACATGCTTTTTCATAGAGAGATAAATTTGCAGAATAGCAAAGAAAAGGATGCGAGCAATCCTACAGCTGAACTCTGTTTTGATCTGCAAAATCTCATTTCACAAAACAATTGCCCTTCAGTGGTGAAGGATGTGCTGTTTTTTCAGTACATCGTGAGTTTGGACTCAGAGTCTCATTTAAATCATCTGCTGAGTTTGGACAGGGACTGCTGGTAGTGTAAATTGGCATTGACCCACTGCAAACATAGATTCTTCTGTTTCAGATTTTGCAACCAGATTAGTCTGCATAAATTCAACATGAAATGGTTGTTTTTAGAGTGTTAGAGTAATTCAACTATTTCGATACCTGTGAAATTAGCAAACAGGAGCAGGTAAGGATAAAAAATACACAAGCTCTAATAGGTGGATAATAGTAGAAAATAAAATCTTCAAGAAATGTATGTGCCAGTATAATTAATAGAATCTTGCAAAGATTTACAGATTTCCGAAGTAACAGTTCTGAGAGGGTTCTTGTTTGGACTTACGTCAGCAATGCATGTCAAACAACAATTTGTGATTGAGCTATTGCGAGCTGTGACATGAATTCATTATTTTGTTGCACAAGCCCCCTTTTTCATTACCGGTGGGGCTTTAAACTACTTGTTTGCTATCTTGACTTACTGAGTACATGTAAATCATTGACTCAATTTTATTCATTCATGCAGCTAATTTTGACAAATGGCATCAGATCTGTTTTTTCCCCTTATGGCAGAGATGATGCAATTAAATAAATTTCTGAGAAAAAATAATTGGTACAAACTATACGTTTGCAAAGAGTTTATAATTGCTGGCATCTAGGGAGATTTGACGAATAGCTGCAACACATCCCAAGAGAGCCATGATAGAAAATACTACAGAAACGGTTCCTTCTGCCTTGTTGCTAAATGCCCAGCAGCCAGAAATTGCCAGAGTAAAATGTGGACACCACCACTACATAACATATAGACAATCCTTTGAACATCTTTCCTGATACAGGAGGCGCGCCAGGGTTGCCTGAAAGCATTATGCTCAATCGGGCCTAAAATTCTATTTGTGTCTACCAGAAATTAAAATCAAGAAAATGTTAGAAAATAACAATGACCACCCATTCGGCACTATTGTGTATAAAATGTTTGAACGTTGGAAGTAACACCGTTTTCTGTGTTTTCAATTGGGCATTGATCCTCTAAATGGCTATTGTAATGGTTACCCCTTTCAGTATATGCCATCTGAACTAATTAATGAATTTAGTTGTAGGAAAATCAGTAGAACTTACTTGAATTTCTGGAATGATTCCATTCCCAAAAGTGGTAGCAATGATTGAGAAAGAATTCAAAGCTCCAAATATTTTGCTTTGTGTGCTAGCAACCAAAGAACAATCTTTCTCAGTTGCTTGTTTTGAATTGCCTGTTAAAATTGAAAAAAAATTATTTCTTCAAATTATAATCATGTCTGCAATTTATTTCGAGCAATGACCAGTGCATTGCCTTTGTTGTGCAAATGTGTATAAAATGTTTGAACGTTCAAACAACTTGGAAGTAACACCGTTTTCTGTGTTTTCGATTGGGCATTGATCCTCTAAATAGCTATTGTAACGGTTACCCCTTTCAGTATATGCCATCTAAAGTAATGAATGAATGCCATCTAAAGTAATGAATGAATTTAGTTGTAGGAAAATCAGTAGAACTTACTTGAATTTCTGGGATGATTCCATTCCCAAAAGTGGTAGCCATGATTGAGAAAGGATTCAAAGCTCCAAATATTTTTCTTGGTGTGCTAGCAACCAAAGAATAATCTTTCTCAGTTGCTTGTTTTGAATTGCCTGTTAAAATTGAAATTTTTTTTATAACTTCTTCAAATTATAATCACGTCTGCAATTTATTTTGAGCAATGACCAGTGCATTGCCTTTGTTGTGCAAATGTTTAAACATATGTTCAACTAAGAAGATTTAATTTATTAAAGTTGAGGGAATGATTTATAGAAATAAATGAGCTATTAATGTAGTGAATGTAGTCGGTTGATACCAGATAACAAATTTTTGTTTAATGTTATTATCAATTATGATTTGGCAGACCCTCTGCACCGTTTTCTTGCAAGGTGGAATGTGTTGATTACAGATTGTGAACAAATAAAAGTTTTTGAAAAGGATTAGAAGTTTCAAACTCAAGTTCAAGGCCGATGTTGTTTCCAGAAAATGGGTCTGTTGAAACATGGTTTGGGGATTTTGTCAAATGTTGTAGTTAGTACTGCCTGGCAGACGTATGAACAAAAGCAATGGCACAGACATGGGAATATGAACTATTTTAATAGTTTTAATTACCTCATAATGGTGTCTCATGGATTGCCATAACTATGGGAAATGCACAGAGATGTGAGGACTTTAACAAAGAGGGGATATTGGAGTATGTAGAAAAAAGAATGTAACAGGGGGATTCACAGTTTTAAAGAGGAAAGAGGGAGCTTCAATGTTATAAATCTGGAAGGAGTTTTATTCAAAATAATATCTAAGCTAGATAGTTTCACAAAGGGATACAGGTGAAAATGTGATGATGTTGAAAAATTTAATCTTAAGTCAAAATATGCAGCAATGGATTTAATTTTTCCACTCAAAGGTGAGGAAAATTTTACCAAAATAATGATTGGATAAAATGGTGATTTTAAATATGGCAAAGTGAACACGGTAAGGGGCATTTTAACCAAGAGACGAAAAGATATTCACAATGGGTGAAAATATGATTTTCAGGGCATAGCTAAAGTGATTTTTTATGCAGTTTGCACAAATAATGTGCCAAAATGTTAAAATAAAAGGTGAAATACAAAGGAAAAAATAAGAAGACAAATGTGAAATATTTTCATAGAATTAGAATTGTTTTACAAAATGGCAGAAATCACATTGAGTGAATATTTTTACAAAGTGGTTGCAAATTCTATATTTTCATTGAGATGGAAAAAGAAAGGAGATTTACAAGTGCAAGAAAGCATTCTCACTTGAAATGAGAAATTATTTTCATATCAGTATGCAGTAAGAGATTGATTTTTACCTTGAGTGAAATGATTTGCATAGAAATCTAATTTTCTCATTACATGTGCAATATGTTGTATCTTTTCACTTAGATTTTTATGGAGTGAGTATATACCTGTTTGAAAGTTGAAGCTCGATGATGCAGTAAAACCCTCGAAAATCTGAAGAGGAAATACAGAGCAGAAAGATGAGATTTTCATGAATTTCGAATCAGGGTTGATGCCCTCACAAATGCCACTCCCCAATATTTTGAGAAACTTGTCAACACTCTTGAAAAGGAAGTGAAAAGAGAGTAAAGAAGTATTTAAGTTGGGGGAAGATTATGTAGGTCAAGCTGTAATGAACAAGATATAATTATGAATTCTCCCTTCTAAACGGTTTGATTGTTTTTTTTTTCAAGATTTCTTTTCACAAACATAATTAGTAGTCGCATGCGTGTGGGCATGCAATGGGTTAGCTGATAGGATTTTTTCCATGTACAGCTGCAGTCAAGCAAAATGCGGTAGGATTAGGAAAATGAGCTGTGCAGAATTTAAGATTTACACTGGAGATGCCAAAATGTTTACTTTGCATCCGATATAAAGTGTCTGTTGTGAAAGTAGACTTGCCAATAGCAATATTATTTCAAGTTTGCACATAAAACAAATTGTGTATTCTAATTCACTTATCAAATTATACATTTCAATGCAAACCACCTACAAACGATGATGATGGTCTGTCCTATTAAAATGAAGGGCCACTGAAGCACCCATGCCATCATTGAGAGTGTATTATACTTGATGGGTAAAACATGCTTTTTCATAGAGAGATAAATTTGCAGAATAGCAAAGAAAAGGATGCGAGCAATCCTACAGCTGAATTATGTTTTGATCTGCAAAATCTTATTTCACATAACAATTGCCCTTCAGTGGTGAAGGATGTGCTGTTTTTGCAGTACATCGTGAGTTTGGACTCAGAGTCTCATTTAAATCATCTGCTGAGTTTGGACAGGGACTGCTGGTAGTGTAAATTGGCATTGACCCACTGCAAACATAGATTCTTCTGTTTCAGATTTTGCAACCAGATTAGGCTGCATAAATTCAACATGAAATGGTTGTTTTTAGAGTGTTAGAGTAATTCAACTATTTCGATGCCTGTGAAATTAGCAAACAGGAGCAGGTAAGGATAAAAAATACACAAGCTCTAATAGGTGGATAATAGTAGGAAATGAAATCTTCAAGAAATGTATGTGCCAGTATAATTAATAGAATCTTGCAAAGATTTACAGATTTCCGAAGTAACAATTCTCAGAGGGTTCTTGTTTGGACTTACCTCAGCAATGCATGTCAAACAACAATTTGTGATTGAGCTATTGCGAGCTGTGGCATGAATTCAATATTTTGTTGCACAAGCCCCCTTCTTCATTACCGGTGGGGCTTTAAACTACTTGTTTGCTATCTTGACTTTCTGAGTACATGTAAATCATTGACTCAATTTTATTCATTCATGCAGCTAATTTTGACAAATGGCATCAGATCTGTTTTTTCCCCTTGTGGCAGAGATGATGAAATTAAATAAATTTCTGAGAAAAAATAATTGGAACAAACTATACGTCTGCAAAGATTTTATAACTGCTGGCATCTAGGGAGATTTGACGAATAGCTGCAACACATCCCAAGAGAGCCATGATAGAAAATACTACAGAAACGGTTCCTTCTGCCTTGTTGCTAAATGCCCAGCAGCCAGAAATTGCCACAGAGTAAAATGTGGACACCACCACTACATAACATATAGACAATCCTTTGAACATCTTTCCAGGCGTGCCAGGGTTGCCTGAAAGCATTATGCTCAATCAGGCCTAAAATTCTATTTGTGTCTACCAGAAATTAAAATCAAGAAAATGTTAGAAAATAACAATGACCACCCATTCGGCTCTATTGTATATAAAATGTTTGAACATTCAAACAACTTGGAAGTAACACCGTTTTCTGTGTTTTCAATTGGGCATTGATCTTCTAAATAGCTATTGTAATGGTACCCCTTTCAGTATATGCCATCTGAACTAATGAATGAATTTAGTTGTAGGAAAATCAGTAGAACTTACTTGAATTTCTGGAATGATTCCATTCCCAAAAGTGGTAGTGATGATTGAGAAAGAATTCAAAGCTCCAAATATTTTGCTTGGTGTGCTAGCAACCAAAGAACAATCTTTCTCAGTTGCTTGTTAAAATTGAAAAAAAAAATTATTTCTTCAAATTATAATCATGTCTGCAATTTATTTGAGCAATGACCAGTGCGTTGCCTTTGTTGTGCAAATGTGATAACATACGTTCAACTAAGAAGATTTAATTTATTAAATTTGAGGGAATGATTTATAGAAATAAATGAGCCATTAATGTAGTGGATGTAGTCGTTTGATACCAGATAACAAATTTTTGTTTAATGTTATTATCAATTATGATTACAGATTGTGAACAAAATAAAGTTTTTGAAAAGGATTAGAAGTTTCAAACTCAAGTTCAAGGCCGATGTTGTTTCCGGGAAATGGGTCTGTTGAAACATGGTTTGCGGATTTTGTCAAATGTTGTAGTTAGTACTGCCTGGCAGACGTATGAACAAAAGCAATGGCACAGACATGTGAATATGAACTATTTTAATAGTTTTAATTACCTCATAAGGTGTCTCGTGGATTGCCATAACTATGGGAAATGTACAGAGATGTGATATATATATATATATATATATATATATATAAGTTTCACAAAATATATCTCAAAAAATAATGTACAACCCATAATGTCCATAAAATACACCCAAAAGTCAATATAGTACATATTATATGATACATGAATCATGTACCAAAAATTATATCATATCATGTAGAATACACCAATTCTCTTGAGGATCATGATGTTGGTGTCTGACTAGAGGGATTCTGGGGAGTGACATCATGTCTAGGTGGATCTTTAGGGATCGATATCTAGAGTAATCACGATGATTTCCTCTTTGTAACTAATTGTGATGAAACATCTATAGCCAGTCATGCTCCCTCTTCCTGGGATGTACCTATATCACCCCCTTTTGTATTTGTCCACCATGTGCAAATCCCACTGACTATATTTGTTGATGATTGTCCCCTATCCTATGGGAATGGGTTTTCCTAGTGGATCTACCTGAATTTTTTCTCGATCCCCCAGTCTTGCCTAGTCTCGCTGGTGGCATAAACACATGTCTCCTATCAGTAGGCACTAAAAACTCATATGCTACCTTGTACCATGTAGCCTCATACCTCAAATCCTCTATCTTCTTTACCTATTAATGTTATCTCTATATTTGACCATTAAGGATTGTCATTAGTATAAAAGATGAGCAGTCGGTTACCTATGCTATTCAGTTGGTAAAAGGAAGTACTACAAGCTACATATGCTAGTCGGTTAACTACATAAGCCTTCACACTGAGTAGTCATAAGGTAGTACCGAGAACTATAAGGATACAGTTCTAACCGAGCACCAGAGAAGTTTTACCGAGCATCAGTATATACCGATACCGAGCGTCAGTAAACACCGAGTAAAATGGACACCGAGAACCAGTGTATTTATCGAGCTGTATTGATAGTGTTTATAGAGTAATCCAAGAAACAACATAGTAATCAATTTTGGCACATTTATCTATGCAAACGGTTACAACAGAATCATAAAATGTTTTACCAAGATCAAGAATCATTTATTGTAGATGTAATCATTAATTGTGATGATGATCTCTATGTAATTGTTACATCTAGGTTAATTTTCTATACCATAGATCTTAGGGTTTTTCCTAAGATGATGTAACCTAATTAGGTCATGAAAGTTAGGCGGCATTAGGAAATGAAAGAAGTTTTCTATATAATTGTACTTCATATCATATTTTGATAGTGTGTATAATGAAATGAGAAGATCTTGAAGTAGCATCCACCTTCAAGACATCATTTTTCAAGCAAGGTTGAGTAGTAATCAGACATAGTCAGTTATTCAGAATTAGACAAGGCTACCAAGCAGTAAAGAGGACAAATATCTACACACTGAGGTGATATACATTTGATATTTCATAGATCTGATTCAGGCAAGTATAAGTTGTCAATTTACAGATACCTTACTGTTATTCTCTAATTATTGTAACAGATATTCAGTAAAATCTCCTAACAGAGTAGACCTAACAGTCTTTATTGCAAATCTCTTAATAGAGTACACACTCAAGTAGTGTTGTTCAAATCCTTTAACAAGGTAGATCTAGCTGATCTTTTGTTACTCATAATAGGGTAAGATCATTAGAAGTGATCACAACTTGTAGCCCTAACATGCATACTTTATTATCTGCAGTAGTGAAGAATTTGTGGGTGTCATCCCCACTGCAATTTTTACCTTCTAACAAGGGTTTATGCGTAACCAAAATACTTGTGTTATGTGATTGATTTATTAATTGATTTTATGCAATTTACATTTACAAGTTAATTGAATGAATGATGCATACAATGGATTTAGTTGATAAATGAGTTTAGTACTATTTGTTGATTGAGTTTTTAGAGTTAAAGTTTTTGAGGGCACCTATTCACCTCTCCCTTCTCAGTACCCTATCTCTCCATTCCAAAAATTGGTATCAGAGCATAGATCTCTTATTGGACAGTTTAACCACTGAAGAGTAAAGATCTAATCATGGAGAGATACAAGTTGGATAGAACTATAGAGAATCAAAAGATTCAGATGCAGATGTTTATTGAGCAGTACAAACAAGCTAAGGATGCATTGAAGAAATTACTGGTTCAGAGAAAGAACTTGACTATTTTTGAAAATGAGACTAAATACCATGAAGAAGAGATTGATGACTTATTTGATTGTTATACACTAAGTTGCACCCTTGTTTCAAGCTCTTGTAGTCTTGATAACTTAGTATAACATGGGAATCATCTCCAAGTTGTGGGACCTATGCTAACTAAGATGAGACCTCTAGGTTCTAGGCTGGTTCCTCTTGGATAATCACCTTAATTTGCTTCTAGACATGAAAGTAAAACTTTTGAGGGAAAGGGATAGAAGGAATGCTTGAAAGGGAAATGACTTGAAAGGAAACTACCTACTAGGTGATACACCGAAAATATGAGTTTGAATCTCAGTATAGAGGATGAAATTAATGAACAACTTAGGTCTAGGAGATCACAACTTACTGAATAGGCTGCATAAGTGTTTCATGGGGGGCCTGAACATAAGACACAATCTATGACTTGCAAGCAGACATTCACTTCTGCAACTCGGTGTAGGATTGAGACAAGACTGTTAGGGGGTTGAAGTATAACCACAAAAACATCTAAATCAGATCAAACACAATAACACACATAATTACAGAAAGTAAGAGGGATCAGGAACCCTAAGTTATCATTGAAAACATACAAAATACTGAATTCATTAAGAGATAATCCAAACAAGGAAGCATAGGGACATGAAGAATTGTCACAAAATACCTCTGAAATATTTGAATTGTCAATGAAAGATTTACAACTGTATAAGCCAGAGGGTAGAAATGATACCACAGATGACCCTTAAGAAAAGTGAAATTCTTTTACAATTGTCCAACTCTGAGCTCAAAAGCTCCAAAAATACAATATATACATCTCCTCTTGCATGCAGGCAAGAGCAAAAATCTCATTAGGGTTACATAAATCTGCATAAAATAATCCAACCCTAAACCTGTCATTTCTAAACATAAATGTTCAGGAAAATATCTCAACCGATCAGATATGGCTTTTCATGTCCATCCCTGTACTGAAATTGCCTGTAGACAAAAAACCTTGATCCAACTACTTCTCTGCAAGTTAGGCCGTCATGAATGCTCAAATCTGATACTCTTAGAAAGTAAAAATCCATCGAGAACGGTTGCCCAGATCTTTTCCTCATCTATTCCAACTACAACCGCCCCTGAAAACATAAATTTTGAGCTACACGCACTTGCAAATGTTCTCTACAGGAACAAACAGAAGAAAACCCGCGAAGATACTGCAATCCCCTCTTGAAAAAGTCAAAGGCCACATCATAAGAACCAGGACCAATAAAAATTGGCCACCTCAGCAAACAAACCCGTAGAAGGTAGAAGAATTGTGCCCTTGCATCGGACGGTGGTCGCATGATTGCATGGGATCAGAAGATCCCATGTGGTTATGTGACCACCGTTGGATCTTCCTCTGTTACCACTCAAGATACTCGGGCCCACAATAAATGCCAACTGTCCCAGTGTGGACCAATAAGAAACCTGCACGTCGGTTGGACCCACAACAATGTCGGTCAAAACACCCGAAGGATTGAACGGCTGTCGCATGATCGCATGGGATCGAAAGATCCCATGCGATTATGCGACAACCATTGATCTTGGATCAACTGGCGTCTCTGCAAAAACACCATCCATCGGACCCACTGATGGCCTTGTCATCACCCAGCCGGCCACTGCTAGAGGCTTGGCAGTAAAGCAGATCTAACCGCGATCGCATAAAGGACCCACCAACAGCTACTGCGATGTCGATACCATATCAATGGTTGTCATATGATCGCATGGGATCGGAAGATCCCATGAGATTATGCAACCACCGTTGGATCTAACTGCGACCGAGAACTAGGCCCAGGGAAATATTAAAGGCCGGGACGTAGGAAACTTAGGAAATATTAAAGGGGGACCCCAACGACAAACCTTAGTTGCATGATCGCATAGCATGAAAATGACCTATGCGATCATGCGACAAACCACTAAAATAGAACAAGGGGTCACAACCTTCTAGCATATGGGTTATTTGGATTTTGAGTGACAAGTAAAGGTAATGCGAAAATAGAACAGGACCAAGGGTTTAGGGCTTTTGGTCAAAATGGTAGATTTTCAAATAAAAAGGCTTGTAGACCAAGGATTAAACAACTGCAGAGACCAAAGGAAAAACACAAGGCCATAAAAATTTCTCAGGGTATTCAACATGGTTTAAATTGCAGACCTCCGCATGAAGCCCAGCCTGTAGTCAAAATTAAATAGATAGGGAATTTTGGGTAACATTGATAACATTGGATCTAGTTCAGGAAGTATTTCTGATGGTTCTGAAAGTGCAATTTCTGATTTACCTGAAAAGAATCTTCATTTGATTGAACAAGTAAAAGCCTTGCAGATCGGTCAAGAGTCAGAGATGGTAAGAATGATTGATGTAATGAACAATGCTAGACAAGCTAAACAAGAAAGGAATCTGGCAATTGAAGACCGAAGACAGATGACTAAACAACTACAAGCAAAAGAAACTGAGATACTGAGACTTACTAAGCATCACTTCAAAATATCCAATCAGACGATTATTGTAAACCAGGAGATCAACCGAGTAAATGGTGAGTTGTCAAGAAAACTTGAAGACATTGGAGTACTCTAGGGTAAGAAAATGAAAAACTGAGAAATGAAGTGAAGATGTAGTTACAACATAATGAAATGATGAAAAAAGATGAAGACAGTTCTAAGAAGATTAATGATTTTTTGATTAATCAAAGAAGATTTGGAAGCAAAGCTGGATTAGGCTACACTGAGCAAGGAGAATCATCCAAGCAAGCTGAATAGGTGAATAAGAATTAGAATCAGAGACCTAAGACACTGACATGCCATCACTATGGCAAATTGGGACATACTTCAAATATTTGCAGGAGTAAAGCACAAGGTAAACCAAAAACCACTCCTAAATTTAATGGTTATTGTTATAATTGCAACAAGTTTGGACATCAAGCATATGAATGCAAATCTAAGTTGACTAGGAATCCTAACCAACCTCACATGGAGAAACTCTGCTATACTTGCAACATGCATGGACACACCTCACATGAGTGTAGAATAAAAATGAAACAAGCCTGGACACCGAGAGGACAGAAAGAATCCTATCAATTGAGAAGACAAAATAATGCTTACACTTGGGATTACAACACATGGGTTAACTGCATAGTATGTGGAAGGTATGGACATATTGCAACGAATTGTATGAGGAAGAGATGGGCTAGAAAATCTCGAAGCTAGACAAGAACTGGTATGGCATGTTTGCATTGTATCAAATTCGGTCACCTAAGAAAAGATTGCAGAGACCGAGCACCAGAAGAACAAACATTTGAGAATGGAAATACAATTGCAGATATCATGAGAATAAGAAACACTATGTGGAGAAAGACATCAAATGAGAATGCTGAGTCAAGCAATGCAGTCGGTGAAACCTCGTCCATTGGATTGGGTGACATTGACACCTCCACCTAAGGTGAAGAAGGTATGTATGGAACTAATATTCCAAATTGAACTTATCTCACATACAGTTCATATATTTGAATGAACACATACCAAATCAGCATTTTATAAGTTTTGAGCTAACAAAGTCATACAATCGGTATATGCAAGATCGAGTAAAGAGTTACCCATCGGTGACTATTATGCAAGGTTAACCAAGTATCAATATCAACCTAGTGGAAAGTTATGTGTTAACCAAGCTGTTGTTATTTTGCGATAATAACCAAGTTGATAGCTGTCGCCGTGTTGGAAGTAGGTTGAACATTTATGACAAGTACTTTTAAGCAAGAATTTGAAAAATGTTATAAATAGACGGAGAACTTGGTTTATTTTTCACAAAGCAATTTTGAAGAGCAAAAAAATTTCCAGAGAGCGAATTCAAGCAAAGAGTTTTAGGAGCATTCAAAGCTGTTTCAGATTCAACCAAGCGTGTTCTTCATCATTTCTGAGTAAGTCCAGTCACTACCAAGCTTATTCAAAGTATTTTACCAAAACCCTAAGTTGAGAAAAAAATGGCATTCGCATCCAAGACAAGCAAATCTAAACTTGTAGAGGAGGAAGTGAACTTGATTGTGTCAGCTAACTATGATGAACCCCGATATAAAATTCATCCCAAAGTTGCATCCAAGATTGATTCAGCGGGAGATTTTTCAAGCATACCCCCTAGGGTTTTGTTAGTTAAAGATGTTAGATAGTACATTCATTGCAAGATAGGTGAAATTGGTGATTTTGAGATGTTTTCATCTTTCCAGAGGCTTTGCAATGATGATGGAAAATTGAAACCAGAATATAAACAAGTTGAGAAAATTGGTCTAACAAATGCCCTAATTTTCCCGAAGACTTTTAAAAATGAATGGATTAGGGTTGTGCTAAGTTGGTTTCACGATGGAATATTTTGGTTGGATGAACCGGTTAAAGTCACAAAGAATATGATTCACACAGTCATCGGGTATCCAACAACTGACAAGACCAAGGCATTTCATAGTGCTTCTAGGGCTGATATTGAAAAGAACACCGGAGCAGTGTGGGATGGCCGAGCACTGAAGATTGGTTGAATCCATGACCCAGAGGTTAAATTTGTAGCTCATGTCATCGGTTACAAGATTTATCAGTTGAGCAGACTGAACAGTGTACCATGTGGAGCCATTGACATTGCATACAAAATGATCAGAAAAGTACCTAGTTAGACCCCATTGAGCTACTGTTGAGAAAAATTGAAGAGAACATGAAGACTATATGGTCAGTGAAGTCTAATACCTGTAAGTTTGGATCACTTTTAGTTTGAATATTCTTCTATGTGCAATGATTTTTCCCTTATGTCGGTAATGTAGAGTGGTCAACCGACAAGCCAGTCATAGTGCAGATAACATATATGATCAATGACTTGGGAAATAATCTAAATAATGTTTTTGATAACTACTTTGAACAATTTAAGATTATAATGAATTCACGGAGTAGAATTTTCAGTAAATTAGTTGAAGAATATGAGCAGGATATATGTTTTCTTGTGGACACTAACCACGCACTGATAAAGGCTGTGGAGCCTAGGATAAAATGGTTAGCCCCTATGGGTTATGAAATGGATATTAATTTTTCTTCAAAATCAATTAAGGCTTTGCTAGCTACACCAAAGGATAAGAATGTAGAAAGATTTGGAACTGATGCAGGGGCAGGGTAGATACAAGCAGAATCAAGCAGAATTGACTCCACTTGAATCCATAAACAAGCCCTACTAAGAGTTACACAATGGAAGAAATATAAAATAACATTAAAGCAATGAAATCACAATGGATATGAAACAATCAACTAGCAGCAACAATAGAGAATTATATTATTTCTTTCAACATGCCCGGCTGTGAGGCCTTCCGGGTTTCAGCCTTATACAATGAGAATTATGAAATCAGAATCACAACTTGCATTTTATATTTGTCTCTAATGATATATCTTGATAATCCTTCCTAGATCTACCTCTTCATTTCCTCTTGATGCCCTACTACATCAATCTAGACTCCTTATATAGCTAGCTAAGCCATAAGTCGGCCAGTCAGGCATTTAATTACATTATAGGTCTAGTCTCAAGATTTAAACCAAAACTAATGCTAGAATGAATTTAATTTACTGCACCTTTGGATTTAGGTCCTTACATGACCCAATAACATTCCTTTAAGGGCGCAAGGCCCCATTTGATCACATGGAACATCGCAAGAAGAAACACCACGTTTCACCCGAAAATTGGCAGAAAATAGGTCCCCGAGAAAAATGGGCATAAATTTTTACTCATAATGAATTAGGGCTTGCTCTCTTGGGAAATGATAGTACTTTAGGTCCTCTAAAATTCCTTAAGAGTGAAAATTTTGATTCCTTATGGATCAAGATCGCCACTATGAAAAATCAGCACCAAAACTGCAGGAAAATGCGGTTCCAATGACAAGGAAAACAATTGTAAATTTCAAACAGTCCATCCAAACTTTATGTGCTCATAGGAGAAGGTTCCCAAATAGGTCCTTAGCATAATGTAACCTTCACACACCATGAAACCAACAAATACAACAATTATAAAGAAAACAACAGCAAACATGTACATAAATCATGAAATATTTTTGGTTGATGCAAGATTGCTCAAAGACCCAAGATGCTCCTACATCAGACACTTGGGGTAAATAAAAAACTGATGTCCACATCAAAAACTTCTCATATTCTGACCTAAATCATAAAGATCCAACTCAGCTTGTGTAATCCATGAACTATCTTCAACTGGCTTATCTTTCCACTGAACTAGATATTCCATGTAGTCTTTTCCTCTTATACTCTTGCTCACTCTTTTATTCAAGATCTTCTCAATGCTGTCTCTTTTCTTTTTAGGATAATCTAGATCATCTTCTATTTAATCATTTGATTCAAAGCACTCAAAGATATCAGCAATGTTGAATATAGGTGATATATCCATGTCCTCTAGTAATTCTACTTCATAAGCATTTCCATTGTCAAACTTCTTCAGAATCTTACAAGGTCCAAATTTCTTCATTTTCAGCTTGTTGTAAGTACCAACTGGAAATCTATTCTTTTTCAAATGAATCATAACCTCATCTCCAACTTCAAAAGATTTATGTCTCCTTCTCTTGTCTGCTCTCTGTTTATATTTCAGATTATTGTCCTCCAAATTCCTTTTGACTTCATAATGTAAAGTTCTCATGTATACTGCAAAATCCTCAGCTTCAACACTTCTTTTGGTCACAATAGGTAAATCTCTCATCTCTATGGTTTCCTTAGGATGAAATCTAGTAACAATCTCAAATGGTGTCCTCTTAGTGCTTCTATTCACAGAATTATTATATGCAAACTCTGCTTGTGCCAAAACTAAATCCCAATTAGCAGGCTTATCTCCAACTAAACATCTCAACAAGTTTCCCAAACTTTTGTTCACAACTTCTATCTGTCCATTTGTCTGAGGGTGAAATGTAGAACTAAACTTCAATTCAGTATTCATCTTCTTCCAAAGTGTTCTCCAAAAGTAACCAGTAAACTTAGTATCTCTGTCTGAAATAATATATTTAGGCAAACCATGCAATCTTACCACTTCCTTGAAGAATAATTCAACTACATGCAATGCATCAGATGTCTTCTTACAAGGTATGAAATGAGCCATCTTTGAAAATATGTCAACCACTACCAAAATAGAATCATTACCTCTCTAAGTTCTAGGCAATCCAAGAACAAAGTCCATACTCACATCTTCCCAAGGTCTATCAGGTACAGGCAAAGGCGTATACAATCCCAAATTCTAACTAGTTCCTTTTGCTACTTGACAAATTCTGCAACCTTTAACCATTCTCTATACATCTCTATAAATCTATGGCCAAAAGTATCTTTCTGAAATCAAATTCATAGTCTCATCAATCCCAAAATGTCTAGCAAGTCCACCACTATGTTTCTCCTTCATTATGTTCTCTCTCATAGATCCTCTAGGTATGCACAACTGAACTCCTTTAAACAACATGTCTTCTTGAATGAAATAATCAATCAACTTATCATTCATTGTGTGTTCCTTACAAGCTTTCCAAGGTTCTGCAAAATCAATGTCAATCTCATATAAGCACTTCAAATCATCAAAACCAAGTACCTCAACTCTCATCTCTGTCAGCAAACTTCTTCTTCGGCTCAAGGCATCAACAACCTTGTTTGACTGTCCACTTTTATGCTTCAATGAAAAGCAAATATTTTGTTCTTTCATTTCTCTTGTAAATTTTTTACCATCAAACAAGCATACTCTGACTACAATACAGTGACCTTCATCAAACTTCTTTGTCAAAGGCAATAACACTTGTTTCTTTCCATCCATCCAAATAGTATATTGATTCAATGTACCATCATGAAAAGCTTTCCTATCATACTTCCAAGGTCTACCCAAAAGAATATGACAACAATCCATAGGCATAATATCACACAAGACTTCATCATGATAATTCCCAATTTTCAATTTAACAAGGCATTGTTCACTTACAATTAGTTTATGCTCCTTCTAGATCCAAGCAATATGATAAGGCTTCAGATGTTTCAATCTCTGCAACTACAATTTGTTAACCAGCTCTTCGAATGCCAAATTATTAGAACTTCCACTATGAATGATTACCTTACAACATTTATCAACGATCTTACATCTGGTTCTGAACAAACTTTTCCTCAAAATAGGTTCCTCATCAGCTTCTTCATTCCACAAGATCCTTCTTAGCATCAAGTTCTCACCATGTTTAGGTTCATTAGACATTTCCTCAACTTCTTCACAATCCAAATTATTTTTACCATTACTTCCAGTCTTCTTTCCAGAGTTAGTACATTCAAAAGCTCTATGTCCTTCACCACATTTGTAACAAGTACCTTTAAACCAAAATTTCTCTTCTCTTTTCCCATTATTGTTATTCCTAGAGTAACCAGTATAGCTACCTCTAGAGTAATTACCTCTTGTACCAACAGAGTCATCTTTCCATCCTTTATCTTGCACTGCATTGCCAGATCTACTACTTTCTCCATAAGATCTTCCTCTACTTCTCTGAAATCTACCACCTCTTCTTCTTTGTCTTTGTTCATGTCTCTTTGTCAATCTATCTTCAACCTTCAAAGAAAATTGATATGCTTCTTCCACACTATCTATTTTAACATAGCTAATCTCATCTTGAATTGATGTCCTCAGGCCATTCATATATCTAGCCACTTTCTCAACTTCATCATCCACATGTCCAAATCTGATATCCAATTTGTAAAATTCCTCAGTATATTCCTTCACACTCATGTCCTTTTGTCTCAGATTTTGCATCTTTCTCATCAGACTAACTTGGTAGTCAGCTGGAAGAAACTTCTTCTTCATCTTTCCAAGCATCTTCATCCATGTCTTGATCTTTTATTTTCCTCTCTTATGTCTCTCAGTTTGTAAATGATCCCACCAAATAGGTGCATGCTCTTTCAACTTTATGACCGCTATCTTAACCTTCTTATAATCAGGAGTACCTTCATACTCAAAGTATTTATCCATCTTAGAGATCCAATCCAAAAGTGCATTGGTCTCAAGTCTTCCATCATAGTAAGCAACTTCAACTGCAGGTCTGGAGTTAGCCTTAGACAAAATTCTCAAAAGTCTTTCCTCATCTTGTTCAACTTCAGGTTCAAGATTAGGTGTTGCTTCTTCTTCTTCATCACTAACATCTTCAAGATGTGTGCCTCTTATTTGGGCTGTCTCTATAGCTTCAAGCCTAGTTGCAATCTGCCTCAACATATCCATGATAGCATCATCATTTCCTCTACCATGAACCATCTTGACAATCAGGTTCTAGCAAGATCATAACCTTCTACAAGTTATAGGTCAGATCTCAGATCTGCCACCCTACAACTAATCCAATAAGGTTCTACATGATCTAATCCACAAGAAAGAACTTACTTTGATACCACTTGATGTAGGGGCAGGGTAGATACAAGCAGAATCAAGCAGAATTGACTCCACTTGGATCCACAAACAAGCCCTACTTAGAATTACACAACGGAAGCAATATAATATCACATGAAATCAGTGAACATAGCTTGCATCCTATCTTTGTCTCCAATGATATATCTTGATAATACTTCCTATATCTACCTCTTCATTTCCTCTCGATGCCCTACTACATCAATCTAGACTCCTTATATAGCTAGCTAAGCCACAAGTCGGCCAGTCAGGCATTTAATTACATTATAGGTCCAGTCTTAAGATTTAAACCAAAACTAATGCTAGAATGAATATAATTTGATGTGCCTTTGGATTTAGGTCCTTACATGACCCAAGAACATTCCTTTAAGGGTGCAAGGCCCCATTTGATCACATGAAACATTGCAAGAAGAAACACTACACGTTTCACCCAAAAACTGGTAGAAAATAGGTCCCCAAAAAAATGGGCATAACTTTTTACTCATAATGAATTAGGGCTTGCGCTCTTGGGAAATGATATTACTTTAGGTACTCTAAAATTCCTTAAGAGCACAAAGGCTGATTCCTTATGGATCAAGATCACCACTATGAAAAATCAGCACCAAAACTGGAGGAAAATGCGGTTTTGACGGTAAGGAAGACAACTGTAACTTTGAAATAGTCCATCCAAACTTTATGTGCTCATAGGATAAGGTTACCAAATAGGTCCTCAGCAAAATGTAAGCTTTTCACACCATGAAACCAACAAATACAACAATTATAAAGAAAACAACAGCAAACATGTACAAAAATCAAGAAATATTTTTGGTTGATGCAAGATTGCTCAAAGACCCAAGATGCTCCTGCATTAGGAACATATGAGGAGGCCAAGACAAGAATAAAAACAAGCCTTGTTATTGGTAAGATAACAAAGAAATCTAGAAAGATGATGAAAACTCTAGTTGATAAATTTACAGATCATACTGGATCATTCGATAGTTCACCGGTTGAAGTTGCAACCGAAGGTCAGTTAACGCTCACTGAAAAACCTCTTGATAGTAAAGAAACTGAGTCAGATGAAGGTACAGACTCTACACTGGTTTCCCCTTCATAGACTCCAAAGAAGAAGCAGTTGGAAGTGTAGTCAAGAGCACAAATAAGATCAACAACTGCAGCTTCACCATTACCGAAGAAAGGAGTTGTGAAGTATACAAAACCAAAGGAAACATCACCGACAAAGACATACAATCTATTACTTTGTTAATTATTCAAATATTGATTAATATTTGCACTGTGGAGACCTTCACTGTTGAGATCAGTAAGAAGATTAAACAACTAGATACTAAAATCCAAACCAATGCACAAGCAACCTTAACCAAGCCAGATGCTTTTGCTAAGCATATATTGAAAGTTCAAGAACTCGGGCGATTAAGAGCAGATTTGAGGAAGCAGGAAGAAAGGATAAGTGACCAAGTCACCGAGCTTTGAACATAGTTTCTTCCCTATCTTAAGATTTTTGAGCAACACATTGTCAAAGCACAAGTTTTAGTTTCAACACCAGAAATCTTTGTATTGGACAATATCTTTGACATGTATGCAAAAGTCAGTCTTGAGCACATTGCTCTAACTAGCTTGAAAGAGGAATGGGAGAACCTCTTATATTCTGTGAAGAAAACCCACCAACACATTTTTGATAAACTATAAGTACACAATTTTGAGTTTGACATTATTATCAAAAATGGGGAAAACTAATGTATATGCCAAATTGTGTAATTATATGTTAATTATACTACATACATACCGGGAGCATGCACTGAGGGGGAGAAAATTTTGATAGAAAAGTTATCTATGTATACATGGCAAAGTTAGAATAGTTTTGAGACATCGGGTCTATATACATTCAAGGTTTTGATACTAATGCCAAAGGGGGAGATTGTTATCTCTATATTTGAGCATTATGGATTGTCAATAGTATCAAAGATGAGCAGTCGGTTACCTATGATATTCATTTGGTAAAAGGAAGTACTACAAGATACACATGCTAGTCGGTTAACTACATAAGCCTTCACACCGAGTAGTCACAAGGCAGTACTGAGAACTATAAGTATATAGTTCTAACCAAGTACCAAAGCATTTTTATCGAGCATCAGTGTATACTGATACTGAGCATCAATAAACACTAAGTAGACTGGACACCGAGCACTAGTGTATTTATCGAGCTATATTGATAGTGTTTACTGAGCAATCTAGGAAATGACATAGTAATCAGTTTTGGCACATTTATATATGCAAACGGTTACAACATAATCACAAAACATTTTACCAAGATTGAGGATCATTTATTGTAGATGTAATCATTAATTGTGATGATGATCTCTATGTAATTGTTAGATCTAGGTTAATTTTGTATACCGTAGATCTTAGGGTTTTTCCTAAGATGATGTAACCTAATTAGGTCATGAAAGTTAAGCAGCATTAGGAAATGAAAGAAGTTTGCTATATAATTTTACTTCGTGATATTTTGATAGTGTGCATAATGAAATGAAAAGAAGATCTTGAAGCAACAACCACCTTCAAGACATCAATTTTTAGGCAAGGTTGAGCAGTAATCAGACATAATTAGTTATTCAGAATTAGACAAGGCTACTGAGTAGTATAGAGGACATATATCTACACACTGAGGTGATATACATTTGATATTTCATAAATCTAATTCAGACAAGTATAAGTTGTCAATTTACAGATACCCTACTTTTATTCTCTAATCATTGTAATAGATATTTGGTAAAATCTCCTAACAGAGTAGACCTAACAGTCTTTATTGTAAATCTCTTAACCAAGTACACACTCAAGTAATGTTATTCAAATCCTTTAACAAGGTATATCTAGCTGATATTTTGTTACTCCTAACAGGGTAAGATCACAAGAAGTGATCACAACTTGTAGCCCTAACAGACATACTTTATTATCTGCGGTAGTGAAGAATTTGTGGGTGTCATCCCCACCACAATTTTTACCTTCTAACAAGGATTTCTGTATAACCAAAATACTTCTATTATGTGATTGATTTATTGTTTGATTTCATGCAATTTACATTTACAAGTTAATTGAATAAATGATGCATACAATGGACTATGTTGATAGATGAGTTTAGTACTATTTGTTGATTGAGTGTTTGAGGGCACTGATTCACCCCTCCCCTCTTAGTACCCTATCTCTCTATTCCAAAAATTGAGAGATCAGGACTAGTGAATCACTAGTCCCTCTCCTAGCCCTCTATGCCTCCTAAAAATCCCTCCTTATCCCCTCTAAACTCTCCTCACTCCTTTTCCTAGCCTAGTCTAGGGCATCCCAAGCTATTGTAAGATCTTCTACCTCCATGCTTGCCCTCACCATATTTTCCCTCTTCCCTGCACTCTCCTACAAAACCCTATCCCTCTCCTTCATAAGAATTCCTACTACCTCCTGAGTGCATCCCTCTCCCTAAATAACGCATAGCCCTTCTAGATCAACATGGCCACTTCCTCCTATACCTAATCCCTCTCCACAATTATTGCATCTATTTCCTTCCTAAAATCCTCTCTCTCCACTACAAGAAGATCTCTCTCCTATGTCATTCTATCTATCTCTTTCTGAAAGGTATACCTCTCATGTCACAACACGTCTCTCTCAATTGTTCAATCTCTAAGCATCAAAATGAGTACTGCACATGAATCCTCTAGAGATATAATCCATGATGCTTCCATCACCCTTGCCTATGAGGATGAATCAAATTATCTCATGGTCTATGTGGAATGTACCTATGCTGATGTAGAGTGTGAAGTAGTGTAGTGGTAAGTTAATGAACAAAGGTTATGGTTTGAGTAGTTTAGGCACTCCAAGCCCTCTAGTCTCCAAGACACCCAAATAGCCAAAGTGACACCAACAACTCCAACACCCTCTAAATGATCAAGGATGATGAAAAAGGTCTAAATAATATGTTTTAAACAAGATTCAACCTTTTTTTGGATTCTATCCAATACCCAATAGCCAAATTGCTCAAACTGCCTACTAGGCCTAATTGTCCCTCAACTAGCCCTGTTGGGATTGTTTTTGCTTGTTTTCTCTTAATTTTCCCAAAAAACTTAAACTTTTGGATACCCTTTTCAGGTTTACGCAATATACTGGAAGATTGGGTAGGTTTGTTTTGGAGAACTATCTATTGCTCACATAAGTGACCCCTTTTTAGACTAAAAAGATGGTCATTTAACAAAGTAACCATAACTTATATTTATCCCCTGGTTATGAAACTTTCAAAAGTCCTCTAATATGACTCCAATCAAATAAAATGACCCCAAGGTCTCTGCAACTACCAAATCCCCAAATTAGTCTTCAACAAGCCCTTAAGGCTAGGGTCTCCTCAATGTACCCTCTCCAAGAACTTCTAGGCTTAAAAAATGGTTGATTCACCATACATAGGCTATTTAAAGACTATCCAAGTCCTAAAAAATATATCTCCTTCAGGTAGATTAATGGATGCTACTCCCAACCAAGCATTTCCTTAAGGAATCCTTCCCCAAATTTAGTGATCACCATGTCAAAACAATATCTTTTCAATGTATCATGTTAAGAATGTAATGTACAAGTCAAATAAACACCATTCCATGAGAATAAGTGAAATCATTCATGGAATGATGCCCTCATTTTGAATTTGTCAACTGTTATGGACAAAATAGTGACCCCAAAATGTAATCAGTCAATATGATGGATTTAAATTGAATCAAATGAACCTTCAGAGCATTAACTAGGGTTAAAATGAATTTATAAATGTCCCTACTACATTGGAATGGTAAACAAACTTCTAAAAACTCAAAACCACGCAAGAAACATATGGAAATTGATTAAATTTCTGATTTTTATTGCATTTGTTGTGACAATTTGTACATTTTCTTCATTCCTATTGTACCATTGCATCATTTAACATCATATATCCTTCTATTAACTTCCCCAACCATATTGAATTATTTGGAGGGACTACTTACCCCTAAAATAACTTAAATCAAGTTTCCCTTCTAATTGCTTATAACTGTTGGAATTCAAATATTTGAATTTCCAACTTTGATTTTATTGCATATTTCATCAAAATAACCACTCTAACCTTATTGATTCAATCTCAAATCACCCCTAGGACCTAATTAACTTATTCAAATCATTTCTAGATCCTATTTGGCACTATTGGCCACCCATACAATATTTTGGTCCTAATTCCTTACCAAGACTTCTAGGACATTTAACCTTTAAATCAAATTGCCTTTATTGGTTTCAATATTTCCTAATTAACATTCAAGGATGCTTTTGATCCTCTGAATTCATTTAGTTTCAATATGGGATTAGGTGATTGGATAGGTTCTCTTGTTCCATTTACCCCACCTTCAAAGCAACTCTTGTCCCAAGAGTGAAGGAGAGTTATTTTCTTGCAACCCATTCTCCTAGATGGATGTCTGCAACTCTTCACCTGCAAGCTATCACCCTTGACATGAGTATTAACTGCATTCAAAACATTAGAAACAAAAACCAAATCTTCATTCTTGTTACCACCCAAGGTAACCTTGTTTATTGTTGATGGAGGACAATCTTCTTTTGTCCCTTCAAACATGGATTCTTTACTTATTGTTTAGGATCAAGTAGACCCCTTCCATTGTCCTTCATGGATATACCAACATCATTCTTCATAGATGCCACCATAGGACACCAAATTGTGCCTATCATTTCTCCTCTTCCATTCACCGCCTGCTAGAAATCATAATTCTTGTTTTTGTCATTAGTAACTGCATTTTCCATAAATATTAAGGAATGCTTATGTTTCAAACCCACCTCTTCCTTTCCATTCTTCTCCTTCCCCTGCAAGGTTACATACATATTTGTACCAAAAACACACAATCCTCTCACTTTCAATGCTATCAACCGACAAAGGAGTAAGATGAAATATCTTACCATGTTTGAGCACTACATAAACATTTGTTAATCCATAATGTACTATATTTCTAGAGGCTTGCCAAGGTTTTCTAAAGATAACATGACAACAATTCATAGGGATGATAGCACACATAATCCTATCCTTATATGCTCCTATTGAAAAATCAACAATATCTTCCTCTCACACAAAAATGTTTTGCTCATCACTCACCCATGATGCTTTGTATGGCTTAGCAATAGGAAATATCTTCAAATTCAACTTAGTGACCATCTCATAAGACACTATATTATCAAAAGAACCAGAATCAATTATCATTTTGAAAATTTTACCATGACTTACACAATTGGTTCTAAATATGGATACTTTAGTCCCCTTTTGTTGCTGCATTTGTTGTCTTCTTCTCACCATCAAGAAGTCTCCTTCCAAGATTGGATGTGCTGGCAATGATATCCTTTCTTCCTTATTTTCCTCTTCTTCATCTTGTGTCAAGGTGACTCTCCTCTCCACCATCTTGGAATCTACATTCTTTTCAGGGAACTTGTAAGATTGATGCCCTACTGCTCCACATGTAAAGCATGTGCCAGTGAATATACCACTACCCCTACCATATCTATTGCCTCCTATTGGTCTTGTATCACCAACTATCTCTTTTCCTTTGTCATTTCTATTTTTCACTTATCCTTCATTGGACCTACCACCTCTACATCTAATTGCTTGACCTCTACCATTGCCTTACCTATCTTGTTTCCTCTTCAACTTGTCTTCAGAATTCATGGATAATTTGAAACACTCCTCTAAGGGTCTAGGTGTAGTAATGCTTATTTCATCTTGAATGTTGTACCTCAACCCTCCAAGGTATCTTGTAACTTTCTCTTCCACATCCTAATCATGTGCTACTCTTATATCCAACTTATGAAATTCTTCAGTATACTTTGGGACATCCATGTCATTTTGTTTTAGTCCTTGCATCCTCTTATACAACTAGACCTTGTAGTCTTCAGGAAGGAACTTATACTTCATCCTCTCCATCATTCTTGGCCATGATGAGATATTAGACCAACCTTTCTTCATCTAGTCAGCTTGCAAGTTATACCACCATAATAATGCATGTCCTTTCAACCTAGACTTAGCAATCATTATTTTCATTGTATCCTCAACATCATCACAATCAAAGAAATTTTCAAGAGCACTGAACCAATCTAACAAGTGTTCATCATCCGTTATTCCATCATACATAGGAAGTTCAACTTTTACCTTTGAGTCTCCAATCTTCACAGCCCTCAAGATCCTTTCTAATATTGCATCTTCAGGATCAACTGGTTCCTCTCTTATTGCTGCAAATTCTTCATCATCTTCATGGTCTTCTTCATGTCCTTGTTGATGAACTACAACTAATTGAATACCTGAATGACTTGAAGATCAGTGATTAGAGATCACTGAGTCACTAAAATGATATGTACGATAATTACATCAGTCATTATGTTGTCATTGATGTCAACTAATTTTGACGGTACTTATCATGTTAGTTACAAACATCTAAACATTTGTAAAAAGGAGAGAAAAGATGAAGAACTAAGATATCTACATGGTGAAAGATGGATATGACAGATGAGGATAAGGAATACTTTGGGTAACTTATTGATGAGTCTATGATCTCATATTGTTGACTTGATTATGTTGCATTAATCTATTATGGAGAAGGAAGAAAAATTGTACAAGGCAATGTGGTCGGTAAATGAAGACTTCAGTATACACTGAGCCAATGTTGTGTATATTGAGCGACAATATTAACCGAGCTTGTGTTCACCAACGCATTTATTTGTTAACTGAGTATGGATGAAAGTATTAAATGCTTAGTTCAGTTGACTGAATTTGATGAGCTAGAAATTGTTATGATTTCAAGATTGAGGATAAAGTTTGTTATGAGATCCACAACTGACAAAATTTGAAGAAGATCTAAAAGATGGAATTGAAACATGTTATTGACACAACTTCCTAGGAAGGTTTAAGAGGCAAAATCAATGAAGAAGGATAATCGGCAAAATTTGATGGTTGATATGAAAATGGTTTATCTTTCTATATAAGAGATATGAGTTTCTTTATGAAACTATGTCAGAAGAGAGAAGATTGTAGAGATTTCGCGTGAATATAGTTTCATGAATGCATGATCAGACTAGTTGAAGGAGAACCAAATTGCAAAATAGAACCAAGTGTTAGAGAGCTATTACTGAGTGAAAGTAAGTTGAGGAAGTGAATTGAAATATTGATCAAAGGATTTGTATGGGCTTAGAATAGATCTAAACATCTGCAAGTAAAGTTGTATTGTAATCAGATCAACTACTGTTTTAGTTTAACCATTGTTATAGAAAGTCTCCTAACCGAGTGGACTTAACTATCTTATGTTATGCTCCTATGTCATTCAAGGAATGTACATTGTTATCTTATTGACCCCATAGTGAATGTTGGTCGAAAGTTAACTATTCATCTTAAATCTTGTAACAAGGTCACACCTAACAGTGTGTTTGTAACCTTTAACAGGGTTGGCTCTTCCTCGAGCTCACTTCAAAAGAGTGAAAATTATTTTGGGTTACCGGTCCCAGGTGGTTTTTCCCTTAGCAGGGTTTCCACATTAAATCATTGTGTTATGTGTTTCTATGATGATTATTTTATTGTCATACTTTACATACTGCATATTTGATTTTTTTGGTAATCACAGTGAGTTAATTAATTGGTAATCGGTAAAAGGCACAGATAGTTTATTAGTTTATCTGACCAAGCTGTAGAATTTATTGGAATTGTTTTAAGTGTTACATCTTTGTATTTGGGACTGTAGCATAACTGATCTAATTGATTCACCCCCCCTCTCAGTTATTCTAACACTTATTTTTTCACAAGGTTTGTCAACCTTTCAACTTCTTCTCATAGCCTTCTATTATCTACTATTTGTTCTCTTACCAACTTAGCAAGTTATACATTTATAACCTTCAAAGGGATCCCATCCTCTTCTCCTTTTGACATCTCTAATGCAAAGATCAACTTTGGAACACTCAAGGATGAAATAGACACTCCAAGGACTCAACAAAGGATCAAGTACACAAAAGACCCCAAAAAGATTTCTCCAACTTCTCAACCTAGGATTCTCTTAGGATGTGATACCAACTGATGCAAAGTGTGAAGTGGTGTGGTGTTAAGTTTATCAACAAAGGTTATGGTTTGAGTGGTTTAGGCACTCCAAGTCCTCTAGTCTCCAAGACACCCAAATAGCCAAAGTGATACCAACAACTCCAAAACCCTCCAAATGATCAAGGATGATGAAAAGGGTTTAAAAAAGGGGTTTTAAACAAGATTCAATCATTTTTTGGCTTTTATGCAATACCCAATAGCCAAATTGTTGAAACTGCCTACTAGGCCTAATTGCCCCTCAACTAGCCCTGCTGGGATGATTTCTACTTGTGTTATCTTATTTTTTACAAAACACCAACCAAATAATTAAAATTTTAGATACCCTTTTCAGGTTTACACAACATACTAGAAGATAGGGTAGGGTTGTTTTGGATCACTATATGTTGCTCACACTAGTGACCCCATTTGAGGCAAAAAAGATGGTCATTTAACAAAGAAACCATAACTTATATTTATCCCCTGGTTATGAAACTTTCATAAATCATCTAATATGACTTGAATAAAATAAAAATCAACTCAAAATGACCCTAAGGTCTCTTCAACTACCAAAGCCCCAAATTGGTCTTCAACAAGCCCTTAAGGCTAGGGTCTCCTCAATGTACCCTCTCCAAGCACTTCTAGCTTAACCAATAGTTTATTCACCATAAATAGGGTATTTAAAGACTATCCAAGTCATCAAAACTATATCTCCTTCAAGTATATTAATGAATGTTGCTCCCAACCAAGCATTTCCTTAAGGAATCCTTCCCCAAATTCAGTGATCACCTTGTCAAAACAATATATTTGCAATGTATCATGTTAAGAATGTAATGTAAAAGTCAAATAAACACCATTCCATGAGAATCAGTGAAATCATGCATGGAATGATACCCTCATTTTGAATTTGTCAACTATTATGGACAAAACAGTGACCCCAAAATGCAATCAGTCAATATGATGGATCTAAATTGAATCAAATGAACCTTCAGAGCATTAAAAAAGGTTTAAAATGAAGTTATAAATGTCCCTATTTCATTGGAATGGTAAAAAAATTTCTAAAAAACTCAAAAACATGCAAGAAACATATGGAAATTGGTTAAATTTTTTATTTTTATTGCATTTGTTGTGATAATTCATACATACTCTTCAGTCCTATCGTGCCACTGCTTCTTTTGACATCATATATCCTTCTATTAAATTCTCCAACCATATTGGATTGATTGGAGGGACTAGTTACCCCTAAAACAACTTAAATCAAGTTTCCCTCCTAATTGCTTATAACCGTTGGAATTCAAATATTTGAATTTCCAACTTTGATTTTATTGCATGTTTCATCAAAATAACTACTCTAACCTTATGGATTCAATCTAAAATCATCCCTAGGACCTAACTAACTTATTCAAATCATTTCTAAATCTATTTGGCACTATTGGCCACCCATACAATATTTTGGTCCTATGTCCTTACAAGGACTTCTAGGACATTTAACCTTTAAATCAAATTGTCCATTTAAAATTGCCATTATTGGTTTCAATATTTCCCAATTAACATTCAAGGATTTTTTTAATCCTTTGACTTCATTTGGTTTCAAGTTGGGATTAGCTGATTGGATAGGTGCTCCTACACCATATTCTAGTGTTGGTTGTACTCTTGTAACTTGTGGGCCCTATGTTTGTGCACCTATGTCCTGAATTCATGTATCCTAGACTCCTCAATCTCTGCCATCTTAACCTCTATCAATATCCATATCCCCTCCTCCACCTGATATTCCATACATACCTATCCCTACATTTCCCCTAGGTAAAATGTCGAGTCTCTTTTTTTGGTTTTCTTTTTCCTTTTCACTTTTGTTTATTTTTTTCTTTTCTCCTCTAGAGATTAGGACTATGAAGTTCATCCTCTTTTATCTCAATTTTAGCTAGACCTTGGGATCCTAGTTTCCATAGTATCTTTTGGTATTATGAAAACTAGATACCTGGAGCTTGAAGTGAGAAGTGTTGGAATGGAGAGATAGGGTACTAAGAGGGGAGGGGTGAATCAGTGCCCTTAAAAACTTTAACTCCAAAAACTCAATCTGAAAATAGTAGTAAACTCATCTTTTAACTAAATCTATTGTATGCATTATTCATTCAATTAACTTGTAAATCTAAATTGCATGAAATCAACAATAAATCAATCTCATAAAACAAGTATTTTGGTTACGCAGAAACTCTTGTTAGAAGGTAAAAAGTGCGGTGGGGATTACGCCCACAAATTCTTCACTACTGCAAATAATAAAGTTTGCCTGTTAGGGCTACAAGTTGTGATCACTTTTGGTGATCTTACCCTGTTAGGAGTAACAATTAGATCAGCTAGATATACCTAGTTATAGGATTTTAACAACACTACTTGAGTGTGTACTTGGTTAAGAGATTTTCAATAAAGATTGTTAGGTCTACTTTGTTAAGAGATTTTTGCTAACTCTATTACAATGATTAGAGAATAACAAGATGTATCTACAAATACAACTTAACCTTGTCTGAAATAGATCTATGAAATACTGAATAAATATCACCTTGATATGTGAAAATCTTATCTCTGAAATACTCGGTAGCCTTGTCTGATTCTGCCTAATCTGAATGTCTCTGTATTATGCTCTTCTCTATCTGATAAGTGATTTTTTGAAGTTTTCTTCTTGCTTCAAGATCTCCTTCTCTTTTTCATACCAAACATATCATCCTTATCATGCTTATATCACAATGACATGAAATACAAATATATAGCATACTGCTATTGCCGCTTAACAAAATTAGGTTACAACTTCTTAGGAAAAACCCTAAGATCTACGGTGTACAAAAATAACCTAGATCTATAAATTACATAGAGATCATCATCAAAATTAATGATTACATCCATAATAAATGATCCTTGATCTTGGTAAAACATTTTATTATTTTGTTGTAACCTTCTGCATAAATAAATGTGCCAAAACTGATTACTATGTCATTTCTTGGATTGCTCAGTAAACACTATCAATACTGCTCGGTAGTTATATTGGTGCTTAGTATCCAGTTTACTTGGTGTTTACTGACGCTCGGTATCGGTATACACTAATGCTTGGTAAAACTAGTTTGGTGCTCGGTTTAGAACTGTTATCTTTTGTTCTCAATACTACCTTGAGATAACTCAGTGTGAAGGCTTATATAGTTAATCGACTAGCATGTATAGCTTCTAGTACTTCCTTTTATCGACTAGATAGAATAGGTAACCAAATGACCATCTTTGATACTAATGACAATCCTTAATGCTCAAATAGAGATAACAATCTCCCCCTTTGGCATTAGTATCAAAACCTTGAATGTATATAGACCTGATGTCTCAAAATTGTTCTAACTTTTCCTTATATACATAGATACCATAACTTAACAAAATTTCAAAATTTCACCCCCTTGGTGCATGCTCCCAGTAGTATGTAGTACACTTATCATATATTTACATAATTTGGCATATACATTAGCTTTCCCGTTTTTGATATTAATGCCAAATACAAAAGTGTATACTTCAATTTATCAAAAATGTGCTGATGGGTTTTCTTCAAAGAATCCAAGAGGTTTTCCCATTCCTCTTTCAAGTTGGTTAGAGCAATGTGCTCAAGACCGACTTGAGCATGCATTTCAAAGATGTTCTCCAACACAGAAATCTCTAGTGTTGCAACAAGTATTTGTGCTTTGACAATGTGCTTCTCAAAAATTTTCTAATAAGGAAGCAACTTGGTTTGTAGCTCAGTGACTTGGTCACTTATCCTTTCTTCCTGCTTCCTCAGATTTTCTCTTAACCACCTAAGTTCTTGAACCTTCAGTATATGCTTAGCAAAAGCATTCGGCTCAGTTAAGGCTGCTTGTGCACTAGCTTGGATTTCGGTATCTAGTTGTTTAATTTTTGCACTGATCTCAGTAGTGAAGGTCTCCACAGTGAAAAGCTTAATCAATATCTGACTAATTAACTAAGTAATAGATTTTATGTCGGTTATTACCTCAGATAATTTCACCTTGTTTATTGCCACTTCCTGGCTCATTTTCTCTGCAAATTTATCCTGTATTTTTTATTCTTCCATTTCTTCAATTCTTTTCTCATCTTCAATGTTAGGGGCATTGATTTCTTCTACAAGGGTAGCAAGTTGGTCCATTATAGGTGTGTCCTCATTAAGTTGTACCTCTGGTATGACCTATTGTAAGATGTCTCTTACATTTTCCAATATCTCCTTTCTCTTGCATTCCATCCTCAACTTTTCTTGTGCTGCTTTCCTTGTACATAACTCCCCATATTTTCTTAGTTCTTCGGGGCTTAGGGTCCTCGAGTCACAGTCAGGTATAACAATGATTTCATCTAGTGTGACCAGCCCTTTTCCTTGTTTCTTCTTCTTCTTCTTCTCTAGCTCTTGAGGTGAGCTCTTCACAAATTGTACTATTGCTTTCTCCTCAACATTTTGTGTGTCTTACCTGGTTGACAATTGTTCTTCCTTTTTTTGCTCCTCAGTAACGTGTGTGTCGATTGTCTGAGATGGAGCCTCTAATGTTGTGTTAGGTGGGGTAGCCTTGATTGCTTTGGGTTCATCTTGGCCCTTTGTATATTCCTCTGTTACCTCTTTTTCTTTAGGCTTATGTGTTTCTGTCGGTGTTCCAACTCCTTGTTCCCCTGATGTATCCATCAATTGCTTGGGGTTTGAGCCTTTAGGTTGTTCCTTGGTTACAATTTCAATTGCTTCCATCAAGATAGGAAGTTCACTCAGTAATGATGTGATTGCAGGCTTGGTAAAAGTACCTTCTTCTTGTGTTGTGCCTCCAACAACATTCACATCCTCATCATCATCTCGGTCATCAGGATCACCATTTGTGATGTCCTCAATGAGTACATCTAGTGCATTTCTATGTACAATTTGGATCTCAACTTGTTCCGGTGCATCCTATGAAATAGTTAAGTCTTCGATGGCATATGTGGTATTGAGTACCTTGGTATCTAATATATTTAATTTTTTTTGGTTCAGTGCCAAGTTTTCATCTTCAATATGAATACCTTTACCTTTTGATTTTTGTCTCTTCTTAGAGAAGTTGATAAATGCCATCTATTCAGCTTGCTCTCAGGCTGCAATTATTGAGGTCTAGATGAGTTGACTTGACTCATCTATGTTTGCTAGATTCTCATCTAGTGTCTGCAATGCCTAGATTTTTACTCTTAATCTCCTAGAGTATGTTTTCATGTAGTCCTCAATCTCAGGAATAGAAAAATTAGGAATTTCCAGAACTAGGGATTGTTCCCTCATTTTCTTCTCGGTGTCTAAGGCATAGGACCATTTCTGATTTATTCTTTCCTCTAATTCCTTAGGTAACTGCTTGGAAAATTCAAGTGGAACTCTCTTAAATTGAATCATCATCTAGATGATTTCCTCTTCTATTGTGTTCAGATCCTCAGTTGACATGTGCTCAAACTGACTGATTTCAGGATCAGTGAGTTCACCATGCTCAATGATATCCTCAGCAACTTCATCAATTGTTTTATCTTTATTGCTGACCACTTTGAATTGATTGTTATCATTTTCCTCATCTTCTAAATCTTCCTTACCTCTTATTAGTTTTCTTCTTTTCCTCGGTGCCTCTATAGTAACTTTTGTTCCTCTCTTTGTATATGTTTTTCTAGGTGATGCTGCCTTTGGTTTTGTAAACTTCACAACTCCCTTTTTCAATGGTGGTGAAACTGCAATTTCTAACCTTGTTTGTAACCTAGATTACACTTCTAACTGCCTCTTCTTTGGATTTGATGAAGGGGAAATCGGTATAGATTTTGTTCCTTCATCAGACTCAGTTTCTTCACTATCATGTTGTTTATCAGTTAACATTAACTGACCTTCAGTTGCAACTTCTACCGGTGACCTATCAGATGATCCAAAATCATCTCCAAACTTTTCAACTAAATTTTTCATCATTTTTCTTGACTTCTTAGTCATCTTACTGATAACCAGGCCTATTTTTATTCTTGTCTTGGCCTCCTCAAATGTTCCAAACCTCTCTACCTTTTTGTCTTTAGGTGTAGCCAGCAGAGCCTTGATTCATTTTGAAGCAAAATCAATATCCATTTCATAACCCATGGGGGCTAGCCATTTAATCCTAGGCTCCACAGCCTTTATCATTGTGTGGTCGATGTCCACAAGAAAACAAATATCCATCTCATATTCTTCAACCAATTTACTAGGAATTCTACTCTGAGAATTCATTCTAATCTTAAATTTCTCAAAATAATCATCAAGAACTTTGTTTAGATTGTTTCCCAAGTCATTAATCATATCAAAAATTTGCACAATGACCGGTTTGTAGGTAGACCAATCTACATTACCGACAGAAGGGAAAAAGTGTTGTATATAGAAAAATATGCACACAAGAAGTGATTCGAACTTACAAGTATTTGACTTTGCCGACCGGATAGTCTTCATATTTTCTTCAATCTACCTTAGAAGAATCTCAGCAAGGTCTAACTGAAAACTCTTCTTTACCATTTTATATGCGATGTCAACAGCTCCACATGGTACAATGTTCAGTCTTCTTAACTGATAGATCTTATAGTCAATGACATGTGCTGCAAACTTAACCTCCAGGTCCTTCATTATAGCAATTTTCAATGCTCGGCCATCCTATGTTGTGCCGATATTCTTTTCAATATCGACCCTTGAAGCACTACAAAAATCCTTGGTCTTTTGTTAGTTGTTGGGTATTCGGTAACCCTATGAATCATATTCTTTATTACTTTGACTGGTTCATCCAACCAAAATATCCCATCATGATATCGACTAAGTACAACCCTAATCCATTCAGTTTTAAAAGTTTTTGGGAAGTTTAGGGCATTTGTAAGACCAATCTTCTTGACTTGTTTGAATTCTGATTTTAGTTTTCCATCATCACTGCAAAGCTTCTGATAAGCTACAACTATCTCAAAATGTCTGATTTTGCCTATTTTGCAGTGGATGTAAGATCTGACATCTTCAACTAACAAAACCCTAAGTGGGATGCTTGAGAAAGCTCCCACTGAATCAATCTTAGACACAACTTCCAGATGAATTTTGTACTTGGGTTCATCATAGTTAGCTAAAATAATTAGGTTCACTTCCTCTTCTACTATCTTAGATTCATTTGCCTTGGATGCCGATGCCATTATAATCAATTTAGGGTTTCAAAAAATACGTTGAATGTTCTCAGTAGAAGTTGTACTTACTAGGAAATGATGGAGAATGCACTTGATTCAATTTGAAACTGACTTGAATGCTTCTGAAAACTCTCAGCTTGAATTCGCTCTATGAATATTATCGCTCTTCGAAATTGCTTTGTGAAGAATGAACTAACTCTTCCATTTATTTATAGCCTTTTTCAAATTCTCACTTAAAATACTTGTCATTAATGCTTGACCTACCTCTAGCTTGGTGACAGCTATCAACTCGGTGAGTATCACAAAACATCAACAGCTCGGTTAACATAGAACTTTCCACTTGGTTGATATTGATACTCGGTTAACCTTGCATAATAGTCACCGACAGGTAACTCTCTACTCGGTCTTTCTTAAACCGAATGTATGAATTTGTTAGCTCAAAATTTATAAATCATAATGCATCTTAATTCATGCAGACTTGGTATGTGCACATCAACTATAAGGAACTGTATGTAAGATAAGATCAATTTGGAATATCAGTTCCATACATACCTATTTCACCTTAGGTGGAGGTATCGATGTCACCCAATCCAATGAATGAGGTTTCACTGGCTGCATTGCTTGACTCGACATTTTCATTTGATACCTTTCTCCACATAGTATTTCTAATCCTCATGATATCTACAATATTGTTGCCACTCTCAAATATATGTCCTTCTAGTGCTCAGTCTTTGCAATCCTTGCTTAGGTGACTGACTTTATGACAATGTAAGCATGTCATACCAGTTCTTGTCCAACTTCGAGATTTTCCAGCCCATATACAATTTTCTACAATATGTCCATACCTTCCACATACTGTGTAGTTAACCCGTGTGTTGTAATCCTAAGTGTATGCACTATTTTGTCTCTTTAGTTGATAAGGTATGTTCTTTTTTTTTGGTGTCCAGACTTGCTTCATCTTTTCCTTACACTCTTGTGAAGTGTGTCCATGCTTGTTGCAAGTGTAGCATAGTTTCTCCATGGTAGGATTGTTAGAAGTCTCATTCATCTTAGCTCTCCACTCATATGCTTGATGTCGAAATTTACCACAATAATAATAGTAACCATTAAACTTAGGAGTGACTTGAGGTTTACCTTGTGCTTTACTACTGCAAACATTTGAAGTATGTCTTGGTTTTCCATAGTGATAGCATGTTAGCATCTCAAGTTTCTAATTTTGATTGGTGTTCACTTGTTCAACTTGTTTGGATGATTCTCCTTGTCCAGTGTAGCCTAATCCATCTTTGCTTCCAAACCTTCTTTGATTAATCAGAAAATCATCAATCTTCTTAGAACTGTCTTCATTTTTCTTCATCATTTCATTGTGTTGTAGCTGAATCTTTACTTCATTTATCATTTTTTCATTCTCTTCCTTGAGTACTCCAACATCTTCAAGTTTTCTTGACAACTCACCATTTACTTGGTTGATCTGCTAGTTTACAATCATCATTTGATTTGATATTTCAAAATGATTCTCGGAAAGTCTTTGTATCTTAGTTTCTTTTTCTTGAAGTTGTTCAGTCATTTGTCTTCGGTCTTCAACAACTAGATTCCTTTCTTGTTTAGCTTGTCTTGCATTGTTCATTACATCAATCATTCTCACCATCCTCTTGACCAATCTGTAGGTCTTTCACTTGTTCACTCAAGTGAAGATTCTTTTCAGAAAAATCTGAGATTGCACTTTCAGAGCCATCATAAATACTTCCTGAACTAGATCCACTACTATCAAATAATTCATCAATCTATTCTTCATGGTAACTAGTCTCATTTTCCAGAATAGCCAGGTTCTTTCTCTGAACCAAAAATTTCTTCAATGCATCCTTAGCTTGTTTGTACTGCTCTATAAACATCTGCATCTAAATCTTTTGATTCTCTATTGTCTTATCCAAATTATATCTCTCCATGGTTAGATCTTTACTCTTTAGTGGTTAAACCATCCAATAAGAGATCTGGGCTCTGATACCAATCATTGGAATGGAGAGATAGGGTATTGAGAGGGGAGGGGTGAATCAGTGCCCTCAAAAACTTTAACTCCAAAAACTCAATCAGAAAATAGTAGTAAACTCATCTTTTAACTAAATCTATTGTATGCATCATTCATTCAATTAACTTGTAAATGTAAATTACATGAAATCAACAATAAATCAATCACATAACACAAGTATTTTGGCTACGCAAAAACCCTTTTTAGAAGGTAAAAAATACAGTGGGGATGACACCCACAAATTCTTCACTACTATAGATAATAAAGTTTGCCTGTTAGGGCTACAAGTTGTGATCACTTATGGTGATCTTACCCTATTATGAGTACTAATTAGATCAACTAGATCTACCTAGTTATTATATTTTAACAACACTACTTGAGTGTGTACTCGATTAAGAGATTTTCAATAAAGATTGTTAGGTCTACTTTGTTAAGAGATTTTTTCTAACTCTGTTACAATGATTAGAGAATAAAAGGATGTATCTACAAATGATAACTTAACCTTATCTGAAATAGATCTATGAAATAATGAATAAATAGCACCTTGATATGTGAAAATCTTATCTCTGAACTGCTCAGTAGCCTTTTTCTGATTCTACCTAATCTGAATGTCTATGTATTCTGGTCTTCTCTATTTGATAACTGATGTCTTGAAGTTGGCTTATTGCTTCAAGATCTCCTTTGCTTGTTCATACCAAACATATCATCCTTATCATGCTTATATCAAAATGACATGAAATAAAAATATATAGCATACTGCTATTACCGCTTAAAAAAATTAGGTTACAACTTCTTAGGAAAAACCATAAGATCTACGGTGTACAAAAATAACCTAGATCTAGAAATTACATAAAGATCTTCATCACAATTAATGATTACATCCATAATAAATGATCCTTGATCTTGGTAAAATGTTTTATGATTCTATTGTAACCGTCTACATAGATAGATGTACCAAAACTGATTACTATGTCATTTACTAGATGTTAGCTTGTGGTGACTGATCAGGAAAGTACTATCCAGGAACATACTGTACACTTTTCCTCTTGACCTCATTGACATTACATATTTTCTTGTAAATTACATATTTTTGGTAATTTTTGAGCCGACATGTTGTAACTAATTCTAACCCTAAAGCGGAAAAATATTGTATAATATGGTTTAGGGTTAGGGATTTCATTATGTATGATTTTAGTACTTGCGACAAAATTGAGCTGTAAGGGATTACAGATTGTAATTAGGTTGTAATCACTAAATAATAATAATATTGGACTTGCTATTGGTGGATGTAGCCCAGGGATTGGGTGAACCATGTTAAATCTTTGTGTATTGTGTTCTCTTCTATGTGGTTTATTGTATTCTGATATTGGTTATATTTGCATGTAATTGTTATTTCTGTCTTGTTAATCCTAACACTAGATTTCTCGGTAAACACTATCAATACTGCTCGATAGTTATACTGGTGCTCAGTGTCCAGTCTGCTTGATGTTTACTAATGCTCGGTATTGGTATACACTGATGCTCAGTAAAAATACTCTTGTGCTCAGTTTAGAACTGTTATCTTTTGTTCTCGATACTGCCTTGAGATAACTCAGTGTGAAGGCTTATACAGTTAACCGACTAGCATGTATAGCTTGTAGTACTTCCTTTTATAGACTAGATAACATAGATAACCAATTGACCATCTTTGATACTAATGACAATCCTTAATGTTCAAATAGAGATAACAAGAAGTCTTAATTTCTAGAGAAATATGAAGCATTTAATTCTCTTTTCTCTACCAAGTTATAAAAGGATCTTTCAAAGATCATTTTAATCACCAATTGATTAAAAGTTTTTCTAAGAGTGATTTTGCAACTAAGTTTTCAAGCCTACAATTTTTTAGAGTTTGTATGAAGATTTGGTCATGGGCAAAGTTTTTTCAAAGAATCCCTTGGTTTTTTTGTGTGACATTTTGTTCAGGTAGGCTTCTCTTCGCATTTGCATGAAATAGATTAGGGATTTTTTTTCATTTTTTTGTTTTGTTTTCTTGGTTTCTATCATTTAGGGTTCATCTATAGAGTGGTAGAATAAAATGATTTTCATGTAATTTTCTTAGCCTTGAATTTGGTTTAGGGCCTGTAGTTTTTATGTCCCAGGGTTCTTTCATGCGCTAGTTGTATGTGTAGAGTGTTTGGCATCCCAATTTTGATTTTTGTTAAAATAGGGCTTTTTAATTCTTCTGATTTTTTCCTAGTTCATGTAATAAGTCAAGTTTGCAAGTTGCATTTTTTTCCAAGTGATAGATTAAGGCTTGCTAAAAGTTTCTAGTTATACCCTACCCAATTTTGGCTTTGTTACATGTCATGTGTCAAAAGGACCATATAAAAATTCTCTCGTTTGAAATTAATTTTTCTTAAGTAGCCATTATTCACCAATTAGCCATTGGCCTCCATGGCTCAAAACTTTTTTTTTTTGCATACTAGTCATTTTCATGACTGAGTTTAAATTTTCTCAGAGTCAGTTAAAAAAATGTCTACTTTGATTGTTTTACTTTACCTCAAAACTCATGCCTTAAAGATGAGATTAACTCCCACAATTATTTATGGTAGAAATGCCAAAATTGTTAAGGAAGCTCTAGGCTTCATGTCCTAGGATTTTAACCTACCCTCTACTACCATAATAATAAGGATTCCTTAGAGAAAATTAATAGATCAGTACTCCTGGCCTCCATTTCTGATAGATTACCTAAATAAGACTATCAAGTCTGGTCTATAGGTCCTAGGACTCCATCTTCCCTCTTCTTTTCTTTCCAAAGAAACCCTTGCATAGATCCCCAATCCTCAATCATTATATTGTGAAAGGATTGATTGAGTTGCTCAATTTTATAGGTAATTACAGTAAGCAATATGGCATCCACATCATCAACTCAAGAGGCTAAACTAAGGCCACCACTCATGGGTCCATCAGGAAGTCTAAGGAAAAAAAGGAATAGGAAAGGACATCCCTCACCATGAGATATATATCAGATGGATAGGTTAGGACTTATAAGTTAGAAAGTGGGGTAAAGAACATAAAAGATATAGACCTAGGAGATTGTGACTTAGAGGTAATCAAGAACACAGAATAGATGTCGCTACCCTCAGAAGATCACATAATTTGTTGACTCAAGAAATATAGTTTTTTGTAGGCTACCTCCTTCCTAGTTTCACTCAAATATATAGAATTCATCAATACCCTGGCTGATCATTATTTAGAAGCTATGCAGTCATGCATTCTACTAGATGGTACTTAGGTGGTCACTTTCAATGCAGATTCCATTTGCATTATCCTTCGCATGCATGATAAATCAAATCTTATGACCGTAGACAAAGCATTCACCATAGATGAATATAAGAGGAGAAAGTAAAATAATAAGAAGTGCTTGAATGACAATTGGCTCACAAAAATAAGGAGTGATGCACAATGAAGATATCATAAACCATCTTGTAAGCTAATTTTATCTTACCCATCTAGGGAATTATTTCAATGCTAAGATGCATCTTCAAAGAGCTGAATGCAAAAGAGTAGGCACCTTGGAATTAATAATTTATGATCACCATCATCACCAACTCAACCAACTTTAATTAAGCCCAAATTATTCAAATAACATAGATAGGAAGCTTCAAGAAGTCAATTGGACTTGAAGCAGTTCTATATGACATCATATGTGGTCTAGTTGATGGCCCGACATAAGAACATTGAAGGTGTAGAGAAGGTTGGACACCAAGGTGAAGGGATTGATGATATTCTCTCATGGGATCACTAGCCAAATCTCCAACTAGAGATATGTTCTAGTACCTTTTGTGTTGTAAATGATGCCTTTGTATATAATTAGATAATAAGCCTCACCAACAATGTCAAGTATTAGTTGTCCTAGTATAAATGGCCCTGATTGAGCCATGGGAGTTTTGGTTTTTGCAGTTCTTCCAACATACCTATATTTATGTGTCTATCTTTTCCAATAATCTTTTCCTCCTCTCGTGACACTATAGTGACTAGGTAGTTTTTCTTGAATTTTGTAGGTAGATTTTAGAAGTGAACACTCTGATGAAGGATAAACTTAAGACAAGGGTCAAACTTCATTTCTTCTATGGGGACTACAAGTGCACCCTTTGTACCATGAAATAAGTAGAGACCGAGTTGAAGAGTCTTAGGTTGGAGAAGTTTGGCTTGACCCGAGCAAGCTATGATCTAACAAGAGGTATAAAGAAGGCTCTCCCTAGCACATTTGGTGGCCATATACCTCACCTTAATGATTTTTGGGCTGAGTGTTAGGACAATTTTGATCCATGAAATCGCTAGACCATTGAATCAAAACACAATAGATGGCGAGTTTTGGATTGTGGAAATTTCTACGAGGTTTTAAAGATATCGAGGATGTCCTGCATCCAGTTTTTGAGAAGGAAAAAGATAAGGTTCTCTCACAAATCAATTGGGATAAACTAAAAGAATAAAGATACTGAGGATGTCCTGCATCCAATTTTTGAGAAGGAAAAAGATAAGGTTCTCTCACAGATCAATTGGGATGAACTGGAAGAATTGGAATCAAGACAATTACATGAGAAGTCATTCAATTTTCTATGTACAATGTTCCCGTGGTAGTTTAGGGTGAAAGAAGAAGACAAAATCCCATCCATCTCAATAATATGAGAGGTGAGATCAAAATAAATGGGGTACCTCATACAAGAAACTAGACCCCCTTAGTGAAGCCCCAAAAGAGATGATTTTTGAAGAGTTGGGTAAGTAGATAGACCAGTCATAGAAGCTTACTTTTTCCATAAGGAAAGGAGTTACTTTTGGACTATCTATGAAACCTCTTTTGTCTATAATGACCTCACAAGAAGAAATGAGATCAGTTGCTCCCACCTTGAATATACCACATATCAATGTTGATGCAGAGGTGGATGTTCAAGATGAGGAGGATGTCCCATTACAATATCCCAAGAGAAGAGAAGGAGAATACATATAGTAGGTGAAGCTCCCATAGACCTCACAAGTGACATTGATTTAGATTATGCTCAAGATCTAGATGTCAAAGTGTTTGCAAATGAAGCAATTCAGGAGCCAGTCCGAGACTTTGTGGACCTAGATAATCTTTCCTTAGAAAACCCTGAGAGCCTTAATGATGTACTAACACTATAGGATTGAGATATCCTCTTCAAAATTAATAGAAGAAGCAATAAAATGAAAAGCTAAAGAGGATAAATCATAGAAGGTGCAGGAGGTGAAGATAGAGGAGGCCAGGATCCAGCATCCGTATCCAATGCATAAATGAAATTGACAAAGACATCATCAATGAATGAATTGAAAGATGTAAGAAGTATAAGGAAAGAATAACCTCTAGATAGATGGTTCTCATGTTTCCTCATCCTCTATTATTTAATTAATTTGAAATATATTAGATCCCAGAGTCCCAAATCTTTGTTAGTAAGCAATTAGAGGGTATTTCTATTCTTTGATTCTATATTCATTCATTGTAGCAGTCTAAGCTGATGTCTACCCCTAGAGATGGTAGATCATCACCTAGATAATAACAACTATCATGCAATGTCAGAGTTTAATAGGTACTTTATGTATTTTATGATCTAAAACAAGTATATTCAAAAACCAAAGTTTTGGCTTTCCCCTTCCATTCTCTTTGCTCCCATTCCTTTTTGTCCCTTTCAAGATTGTAAGTGGTTGTACATAATGTACATACATGTATATAGTTATATTCACATGTACATATTATAAAATAATGAAAATATTATAAAATATTACAAGTAAGATGTACATCACAAATTTCTTATAAATAGGTAGTTGTAGACTAATTTTTGGGTCTGTAAAATTGATAATTTTGGAGGCCATAGTAATAGTGTTAGATAGTTTATCACACCACTCTCTACTTTTTAGTTAGGATTAGTCTATGCTCCCTTAGACATTTGTAAGTTCAAACCAGTGATAGTTGCATACTCATACTGATAATAGAATGAAGAACTCATGATTCACATGCTATTCTCATGTCTTCATCTTGGTTGTTGGTAAAATAGTATCATTTTGTTTACAGTTCCATCCTTTGCTAAAGAATTCTTGGTTACTCATACTTGGATGAATGTCATGACAATGAAATGAATATTTTCCTTCTTTTACATGTATTGGTTTTTAATCATGTGTGTTTAAGTCCTATTATTCTATATTATCATGTGTGTTAACATGTATTGGTCCTTTTATTATTCTTTGAGAAAGGTTGATATTATTGTTTCTAAAGAGATTATAGCTAGATTCACTCTTCATCACCTTGTCCCATCTTTTGTATTTCCTTCCAAACCTAGCCCTAATGTTTTCTTGTAGGACATCTCACATAAGTTAGAACCTTTCAAACAAGTAGGCCCCTTGAGAAAAAATTTGTGTGTCCAACTAATAGCATCCAACACCATCGTGACCTAATAACTAGGTGCTTGGGAAGAAGGGAAACTTTCTCCCACTCTTCTTTCGAGTGAAGTTGGTAAGTGCTTACATGCACTTGGTGACATCTCATACACTATTGTGTAACCCTGCATAAGATTCGCATCAATACCACCATATCCACATCTTCCCATCTCCTTATATTTCTACTAATGAGAGTCTCTTCCTCCTTTTTAACCTAGGGGGGACTCTCTGCACTGCTCCTCCCTCTCCTTTGTCTCTCCCATCACCCCCATCCACTCCTCCCTTTCCACCTCCACCTCCCCCAACCATAGCTCTCCCCCATTGTCCTTTTTTAGCTATGACTCCCCTCCTCCCCATAGGATGGTACCCCCTACCTCTTCATCCCTATGCTATTTACTATCTCAAGCTCACACTAAGTGGTGCCAACCCTAATCTCCCAACTTCTTAAGGAGCCCTAAACCAAGATATATAAGTAGTTGTGAAACTTGGATATGTCAGTACTCTCTGTGGATCCCAAAAAATTGGCCTCATTGATCTCCCCTCTCAACCAATCCCTGTCCTATCCAATGGAGGACCAAAATCTCCCCTCCTCTCCCTCGTCACTCGCTAAAACTAGTGTTCATGCCCTGATACATCCTATATGAAGCCAAACTGACAAATGATCTTGTTTGGTCGATATACCTCAACAATATACTCCCATCAACCTATGATATATACTTGTGTCACCATGAAGGGTATGTGCCTATTATCCTCTTTCCACCCTAGAATATTAATGTAATCCCATCCCTGACTTGATCTAAAGCCTCTTTCTAGTAATCAATATTATATACATTCTCATACATCATAGGATCTCTCCAACTATACCATTGGATCACCAACTTGATGATCACTCCTCCCCACTAGACACAATACTACAATGTGCTCCCATTCCCACACCTATAGAAGTGAGATGAATCTTATGCTCTTCCCTTGTATAAGTGACCTATGATAATATATCATATGCAGATCCTTATGTAGCTCTTCCAACATGAGAGTACTCCATGCTACCACTCACCATATATCTATGATCTACATGATCACTAGAATGAGTTCTAGTGTAACTCTCATACCTTATATGTCTAGGAAATATATCCCCCAAGTATCCCACATACATAATAGTGCATCCTATGTGTTGGCACTTCCTAATCTACATCCCTTTCTAGTGGTAACTATCCATGTCTCAAAGGTAAGTCCACCCCCACCAAGATCCTAATTGCCTCCATCTAAGTCACTACTTGCACCACCACCTATAGCCTCCTAATCAGAAATTGAAATATCTATTAAAAACTCTTCGTGGTCATCATCATCTCCCTAGTCAGTAGATAGAATGTGGACATATCACACCTTTACCACTCACACAAAGCAGTCACCATAGCCATATGCACTCTAATATCTGGCATTCTTGTGAGATGTCCCAGTCCCACTCTGTCTACCCTAGTCCATTTCATCGATGTGAACTAGTTGGCAGCCCTCAGAACTGCAACATGCATCTCCTACAACACTAGTGTGTCTACAAATCACTATAACCAAAACCTCCCATGTTAGATATAGGTACTTTTCCCATCAAAACCCCCACCTCCCTATCTCACTATTTCTAACTAATTTTTTTCCCTCATCTTACTGATTAAACTTTTTCCTTCATTCTCGTAGGAATTTCCAACTCCTTGACCTATACTGGTAGGAATGCATTCCTAACAATCCTTTAACATTTACTCTCTCTTTCTTTTCTTGTGAGAATGTGTTCTTGCTAATCCTTAGTCTATGGGTTTGGGTACTCATAGATCTTTTCCACATACGCACTGACATGGAAACACGTTCCTACAAAAATCCACTATAACACACCCCACACTTAAATTTCACAGTATAGCAGGAACGTGTTCTTGTCTGACCTGTGATCAATCCCATAGGATGTGACCCTATGGGATCATGCTTTGTTGATCTAAAAAACCAATAAATGCACAAATAAAAAAAGTACAAAGTAGGGTTTTTCAACACTTACATCTCTATTTGGATAACCGTGTTTCCTGACACTCCTCACCACATTTATCATATGCCTCACATTCTTGAGCTATGTCATCTCCTCAAACACTCAAATAAGCTCTAAAAGCTCAAAAGAAAAATGGCTCTCCTCTCAATTTATCAAAGGCTAGGGTGAAAATGAATAGTATTTGCACCCTATTTTTCTAATATGGTCCCCTTGTAGGACTTCATTTTCACTTTCCCATCCCCTATAGAGTCCTTTCTTACACTATTTCCTCTTAGGGCCTTTATTTTGTGCCCTGGTCACACTTCTAAGCTCTTTTTTTCATCCCCTTCCTTCCATCCCATTAGGAACATATTTTTTTTTAGATGTCGCTTGAGCCCCCTTTTTCTTTCCCATCTTTCTTCTCAAAGGGGCATCACCCAGTCAAACCATTAATCCTTACTATATTTTGGGACAATTTTGTTTCTTTTTAAATTTTGTGTCATTGAAATCTTAAACTTCTTTGAAATGACATTATTCTAATGCCTTTTCAAAGAGGGGCACAATGTAGACACCTAAATTTGATTAGTTAATTATAAATCAAATTTAGTTCTCTCCTAGGCATTATTAAATAAATAACCATCATTATTTAATTAACTTATGTCAATATCCTAGTTAGTTGATTTAATTTATTAACTATAGTCCAATTAATCAAATAGAAAACCACAACTATTTAATTAATTAAATCCTATTTTTCTATTAATCTAAAATAAATATCTTTATTTATTTTAATTAATTCATTTATACTTTATTCTTCTATTTTAGATTAAATAAATTTTATTTAATCTATTTTGAGAACGTGGCTCCTAACTTTAACCCTTACCAAGCCATCCTCCAACCACCTAACCCATGGTTCTAACACAACGCAACCCACTTGCACATATTAACCTACCACTAGTACATTTTGGCAAATATGTGACTATGTGACTAGAAATTTTAGTCATGACACTAAAACTTTTAGTCACGTGACTAAAAGTGATCAAATTCTACTATTTTTTTGCAATTCACAAATATAAATGACTAATTTGGTCACTAGGTAAAATCACAAGTTCAGAAAAATAAAAATGACTAAATAAATGACTAAATAAGTGACTGAATAATTAGTCACCTAAACAAAAATGACTAAATAAAGGACCAAATAAATGACTCAATAGTTAGTCACCTAAACAAAAATGACTAAATAAATTATTATTAATCCTTTATAATAACATTTGAGGTCATCCCTTAGAGGTCATGGGATTGGTTTGCGGAAGTGATTGCAAGCCTAAGTCATCTCAAGATATTGGTTTTGGAACCTCTTTTGGAAATCATCGTTTTGTCCTTTTGGAAAAGTGTTTTGACTTTTTTTTTGTGGGATGCTCACCATAAATATAAATAACCTTTTTCAATTAGAATTATGAAAGTACATATGCATATATAGTTGTAAGGGCCAAAGTGTTTAAAAGTATTTCGAAAGCTTAAGGTATTTATGAAAAAATTTACATTTTGTCTTTAAAACATAAATTATTATTTTAAATATATTAAATAAAAATTATTTTAAATATCTTAAATTAAAAAATAAAGACAAAATAATTTGACAGCTATTTCTACACATCACCCTAAATATGTTATTTATAAAACTTACTAATTAGTTAAAAATAAAAAATAATTAATTAAAAATAAAAATCAATTAATTAAGAATTAAAATTGAATGGATATTTTTAATTAATTAAATAATTAATAATTATCATGGGGCCAATGAATATTTGGGTGGGTATAAAAAATAAAAAACAAACCAAACAATATTCCATCCATTGTCGTGGGGAAGAAAATGCAGCTGTCTCGCGCAGAGAAGTCTCGCTCGCACCAAGGAAAAAGTTGTTGGTATAAATGATGCTAACTAATGATGTGATGGTAAGTGATTTATGAAGTTTTCATGGTATGGATTTGATTGTATGATGATTGGTAATTGAGTTGTCATTGATGTCAAGTATTGACCAAGTGTTGCTGAGTATAAGGTTGATGATCAAAGTGTTGTAGTAAGTTTCAGTTGTAGTGATTTGTATGAGAGACTCAGGGATGTATGATAATGTTAAATGCATGACCACTACTATTGAGTTTGACTAGTAAGAAATTTATGATAAGATGAAGTATAACAATGCAATTGCTAAGAAAATTTGGTAACAGGAGATAGGTGATTTGATTGGTTTGTCAAATATTTGTTGTCTCTTGTAATACAGTTACAAGATATGGTTTCTAACAGTGTTTGGATGTTATGGTTGCAATCACAATAATTTGTATGACAAGAGTGAAGCCTAGATGACTGGTGAGAAGAGTTAGAACTGTTAACAGGTTGAAGTATTTATGTTCTTGAGTGAAAATTCTTAAATCTTTGATCAGTAATTAGTGAAGGTGTTGCGATGATTTGGGTTAAGTCAGTCATGATCTAGTGACATGTCTTAAAGATTGGAGGTGATGATATGACATCATGTTGTTTGATGATAGTCTTTGGAGAAGATTCTTGATGAAGGTTGTGTGTGGTGAAACATGTTTGACCCATAGACAAAAAATTCTATGTAAATCATTTTGGTGACCGACATGGTGTTGGAAATTTATGTTGCACATTAAATTTTGATCTTTGATGAGTTAGGTTGGAGTGCAAAGATTAGAAAGTTAAATTGTAATCCATTTAGGAAAATCTTAAGGTGGTGAAAAATATGAAGGCTTGATGAACAATATATATTGAATGAAGTTGAGAGTTTTTAGTATTGATCATGTGTTGGGCAAGTGTGGTGTAAAGTGCCAATTGTGATCAAGCTAGAGTAGAGATAAGTGTGTTAAGAAGTGTTTGTGTGCTTTATTGGATCTAATCAAGCAGAGGTAGTCCTCTAACAAGGCTACTCCTAGCAGGGTAAAGGTCCTAACAGGCCTAAAGGTAAATCCCTTAACCAAGTAGCACCTAATAGTTCTTTTGTAAACTCCTAATAGGGTTAAGCTCCTCATAGGGCGTACTTTAGAAAAGTACAACATTTAGTGGGTACTAATCCCCACTGTGGGTTTTTCTCAATTTGGGTTTCCATAAGATAAACATTTGTGTCATGTATTTTAATTATTTTATGGATGTGATTATGGTTAAGATTTTCATTTTTTGATATTAAAGTGAATCTTGTGAATGTTGTTATAAAGTTTGAGCAGTTGATAAAGATTTGAAAATTGATAGATTACTGATTCACCCTCCCCTCTCAAAAATATGATCTTAGAATTAACAAATGGTATCAAAGCTAAGCTCCTCTATTGTGGTAAATCTTAACAGCTCGAGGAAAATATTTGAAGATGATGAGAAATGAAGGTCCCAAATTCATAAGAGAAAACTATTCAGCATGGTGTGGCCAGATAAATCTATATCTTAAAGGTATGGGTGATCAGTATTGGGATTATGTGGTTACAAAATATACTATCCCTTCAGGAGTCCTAATTTCATATCAATTAAAGATTAGACAAGAACATACTACTACTATGGAAGCAATTGCAAGTACTCTTTTAGATGCAAAATTTATAGACATCAAAGACTTGGATACTGCTCATGATATGTGGGAGAAGTTGAAAACTGTCTATGGTGGAGATCCACATGTGCAAAATGCAAAACTTGATAGCTTGAGAGGCAAGTATGATGAAATGAGAACGCAAGAAAATGATAACATAGAGCAATACAGTCAGAGAATCAAAGAAGTTTTTTCTACTATCCAAGGTCCTTGTGGTAATCTTCCTGAGCAGGATGTGGTAAGAAAAGTGTTAAGAACCCTTTTACCTCAGTATGTTATTAGACTATTAGCCATTTAAGAACTTATATCTCGAGGAACTATTTTTTTTACTCTTGATGCTTTAATAGGAAATTTTACTACATTTGAATTAAGTAATAATGACAATAGTATGCCTAAATGGAAGCTTCCTTAAAGTCATCATTGACTCTTGCATCATCTAGGAAAGGAAAGGAGATATCTAAAAGCTCTTCATAATTTTATTCTAATGATTATGAATCTGTCATGTTTGAATAAAGAGAATAGGAAGAATTGGAAACATTATTTGCTAAAAGACTGCCTAGAGGAAAAGATAAATATAAAGGTAAGATACCTTTGAAATTTTTTGCATGTAATAAGATAGGACATATTTCATTTAGATGTCCTCACAATGACAGGAAGGAGAAGCCAATGAGATACAAGGATAAGAAAAAGAAAACATGTTACCTTACTGAGGAAGTTTTTATAGATGATGAATTTAATGGCAGAGATGAAGAAGCAATTGTCTTTGTTGCAGTAAAGAAAGAACCCTCAGAAGAAGGTGAGAAAGATTTGGTGTCTAACATGAATCACAATGGTAACTGGATTATTGAAAGTGGATGAACTCATCATATGAATAGTGATAGAAGAAAATTCATCAAAATGGAGGAATGTGATGGAGGTTTAGTAAGATTCGGTAATGATGCTCCTTGTATAGTGAAAGGTAAAGGATCTATTTCCTTAAATGATAAGAAAAATGATTATGATGTTTACTAGGTTGATGGTTTGAAATATAACTTGTTAAGTGTAGCTCAGTTAAACAATAAAGCATGCAGGTTGGAGTTCAATGAAGGTATATGTAGATCATTGATAAAACAAGATATTTGATTGCTACCAGTGAAAAAAATAAAGGTAAATTGTTCCTTCTGAATTCTACAATTAATAATTGTGTGATTACTTAGATAGAAGACTACTGGTTATGGCACAAAATATTTTGTCACATAAATTTTGATAATCTAGTCAAAGTTAGTAATATGAAGATAGTTAGAGGTTTTCCTAGCCTAGTAAAGCCAGACAATGTGATGTGTAAAGAATGCCATTTTTGGGGAGTTAACTAGTTCAAGTTTTATTAGTAAAAATTACTCTTTTGAAAGTCTATTAGATCTAGTTCATACTGATCTGTGTGGTCCAAAGAGAACTCTGAGTTTTTATGGTGATAGATATTTCATGTATCTTGTTGATGATTATTCTAGAATGATGTGGGTTGTTTTTCTTAAGGAAAAATTGGAAGATTTTTACATGTTCAAGACCTAAAAAGCTAGAGTGGACAAGGAAAATGGTAAGACCCTTAAATGTCTCAGATTTGATAGAGTAGGTGATTTTACTTCAAATGAATTTATTTCATAATGTGAGGAATACGGAATTAAAAGGCAAATGTTAGTTCCTAGATCACCTCAGTAGAATGGCATTGCATAAAGAAGAAACATATCTATCATTGATTGTGCCAAAATATTAATGATTCAAAAAGGTGTTGCTCAAACATTTTGGAGAGAAGCAATGAGCACTATTGTTTATACATTAAACAAAGTTCAATTGAAGAAAGGTACAAAAAAAACTCCTTATGAGTTATGGCATGGTCAATCCCCTAGTGGAAGTCATTTCAAAGTTTTTGGAAGTAGATGTTATATAAAAAGAAATGAGCATTCAAGAAAGTTTGATCTAAGAAGTGATGAAGGAATATTATTAGGATACCCCACTAAGAGAAAAGCCTACAAATGCTTGAACAAGAGAAAAAAAAATAGTGGAAAGTGCTAATGTAAGAGTAGATAAATATTTTGAACAAAATGATGAATCCAACAAGAAGGAACCTGATGATTATCATGGGTTTGTATATGTACAATCGGTGGAGTAGGAAACTATTGTAGAACCGATGTAGGTTAATGAACAAGAACCAATTCAAGCGGTTGAAGGTACTCCAAGATTTGAACTAGTTTTTCCAAGGTATGTGAAACTGAGTCATTCACCTAATAAAATTATTGGTGATAGAAATGTTGGTTTCTTGACAAGAAGAAAGACAAGATAAAGTACATGTTTAATATCTAAACTAGAACTTAAAATTGTAAAATATGCATTGAAATATGATGATTGGTTGAAGGCTATGGAAGATGAATTAGATCAAGTTGATAAAAATAAAACTTGGAAATTAGTACCCAGACTGGTGGACAAGAATGTAATCGGTAATAAGTTGATTTTCAGAAATAAGATGAATGAGAAAGGTGAAGTGATAAGGAACAAAGCAAGATTGGTGTGCAAAGGATATGCACAATAGGAAGGCCTAGACTATGGAGAAACATTTTCACTTGTGGCCAGACTTGAAGGTATAAGGATACTGCTTGCATATGTTGCTTACAAAGGATTCAAGGTATATCAAATGGATGTTAAACTAAATTTTCTTAAAGGTGTATTGGAAGAAGTATACATTGAATAACCAAAAGGATTTGATAAAGAAGAAGGTAAGAACATGGTGTGTAAACTATAAAAGGCTTTATATGGATTAAAGAAAGAACCTAGAGCATGGTATGAGACATTTCATTCATATCTAATTTAGATTGGTTTTACAAGGACAAGTGATAATAGTAATGTATATTTGAAGATTGAGAAATATGACAGGTTATTGATTGCATAAATATTTGTTGATGATATCATTTTTGGTGGCAATGAAGAAACGAGTACAATATTTGCAGAAGAAATGAGGAAAGAATTTGAGATGTCTATGATTGGTGAGATAAAATTATTTATTGGATTGTAGGTTCAATACTTGAATGAAGGTATCTACATTAACCAGTCTAGATATGTGAAAGAGATATTAAAAAAATTTGGGTTAGAAGACTCAAAACAGGTTGGTACCCCTATGGTAACCGGTTGTAAATTTTCAAAAGAGGATGATTCTAAAGACCGTGATGATACTTTGTACAAGTCCATGATTGGTAAGCTATAGTATGTGGTGCACAATAGACCAGACATTGCACATGTGGTTGGATTAGTAGCCAAATTTTCTTCTAATCCTAAGGAAACACATTTGATTATGGTGAAGAGAATCTTTAGATATTTTAAGGGAACTACAGATTATGGTCTTTGGTATGGACATAAAGGTGATTTTTTATTAAGTGTATTTAATGATGATGATTGGGCATGAAATATTGATGATAAAAAATACACAAGTGGAGGTGCATTTTTTCTTGGAGATAGGCATGTATCCTAGACAAGCAAGAAGCATAATTTTATATCATAGTCAACAACTGAAGTAGAATATGTTGTTGTTGCAATTAATTGTACACAAGTTGTATAGATTAAGCATATTTTGGAAGGAATTAAAGAAAAGGTAATTGAACCAGTAGTTATCTATTGTGACAATACAAGTTCCATTAACATATCTAAAAACTTGATGATGCATTTTAAGACTAAGAACATAGCTATCAAATATCATTTTCTTAGAGAATGGGTACATGGGAAGGAAGTAAAATTGGAATATGTGCCAACTAAGGAGAAGTTTGTTGATATTTTCACAAAACCATTACCTAAGGATTATTTTGAGTATCTAAGAGGAAAGTTAGGGTTTATTCCCCTATCTGACCCAAATTAAAAGAAGATGTAGTTGTATCAATCCAAGTGTATTCTAGTAAATAATTTTATGTTTGGATTGATGTTGGGAGGCTATTCCTTAGGGGGAGCAGTCCATGAAGTGATGTATTACATTGAGACAAGTACAAAAAATAAGACATAAGCTATATTTGATGCCTTTGGCATTGTTGTCAAAGGGGGAGAGTAAGTAAGGAAGTAATTTCTAGTTCAAGTGAAAGACATAAGTGGGAACATGTTTATGTTCCTAAGTATTGTTGGCATAACTGATGGTTACCATAAAAAGTAGAGAGTGTTTCCATCAAATCCAAAAGGGGAGATTGTTGGCATAACTATTGCTAACTAATGATATGATTGTAATTGATTTATGAAGTTGTCATGGTATTGATTTGATTGTATGATGATCAGTTATTGAGTTTCCATTGATGTCAAGTATTTACCTAGTGTTGTTGAGTATAAAGTTGATGATCAAAGTGTTGCAGTAATTTTTAGTTGTAGAGATTTGTATGGGAGACTCAGGGATGTCTCAGAATGTTGAATACATGACCACTACTATTGAGATTGACTGGTAAGAAAGTTATGATCAAATGAAGTATAACAGTGCAACTACTAAGAATAGTTAGTAACAAATGACGGGTGATTTGATTGGTTTGTCAAATAGTTTTGTGTCTTGTAATATGGTTACACGATATGGTTTCTAATAGTGTTTGGATTCTATGGTTGCTATTGCAACAAATTTAGATGACTGGAGTGAAGGTTAGATGACCAGTGAGTAGAGTTAGAATTGTTAATAGGTTGAAGTATTTATGTTCTTGAGTGACAGTTGTTAAATCTTTAATTGGTGATCACTGAAGGTGTTGTGGTGATTTCAATTAAGTCAATCATGATCTACTGACGTGTCTTAAAGACTAGAGGTGATGATATGGCATCACTTTGTTTGATGCTAGAGTGTGGAGAAGATTCTTGATGAAGCCGAAGGTTGTGTGTGGTGAAATGTGTTTGACCCATAGACAAAATTCTATGTAAATCACTATGGTGGCCAATGCAGTGTTCAAAATTTATGTTGCACATTAAATTTTTTTCTTTGATGAGTTGGATTTAAGTGCAAAGATTAAAAATTTAAACTATAATCCATTTAGGGCAATCTTAAGGCGGTGAAAAACTTAAAGGCTTGACGAACAATATATAGTGAATGAAGCTGAGAATTTTTAGTGTTGATCATGTGTTGGGAAAGTGCGGTGTAAAGTGCAAATTACAATCAAGCCAGAGTAGAGATAAGTATGTTAAGAAGTGTTTGTGTGCTTTATTGGATCTAATCAACTAGAGGTAGTGCTATTCTATAGATCATTGTTCTTGTTGTTTCCTAATAGTTAGAATAGTTAAAATCCCTTAATTGGGTGGATCCTAGAAGGTCCCTATTGTAAATCCTCTACAAAAGGTGGAACATTAGTTTATGTTTTAAGTCCTCTAACAAGGCTAATCCTAACAGGGTAAAGGTTATAATAGGCCTAAAGGTAAATCCCTTAATGCACCTAATAGTTCTTTTGTAAACTCCTAACAAGGTTAAGCTCCTCATAGGGTGTACTTCATAAAAGTACAACATTTAGTGGGTACTAATCTCCACTGTAGTTTTTTCCCGATTTTGGTTTCCATGAGATAAATATTTTTGTCATCTGTTTTAATTATTTTATGGATTTTCTTATGGTTTAGATTTTCATTTGTTGATATTAAAGTAAATCTTTTGAATTCTATTATAAAGTTTCAGTGGTTGATAAAGATTTTAAAATTGATAGATTATTGATTCACCCCTCCCCTCTCAGTAATCTAATCTTATAATTGAAAAAAGTGGTTTGCATGCATAGGTTTAATCCATCTTGATTGGAGTGATTGAATGAGAAATGAGATCACAACCTCTTTATCAGGTACATTCAATCTCAAGTTTTGTCTCTTTAGTGTTATGTCCTCTTATGGTATTTCTTAGGTTTTTATTTTGATAACAAAATACACTTTCCTTTCCTTCATTTCTAGTAGAATAGATTTGGATTTTTCCAAGTTTCTTTGTATACAATACTCTTTGATCAACATTCTAAAAGTAATAACTTTGGGAGTAATTTTATTCTACACATCATTTTCAAAAGGTTTGACATCTCCCCCAGTCCTCCTTGCCTACAATACCCATCAATTATAGCATTGTATGTCACCACATTTGGATTACAACCCATTCTCTCCACCAGATTATCTCTTTGTTCTTATCTATTCTTGATGCTCTATTTGTAACACTTAGACCTTCTTTACATTGTCTTTGAATGTGTAATCATGTTTTATATAGTCATCAACATTGATTGTTCATTTATATACCCTTGTTGTCTTTGTTCAATAATGGTTCAACATTTGATGGTTCATTTCAACTATTTTCATTGCAATTATTTTTCTTCATTGTAATAATTTTTGCATAGAAAAGATAATAACACCAATATCTAGAAAATGTTGCATGCACTATTGTTACTCATTACAACTATGTGAACACCATTGGTACTCATTACAACTATGTGAATACTCTCTATTTATATTAATAGTAATTTTTCATGATCTAAATAGTTCATTTATTTGTCCTTGCAAATAACTAATGGATAATGATTATTAAGTGTGAAGTTTAACTGAAACAAATTTGGAAGGGACCAATGATCCCTCTTATATGTATGGTAAATAGATCTACTTGGAAAATGGGCATTTTTAGTTATTACAATCAAGGATGCAAGTGTATAAAAGTTATAGTCATGTATATCTTTGTCGTTTGATTAACCAAATACAATGGTCTACAAGGTAATTATGGTGGTCCATTGCTAGTCTATTCATCTTGTAAATGGAAGGCCTAAAATGTTCAGTTGAGGGATTTAACTATGTTTGTCATCAAACTTAGAGACTTTTAATTTGCATATAGACAGTGACATTAATGTCAACAAGAAGTTCTATGACCTTGAGAGAAAGGACAAAGATTAATGTTAGAAGATCATGTTTAATGTATTTTTTTTTTTCATTTTTTCAATAAAGATGAAAGGCCTAATGAGTTGTATGTGATAGATAGAAGGTGTTGGTGTGACATATGTAGAACATCATTGGCCCATTCCTTCTCACACCAAAAACTCTTCATTATCCCTCTTTGTTTTATAACAACACTCACATCTTCAAGGTTCTTCAAGGAAAAACCCCTTATTGACTCACATTCAATACTTTATCCCTAATCACATCTCTATCGTCACACTATTCCTAATACTCAACAATAGGATCTATTATCTCTATTTGAGCATTAGATGTTGTCATTAGTATCAAATTAAATCAGCTAGTGTGAACACCTATCAGCCGAGGATCAGAATACAAATTGAAGAAGTTGTAATTCAAATGATGATTAAGTTCAAGAAGGTACCCATTGAATTCTAAAAATATGTACCTAAGGCATTATATGACATAATTTTAGCAAGATGGACCTATGCATTGAGCACAAAAAAGACAATGAGGGAACAATCCCTAGTATTGGTGATGCCAACACTAACAAGCCCCAAGATTGATGAGCTGATGAAGAAATATTCTAAAATATTTATAGTGAAGAACTGATCTCTATAGATACTTGATGATAATATGGTAGAAGTTCATGAAAATAGTGAGTTTCTATGGACTACTATTCTCCAAGCCCAAGCTAAAGAAGATAAGTTGGTTGTTGCCATTATACCCAAGAAGAAATCTTGAAGAAAAGGGAAAGGTATCCATGCAGATGATGCATACTTGGAAAAGGAACCCATTGAGCTATTAGATACCGAGGTACCTGATACTACTACTGATGCCACCTATTATCAAGATTTAATCCAGGATGCACCTGAGCATGTAAAAATACAAGGAATCACTGATGATTCAAATGATGTACTCATTGAGGACATCACAAATGGTGATCTTGATGATATCAAGGATGATGACGATATTAAAAATTCTGGAGCTCAACAAGAAGAGAAAGCCCCTACTGAGCTAGTAGTAAGTATCATACCGGGTGATCTTCCTATTTTGGTGCAAGTAGTTGAGATAATTGTACAAGAGGAACCTGAAGGCTCAATCCCCGAGTAACCAAAAGATACAATAGGGGAACAAGGTACAAGTACTAAAAATACTATAGAAGAAGATACACCTAAGGAAAAAGAGGTAGATACACATGCACAAGATGACCCCAAGCCTACCAAGACCACACAAATCAAAACTATATCAGAGCCTCCATCTCAATCAACCGAGACACAGGTCACCGAGGAGCAAAAGAAGGAAGAAACATTGTCTACCGAGCTAGATAAGCCAAGTGTTGAGGTAAAGGCAATAGTTCCATTTGTAAAATCATCGCCCCAAGAGTCCAAGAAGAAAAATAAGAAGCATGGAAAAGGGCCAGGCACTCTTGATGAAGTCATTGAAATTCTTGATTGTGACTCAAGGACTTTGGACTCCGAGGAATTGAGTAAGTATGGGGAATTATGAACAAGAAAAGTAGCACAAGAGAAGCTGAGAAAAGAAAGAAAGAGTAAGAAGATTCTAGAGGATGTGAGAGACATCTTGCAGCAAGTTGTACCGGATGCCCAAATCAATGAGGAAACATCCATTTTGGACCAACTTGCAACTCTAGCCAATCAGATAAATGCCCCAGACATAGATGTTGAGAAGAGGATTGAAGAAAGGGTAGAAGCCAAAATACATAACAAATTAGTAGAGAAAACTAGCCAAGAAGTGGTAGTTAACAAGGTGAAGCTTTCAAAGGTAATCATTGAGTTGCAATCTATTACTCAAAAAATAAGTCAAATTTTGTTTCAATTATGCACTGTGGAGACTTTCATTGCTGAGGTCAGTGAGAAGATAAAGAAGTTGGATGTAGACATCCTAGCCAGTGCTAATGCATCTCTAACTGAGCCAAGTTCTTTTCACAAGCATATTCTAAAAGTACAAGAATTAAGGCAGTTGAGAGCAGATCTAAGGAAGCAAGAAGACAATATAAGTGACCAAGTCATCAAGCTACTTCCACACCTTAAGATAATAGAAAGACACATTGTGAAGGCACAAACCTTAGCTGCTACACCGAAGATATTTGTATTGGAGAACATCTTCGACATGCATGCACAAGTCAATCTTGAGCACATTTCTCTTACCAACTTGAAAGAGGAATGGGAAAACCTCTTAGATTCTTTGAAGAAAACCATAAGAACATTTTTGATAAATTGTAAGTACAACTTTTGATTTTGGCAGTAATCTCAAAAAGGGGGAAATTATAATGTATATGTCAAATGTACTTCTATATGACAAGCGTACTACACTACATACCGAGAGCATGCACCGAGGGGGAGTTTTGAAGAAGAGTAAGTTTTTATATATGTTTGAGAAATATCGACTTATATACATTACAGTTTTGATACTAATGCCAAAGGGGGAGATTGTTATCTCTATTTGAGCATTAGATGTTTTCATTAGTATCAAATTAGATCAATCAATTATCTAAGCTGATCAGTTGGTAAAGGATGGAATAAGAAGCTATAGTATGCTATTCGGTTGAACAAATAAAGCCTTCATATTGGATAATCACAAGGAAGAACCGAGAGCTAAAACAAAATAAGTTTAACCAAGCACCATAACATGTTTATCGAGCATCAGAGTATACCGAGTACTGAGTCAGTAAACACTGAGCACCGGTGTATTCACCAAATAGAGAAGGTTGTGTTTACTGAGTTATTTAGGAAATGACATAGTAATCAGTAATGGCACATTTATCTATGCAAACGGTTTACACGGATCCATAAAACATTTTACCAAGATCGAAGCTTATTTATTATGGATGTAATCATTAAATATTGTGATGATTCTTATGTAATAGTTAGATCTAGGTTAATTTTGTACACCATAGATCTTAGGTTTTCTAAGATGTTGTAAACCTAACTAGGTCATAAAAATTTGCTATATAAATGTAATTGATGTCATTTTGACATAAGTAAGTGAGAAGGATCGATCAGACATGACAAGGAGATCATGAAGCAGTAGCTGCCTTCAAGACATTAGAGTTTAGACAAGGTTTACATGATAGAGCAATTATCAGAAACAATATTCAGTTTAGTCAGAAACACACAAGGCTACCGAGCATAACAGAGAGCAGTTTACTACACATCAAGGTGATATTTATTTAGTATATCATAGATCTAATTCTGAAAAATTAAAGTTGTCATTTACAAATATTTTTTGTTATTCTCTAATCATTATAGCAGAGTTATAAATCTCTTAATCGAGTAGACTTAATAGTCTAATTGTAAATCTCTTAACCAAGTGCACACTTCATTAGTGTTTCTAAAATCCTTTCAAAAGGTAGATCTAATCAATCTGAAGTTACTCCTAACAGGATAAGATCACCAGAAATGATCACACTTGTAGCCTTAACAAGGTTTTTTGCGTAACCAAAATACTAGTGTCAAGTGTTACATTTCATGAATGTTTTATTGTTTTTTTTCATGCACTTTACATTTAAAAAGTCATTTGAAAAATGGGGAAAATAATTAATTCATTTGGATAGTTAGTCACTACTATTATAGTTTAGTAATTTAGTAAAAAAAATTTAGCGTACTGATTCACCCCTCCCCTCTCAGTACTTTATCTTTCCTATCCTAATAGGATCAATCCCCAAGATCCCTCAAATTGATCACAAACTCTTTGGACACAAACTATTTACTCTCCATATGACTCCAATGGTCAGACCTCCTTGCACTAGGCCTCCAATAGTCTATAACTCTCACACACTTCTCACCAACATTCTATACACCAAGATGATTCAATAAACAACATCCCATGCCAAAAATCTAATCACAACATCCCTGACTACAAACTGACCATGCACATTTCCCTATTATAGCCCAAATAATTATAACTCCTTGTAATGGTAACTAGGGCTCCATATCCTTCCAACTAGTAGAAAAGACATTCCTTGTATTCCTTATATAACAATAATGGCCTATTGACAAATTTGGAACTTCCTTATACAATGGTTCATTACCAACTCTAATAGTGACCATTCCATACCTTTTGAATAGTGCTTCATGCATTATCTCTACTCTTATTTACACTAAGGGACTTTCCCCTATACTTTCCCTAATACCCAACCCAAGAAACCAACCCTATATTGGCCCTACCCAATGTTTTGTTCTTCTAAACTGTCAAACTGTAATAGTTGCATGTATTTCTATTCTTGTAGCAGACATACAAACATAACTCATATTTGTGTCTCTATTACTTATTACTGACTTGTTCATAATCAAGGGGTCCTCTTACACCTTCCTAGATATACAATCACCTTTCAAACCTTTTTTTAATGAATTAAATCCCATCATAGTCAAAGTTATATTATATTTACACAGATTGAGACAACATTTATCATCTTTTTCAATCAAATGCACATGCAAAAAATTTTATGGATGCCTATAAACAAAGGGAAACCAAGTACATGATCCCTTCCACTATTTAACTAAATCTAGGGCCTTGGTTCACGTGAAACAATGCATTAATATATTTTATATACTCATTATTTTCCCTAATGAAGGGGAAACATAAAATGAACTCTCAAAATCCCTCATCAACATCCCAAGTTGCCTTCCTCCACTCATAGGCCTATAAAGGGAATCAATACTAGTATTCACAAAGGTGCTAATGAAAATGCACCATGTCTAGCCAAATGCACTGATCTTGTAAATGACATATGTGTCCAATCATAATTTGATAAGAGGAACACTTTTTCCTCCAACTAGAATATATGTTCCAACCCAAATTTAAGAAAAATTATGGATGGAAATCTCCCTTCAAGATGTCAACTACTCATCCACAAAATTAAAACAAATGATCAATAAAACTGTTAAAACAAGAGGAATTCTTCTGACTATGTCTGGCTTTGTACTATTTGATACAATTAACCTATGTTTAGTTTGTTAATAGTTTTCAAATGATACATGTATTAGAATTTAATTTACAGTTAAATGAAGAGAAATCTAACATAAGAGTAGTTATAAACTCTCTCTCTCTCTCATGGGTTCCTATTTTATAGAACCCGTACGGGTTATGGAAAAGTAGAGTAGAACCTCTAATTTTTCATAAGCCGTATGAGTTATGAGGAAAATGTTAATGTTGGTTTTAGGTTTCCATAACCCATACGAGTTACAAGAAAATCTATATAAAATATTACCAATGACCTAGAAACCATCACTGCAAGTTGTTTGAAGGTCCCACGGTACTGCTTGGCACCATTTTTCATGACAGTAACAATCAGGTTTGTATTTTTTTGTCAATTTTTTCTTTTAAATGATTGATTTGTTTTATTTTTTGGTTTGTTACTTTAGATTATAATAAAATAATTCTCATTTGTTTTTTCCTTGCTATTTGATTTTGGATTTTCATCATGATGTTATGTGTAGGACAATCAATATTAATGTAATGGGAAATAACAAGAGAGGAACAAATGAACAATGAGAGTAAGAAAATATAAGACAAATGGAGTGTATGAGGAGGTTATGTGAAGGTAAATCATCTAATGCACCTAATGAAAGTGATGAACATGCAACAATATAAATTGACATGATAAATGTACCTATGCACAAAATGATGAACATGCACCAATTCAAATACACGTGACGAATGCACCTAATGAATGAAATGACCATACTCCATTTCAAATCAATGTAATGAATGCACCTAATGAATTTAAAGAATATACACCACTTTAATTTGATGAGATTAATGCACATAGTGCACCTAATTAAAACCAAGAGCATGCACGTATCTTAACACCTCCTAGAATAATTTGTAGAAACACAAAGTTTCTAATTGGCATTGATGAAAATATTGTGAGGACAATGGATTCTAAAATTTTTGAAAAAAATTGTAGAGGAATGGTTAAAATAATTTGGAACAACTATTTTGAAAATTCAAACCAAAGTGGAAGATGCCAATTAGTTGTTGAAATGATTAAAAATCATAAATTTAGAGAGACAATGAGAATTTTGGGGATAAGAACAACCAAAAATAGTAGTGAAAGAACTATTGTGAGAAATCTATTTGATGCATACCAAGCCATTGGTACAAAAGAACGTACAAAAGATTCTAATGTTACTCAACGTGTCCTCGCATCAACCATAATGAGAAAGAAAATGAAAAAATATTGTTTAATAAGCAAAACAAGAAAGTAATTAAGGATAAGTAGAACAACATTACACAATTCCTTAGAGAGGCAAGAGAAAATTGGGGACACTAACAACAATTGTCCTTGGACATTCTTAGGTAGACTCCCACACAAGGACAAGGTTTTTGTTGATGCACTAAGAATGTTAATTGACAAACTTTGGCATGACAACACAAGGGTTTCACCCAACCAAAGAGATGTTGTTAGAAGGTGAACTGGAATTAAAAATTGTGAGCCACATCCAAAACACTATTTATACTTGACTCAAACACAATTTTATGAAAGGTTTCTTCAAAGCTTTCCTCAGATTAAAATTAGCCAAAGATTTTTTGAGATGAAAAAAACATTTTATGTTAAGATTATTCATGCATGTACTATGTGTTGTTGTAGGGTCCATGTTGAATTTTCCATGCATTATGATATTTATCATTATATATGTTTTACTTTGCACACTAACAATGTTTTGCAAGAATGTGGTCTACAAGCACCCCCTAAGTCACCGGGAGAATTTATTTCAAGTGTACTATGTAGACAAGATGATGGGTGCATTTATTATAAGATGATGTGTTTGAAAGGATCTTGTCCTACATGTGGTGGTTTGCAATAGTTTCATAGATGCCTACATCTAGATAGTACACATGAAATTGGCAAGACACTATTTTCTATTGGATAATACAAGTCAATCACATACGGTGTTAAAGATGGAAAATAATTAAAGAGGTGTGAGTTAGTGAAAAGGGATATATGTGTAGCTGATTTTATGAAGATGTTTCGAGAGAAACTAGTTTATGAGTATATAGGTCACACACATAGAGATAGGTGGTTGGATGAGAAATTCAAGTTGTGTAAGGACACTTTCCCCCTTGGTACTATTGTGTTTGTCATTGATTTTTCTGAGAATTATACAATGAAACCTCCAAATAAAGTGCAACCTATGTATTACCACTCTACACATGTTACAATTTTTGTACACATAGCATTCATGCATGCAAATGATAGCACATAGGAGGACATAAAGGTTATAAGAGAGTATCACTTCTATATTAGTGATGATCACACTCATTCCTTAGAGTTTTTTCAAGGATTTTTTATAGTCTTCTAGGATAGTTTAAGGGAAAGAGGTATAAGATACAACCAACACTTAATATGGCCACACAATTCAAGAATGCAAGGATGTTCTATTGGTTGACTAGGATGCATGTGACAAGTGGTGTACAACATTTTTGGAATTTTACTGAGATAGGGCATGGAAAGGGAGAGCATGATGGTGTGGGAGCATGTGTGAAAAGAACTCTTACTAGAGAGGAATTGAAGTATGGAGGTAGCACAATGTTAATAGATGTAGAAACAATTGTGCAATGGTGTAACTCTATGATGGGACTAGGTAATGCATGTAATTATATGGTTTCTAGATATTCTTGGTTGATTTTTGAATCCAACATTGAAAACTATCTAGATTATTGTACACTTACAGGATCAAGCAACATGCATTCATGTAGAAGTTCAAATGCAACATCATTAGCTATTTATACTAGACAAATTGCATGCTTTTTCTCTTCATGTATGCATTTTATGTTAGATGAATGTGAGTCAAAAGAGTGGGTTGAACAATGGTCTTGTAGACCTTCGCAAACCCTAGATACATATCAACTTCCCAAGGAACTACAAATGAACAATTTTGAAGCATTGATGGATTTTGATCATGTATTAGACCTAGTTGAACTAGGTGATTTCTCTAGATTTTATAGGTTAAATCAATTTTAAACTAATTTATTAGTTATTTAAATGTTGATTTTGGTATTAACTAATCCTTCTATTAAATGCAGCAATTGCAGATGAGAACAATGAAGAAAGAACAAATTAATTTTTGTGTTGTTGTATTGAGGCCAAAAAGAAATTGACAACTATAGTCATTGATGGAGAGGGTATTCAGTACCCAATAGGGTTTTTTATTGTCACAAGGACATGGATTAGAAGGTACCATTGTGTGTCCAATTATATGTATACCTATTAAACTCTTTTTATTATATTTTGTATTGATTTGGGTATTAAACTCTATAAAATGTAGGTATCCTATAAATAATTCTAATGCCTGATTATTTGAGGACTTTGAGACACATAGATATATTCTTCATTACTCTAACCTTATTGTTGTAACAAATATTCAATTGATTAAGTATTATGGAAGACCTCTTAACAATAATTTTTGGAAAGTTTGTGAATTTGATTACAAGGCAATACTTGACACAATAAGGGTTAGAGCTGATCCAAAAGGTTCTCTTGATTAATTTTGGGCAATCTAGAAGAAGGATTCTACAATATGGTAGAATGATTTTGATAATTTTGTGTATATCTTTGAGGTTCTCTATGTGCATATTTAGAGACCAAATTTTGTACTTAGAAATGACAATGAAATACAATGTGCATAAATAGATGCCAAATCTTGTATAAAAAAGGGCTTCCATGTGCATATTAGATGTCAATTTTTATGTAAAAAGAGAGCAATGAGTTGTCATGTGCATGTTAGATGCCAAATTTTATATAAAAAAAGGGCAACAAGTTTCCATGTGCATATTAGATGCTAATTTTTATGTAAAAAAGGGGCAATGAGATGTTATGTGCATGTTAGATGCCAAATTTTGTATATAAAAGGTGCAATGAACTGCCGTGTGCATATTAGAAGCCAATTTTTATGTAAAAAAAGGGTAATGAGTTGTCATGTGCATGTTAGATGCCAAATTTTGTATAGAAAAGGTGCAATGGGCCTGATTTACAAATATATTATTGAAATACACGTATTCAGTCCTCTCAATCCCTACATCAGAAGAATCTGGCATTTACTTTTGAACTTTATCTTTTATTTTGTATGTTTAATAATAAATAAGTGTAAAATGTATTTAAAAATTTCTTACTTAAATATTAATTACCATTAAGAAGATGTTCAGACATATCTTTAAAAATTCTATTCTTTAAACACCATAACATGGATGTGACTACAAAATCTCATGTCATATAAAGTAATGGTATGTATTAAGTTGATAAGATAGAAAATGTCATTATTAGAATTGATTTAATGGCTATATATTGTTATGCAGACTGTTGGTGCAGGAGCACCCAATCAATCATGGAGGTCCAACAAGCCAATGTCCACTTCGAGGTTTCCCAACTCAGTTCAAAGAATGGCCAGATGTATCATGTTTAATATCTTTCAAACTATTCACCTTGAGATCGAATCATTTTCTCCATTAGTTTTGTTTGGCCAGCTAAATTCTAGTGACAACCACATTTCTCCCACAGAGTCCTTCAAACATTCGTGAGAACACCAGACCAAAGTGTCCCTGAGGGTCACTAAGAAACATTGGGAAGTGATTTTTCTTGGGGCATATCTCAAATCTCGTGCAAGGTATCGATGAATCATCAAGTGCTATAGGACCATGTTATGGAGGCCTGCAATTAACCATCTTAGTTTTGGGATATTTCCCTTTATTTTAATTTGGCATCCCTATCTCATTTTATGTCAAAAGTTATAATGTTACTCAATTGAAATGAGAAACATTGGGTATCTTTCAATCCATTCGCCATGGGATCAAATCATCTACTCCATTAGCTCTGGTTGGCCAAGTAAACACCAGTGACAACCCTATTTTTCCCATGGATTCCCTCGAACGTTCATGAGCACACCAGACCTAAGTGTCCATAAGGGTCACTAAGCAACATTGGGCAATGATGTTTCTTGGGGCATATCTCAAAGCTTGTGTGAGGTATTGAAAAATCATTAGGTGCTACAAGACCATGTTATGGAGGCCTACAATTATTCATCTTAGTTTCAAAAGATTCTCCTTCATTTTAATTTGGCATCCCTATCTCAGTTTATGTCCAAAGTGTTGGCATAATTGCATAGTTGTTGGCATAACATGTTGAAGAACGTTGATACTGGTAAGAACATGATTGGTATACATGATAATCAGTTATATGTTTTTCATTGATGTCAAACTATTTCGAATGATTTTTTGACTTGTTACCATATCTATAAGAATGAAACTATTGTTTCTATAATGAGAAGTTAAGTAAGGTAACATATATGTTGATAGCAACCTTATCGGGTAACTATTAAGAAAAAAATGGTGGAAAGATGAATGATTTTATTTTTTATCAGAGTAGGATAAGAATTTAAGATGAAGGATGCTATTCATAAAGATGTTAATCAAATATGAGTAAAGGTGAATGTAATTTGATTAGGGTACCTACTGGTAAACTATTATTTTATCAATACACTGAATCAAGTCTTATCAGTACAAAGGAAGACATATCAAAGATAGTGAAGATCTAAAGAAAAGTGAAGAATAGATTATGAATTAAGAAATTGAGATGGCTCGAAGATAATCTTAAAGAAAAAGGTGATGATACAAAGATCGAGGTAAAGTGTATCAAGGAAGTTTCTACAAGAAGAAAATAGGTTATCATTTAGCAAGATGACAAGGATGTAAAGTAAAGAAATATGGATGGTTAGATCAGATATGAAAGATACAAATTGTTGGATTGAGATTTAGGGTTTATGATTGAGGAAACATACTTAAGGAAGAAGAAAGAAGGAATCTAGTATCGTGTTGGAGAAGAAAAAGATTATGGATATTGACGGATCAAAGAAGGATATAAAGAAGAATAGAAAATTGATTTCACGTATGTTATTGTAATTCATTCGATCTAAATTAGCAAGAATAGTGTGAACTATAGATCATTTATTGCATGTTACTCTCTAACAATTGTGACAGTAACACTAGTAAATTTTTTCTTATTTTTCGATGAGGTTTAGTAAATTATTAGATGTCTATTGGTCAGCTAATCGACCATAACAGTCGTCGAATTTTTTTTTGTCGAAAATACCACACTTCAAATCTCCGTCACAATTTTGTCGTCTCCAGTGGTTGAACTATCTATGGAAATGACGTCGAAATCATTGCTTCAACTTGGAAGAATTGCCTTATCCCTGCGACCAATGTACATCAAAATTGCGACGTAAAATCATCGCAATAAACGTCGAATGTATAGCTTTCTCATCGATATTTCTATTCTTTATTGGTCGAAATATCGACATACAATTTAATTTTTTAATATATATATATATATATATATATATATATATATATATATAATCAAATTAAGCATTGCAATATTATGTCGATGTTGTTTATTGTTTACAAACAGTCACACATTTTCTCTCTTATTTCACACAAACAAGATGGTTTTAGACTGAAACACTCCACCATAGATCACAGAGCGACTCTTAGATACTTAGTTGACAAAATATGGGACACTCTGGGTGACTAGGCTTTTTTCTGCTTTATTGACTTCAAAAAAGCCTTTGATTTAATTTGTCTGTGGATTGAGACCTTAAATTATTGAGCTTCTCTTTGTTTCAAGAAGAGCATAACATTCTCCACTTAATAGAGCCAATTGTGTGAAGGTGGAAGCTCATCTGGCCCCTCCTAGAAGCCTCCTATGACCCTTTACGACATTTTAAGACGTCTAATATGTATTCTTAGGGAGCATAAATGGTCGTAAAGGGTCATAAGGGGTCCTGGGACACAACAGTTGAGAAACATAATTGTAGGCATCATGGTCACAATTTTTTGGAGACAATGTAATTGTATACCTAAACGATGCAGAGCAACTCCTGCACCTCTGATTCCAAGTTGACTACATTTGTTGCTCATGAATACAAGGTCCTCCAAAAAATGTATTCAACTTGGAATCAGAGGTGCAGAAGTTGCTCTGCATCACTTGGGTACACAACTCAATTACGTTATCTCCAAAAAATTGTGACCATGATGCCTACAATTATGTTTCTCAGCTATTGTGAAATCTACATTTATGTTTCTCAGTTTTCATGTTTATGTGCATGTTTTTTATGTGTTTTGGATAGTAAGTCTAATTTAATTTGTCTGTGGACTAAGACCTTAAATTATTGAGCTTCTCTTTGTTTCGAGAAGAGTATAATATTCTCTACTTAATAGGGCCAACCACGTGAAGGCGGAAGCTCATCTGGCCCCTCCTAGGAGCCTCTTATGACCCTTTACGACATTTTAAGACCTCAAAGATGTATTCTTAGGGATCATAAATGGTCGTAAAGGGTCATAAGGGGTCCTGGGACATAACAATTGAGAGACATAATTGTAGGCATCATGGTCACATCTTTTTGGAGACAATGTAATTGAGTTGTATACCCAAGCAATGGAGTGCAACGTTTGCACCTCTAATTCCAAATTGACACTGCGGGATTCAAAGACCATAGATAAGGAATAAATTTAGAGAGTGGAGGAGGGTCATAATGACAAAAATAATACAGGACAAACCTCAAGTTAAATGAGGCAAATGCAAACATTTTAATAAATTTTTATTATTAAATAATGAAATTTGTATATACTAGTGTTCTAAGCCCACTCATTACATGATTTATTATTGTAAGCCCCCTCTAACTTACTCATCTAGAAAATGAAACTACAACCTATTGGGATTGAGACAAACCTTATAGAAAAATAATAGCTAGGAAGGATCGCTTTCCAAAATTTGTTGAATACATCTATTGGAGGACATTGTATTCATGAGCTATACCTTGTATTCATGAGCTACAGATGTATTCAACAGATGTTGGAAAGTGATCATTCCTAGCTGTTGTTGTTCTATAAGGTTTGTCTCAATCCCAATAGGTTGGAGTTTCATTTTCTAGATGTGTAAGTTAGAGTGGGCTTACAATAATAAATCATGTAATGAGGGGGCTTAGAACACTAGTATATGTAAATTTCATTATTTAATAATAAAAATCTATTAAAATGTTTTTAGTTTCCTCATTTAACTTGAGGTTCATCCTGTATTATTTTGGTCGTTATGGACCTCCTCCGCTCTCTAAATTTATTCCTTATCTATGGTCTTTGTATCCCATAGTGTCAACTTGGAATCAGAGATGTAGAAGTTTCACTCCATCGCTTGGGTATACAACTCAATTACGTTGTCTCCAAAAAATTGTGATCATGATGCCTACAATTATGTTTCTCAATTGTTGTGAAATTTGCATTTATGTTTCTCAGCTATCGTGTTTATACCTTCTCTCATTTGCTGGTGTAATTCCTCTTTGAGTATCCCCATTCTCCTTCACATCCAAAATGAACTCATTCCAATCCCTCACTGGAATAAAGGGAGACTTCATACCATGTTGCACTCAAACTTTAGCAAGACTTCATACCACACAGCATTCGTAGATTACGTTCAATGCGTTATTTACACTTGTATTGGTGGGAAAACTCTTGAAAACACGTAAAAGAGATTGCATTCAACCATGTTGTTTACATGACACATGTAGTTTACCTCCAGCATAAATCAATGTTGTGTACAAATCTGTGAACATTGCATGGTACGAAGCCTCACTCAAGCTTGAAAATGATAGTCAATCCATAGTCAATGTCAAGGAACAAATGGAATAACCAAGAAAACACTATATGTTAAATCATGTGATTGATAGCAGATTGGGGCTCACCTGAGCCATAAACATGAAGAATTATTCTAAAAAAAGATGTAAACCATATATATGCGCACTTGAGGCAAAGAGAAGTTATGTCATATCAATATTAAAATATTACTTACAATATGAAAATACTAAACTAACTAATTCCTGAGTTCATCTCTGCATATGGTTGCAACAAAGATATGTGATTATAATACAGAGAAGGCATCGTAAAAATATAATTTCAGAATTTGCCCTAGCCTGACACATTTTGCACTCAAATCCTTCATCGCAAATAAGTGGAGATGGGTGGATAGATGCAGATGAGTTGTCATCGACCCAACTAAAGTATCCACAACCATTATTTCCCTATGATACCCAGTCTACATTAGTTCTTATATTATAATGAATAGTATTTACATTAGAAACATTAAATATATACACATTAGCAACCTTTTTTCTATTTGGGAAGCACCAAAATTGTCGTCCAAGGTTGTTCGGTGTCCGTGAAGTCTTCAACACACACTGCCCACCACCACATTGACAATTTGACACATTGACAAGAGTCATCGAGCCTATATCAATAATGCACCACACCATCATTACTACATTTATTATTTTTATATGATTATTTTTATATGAAATACAACAAGGAGTACCATCAGAAATATTAACCATTTACAATAATGAAAAGTAAACTTGAATCAAATAGCTCTTTTGTTTATCAACATGTGTAGTCTCTGTGTATATGAAAAATGAAAGAAATATGAAGCTGAAATAAAATAGTAAACAAAATAGTATTCCACATAGAGTGAATGAAATATATCATCAAAAGAAGGTGACAAAATCCTATCATGAAGCACATACATAGGAAATCAAAAAGGGACAAAAGACAAGAAATAAAAAAAATCATTACGACTATAGAAAAATCATTTATACTATAATAAAAAAAAGAAACACTCTTTGTCAACAATTTTCAAAATCATTAGGACTATAGAAAAATAATTAAGACTATACAAAATCAAATTTTAGAAATGGACGGTTCTAATGGTTTTCCATTACAACAATTGAGAATTCATCATTTGGTATTGTGTATTCCATTTAAGTATGTCAACAATGTTCAAAATCTTGTCACCAAGCACAGACAAGAAATAAGAAAAATCATGAGGACTATAGAAAAATCAAGTTCTAGAAATGGACGGTTCTGATATTGCTTTTCCATTACAATAATTGAGCATTCATCATTTGGTACTTCTTGGTGTATTCCATTTAAGTTTTTGAGTTGCCGTGTTTATGTGCATGTTCTTTATGTGTTTGGCTTATCTCCCTTGCAAGGGATACGTCGATAGGTAATTGATTTGAAAGCATAATGATTTGACAGTTTTTTTTCAGGATAGGCGTAATCATCCCACCAACCTTAATTAGCAACATTTGTGGTATATGTCATGTACTTATAATCAGTATGCCCAACAAATAGAGACTTAGTAGTAAAAGCATGTCCTTTTGTTTACTAGTTTACTTATAATTAGTATGTCCTTTGGTTTACTAGTTTAATCTGGTTTAAGAATGGTTTGTTTTATGTTTGAATGTACCATTGAATGAAGGTTGGATATATTAAGTACAATCTTAAGACTCGTGACTCTTAAAATTCTCTTGTTTCCTTCATACCTCCAAACATGTGTACTGTGATATTTCCTCCAACAAATGGACTTGTGATGATTTTCACAATAGTACATGTGTTGGCAGGAAAGCTCAAAGTATTGCTTAGGCAAATCTGAATGTTCATTGCCTGTGCTATTGTGCATATAAGAGTTGATACATATATTGTTCACAAAAGCAAAGAGAAATTTTAGTTAATACCACTGACTTGCAGGGATAAAGACAAGATAATAATGTGTTTTGGTGATACTATTCCTCTTCATAAGCAAGGAAACATTGCAGGTGATACAGGTTGGTACAATGTTGAAGAATCTCTATTCCACTTAAATAATGAAGATGGCACAATGTTGAAGAATCTCTATTGTGAGTTTAGAAAACAACAACACTACTACAATGCACGTAGCATAGGCATTCTATTAGTTTTGGCCAGAGGCGTAAGCTAAAATATTATTCAATTTGAATAGAAACTTTGAATAACTTCCAATAGCTACAACATGAATGGATGAGGTGTGTATCCTTGATCACAACCTCTTCCTTTTTTGATAATGTATGTCTACTATAAACAAATCCTTTAGAAAAATTTAAAGATAAGAAGAAACTAAAATAGAAATATGTGGGTGAGCCAATAGAACAAGGGATGCAAGCGTAAAAGTTCCTGCCTTATATAATGTGTTTGTGGTATATTGATTTATTATCATTTCCTTGTATTTATTTCATTTATTTCATGAAGTTTTAAGGCAGAGAACACAAGTTGTTCTTGACTGTCCTGTACAGGGGTTTTGCAATCAACAATCTTGTTTTGAAATTGCATTTGAATAAATTTTCACATGATAGACCATATAGAGCCTCATGAATGAGTACTGATGAGCAAAGTCTTGTGAGTAGGGAACAAGATTATGTAGATTTTTCTATTGGTGAGTACAAGGAGAAATTTTTGTGTGATATAGTACCAGTGACATGTTGTCACATCCTCTTAGGAAGTACTCCAATAAGGCCAAAATTTGATAATATCTTTCGAGCTAAGAAGTATCCATTCTACCATTGGATATCCCTTCTATCTAAGTGGGCCACTTGACCTTATCTCTTAAATCCTATTTATGGTATTGGTCTCATTATATCATACATACCTCAAAGAGTTTAAATTTTGGTGGGGGGTGTAATCAAGAAACATACCATCACCCTTACCAATTATGCTTGAAATAGAATTAAATCTATCTGATATGATCTTTGACATTTAAGATTTAACTTTATAAATAGTAATTTGAATTAAAAAGTTAGAAATTAAAACAAAAACATTTAAGAGTCTCAAAAATAGGAACACATTGAGGAATTAATATTTTGTTCAAATTATACTTGGGATGGCCATCAACATTTATCATCATTGAAGGGGATTAATTCATATTCGGCAGATAACTATGGTAAGCAATGAAATACAAACATTTCATTTCCAATTATTATCGGTGAGATAAATAAATTTGGGCCAAGAGTACGGAATATGGAGAAGACTCCAAACATAAGTGAGTTGACGGTCAAAATGTCTTAATAGAATTTACATCAAAACCAAAAACATTAATCAGTTGATTATTATATAAGCTCCTCAAGCATGAGTTGGAGAGGACTACATTACACGTTGAGACACAATATTATTTTCACAAGCTGGCGACTATTATAATTAGCAGGTAGATTAGGCTCTAACTGGTGGAGAGAAGTATGCGTGTAGATCAGAAAGCATAGAGTACACACCAATGTCTTGCATAATTCAAAGATGAAATGTAGATTTCATGTAAAGAATAGTAGCATTCTTTGGACATTCAAAGGCATGTTTCAAACATAGAAAAAGAGTAAATTGTTGAAGGAAGTAACAAGGAATGGCAAATGTCAAAGAAAGAGAAGTAGTTTTCATTAAAATGTTCACCGGGAGATACATCTTTTGTTTTGCGAAAATAAAATCTCTACTATTTTGAGGAGGGTTTCTAAGAGTTTTGAATTCTTAGATCTCTAGCAGTCATGGTAAGTGACAAAAGCACTCTTGTGAAGAACAGTGGCAGTCACTGTAAAAGAGCAAGCAATGATACAAGGAAGCAATGTCCACTATAATGAAAGAAATGGAAATCCATACAAGCATGAGGAATCATGGTGACTGTGTATAAAGGATTAGCAGTGGTAAAGGGAACAATTAGAGCAGCAATTTAATGGTCAATATAAGATATAGAGATGTTTTCAAGAGGAGAGGCAATGATATGTACTTTGTTTCTAATGACATGTTCACTACCACAAGACAATTTTGAAATCATGGATAATAGAACTCTGGTGCAATATACACCAACAGTCTTGTGGTAGTGAACACATCATTAGAAAACATCTCTATATCTTATATTGACCATTAAATCACTGCTCAAAAGCAGTGATATACACTGCAAATGGAAAAGACAATGTTGATGAAGTTGGAATGGCACTTTTAGAGTGTCATAGAGTTCCTCATGATAGTGAGCACAAAAGATGATCATTCATGTGAAGGAATAGTAAGAACGAAATAAAAAAATGCATCCAAGAGTCTTGAGAAGTGATTATCAAAAGGATGTCAATAAATGGTGATCAAATTTGTAAGCAAAGATTAGTCCCAATGATAAACAACACTTTTGAGTTCTTAGTTATAGACAAGGTTGACTGTCAAATAGGCTTGATGAGGTGACGATAAGTGTAACAATTCATGATTTAAAAAGATGCCAAAACAATGTGGATAAGAAATGTTTAAAGAAAGTTCTTCTTCAATGCTTATCGACTGTCACAATGGTATAAAGTGATAAAAATAATGATTCATATGGTTTATGATAAGTCACAAAGACACTCTTATAATAGTCATCAAGAGATAATAGAGGTCATGCATGCATGATTGCAAAGCACAATGAATAAAGAACATGCACTATTATGAAGGCTCATAGCCACAGTAAGGAATTATGTCATAAAAATCAAAAGAGGGACAGTTTCTAAAAGGCAGTGATATTCAAAGATTGAAATGAGGGTACTATATCATGACAAAGATGCAAGCATTAATAGATTTTCATGAATGTGAAGGTGTCATGATCAACAATGCTATAAAGAGACTATTGTTAGTGTTTCTACAAAATAGAATGATAGTGTTGTGAAAGAAAAGATTCATGTTCAAGAAGAGTGCCTCAAAACAATGTTATGCAATGCTTGAGGGATGATATTTACTACTTTCATAATGACTACATGATGAAAAGATGGTCAGATTAAAAGATGTAAATCTTACCCATTGATATGACAGTTAGTTACAGGGCCACAGTGTATGTAACGAGAGGTAACATATTGTCTTTCAAAGAGAAGAGTAAAACCTGGCAGTAGCATCAAGAGGTGCATGTTTGTACAAAGTTTTAGACCATGGAATGAAGAGCATGAGGCTATCATCAAATCAATCCTTATGAGTTGTGAGATAAAAAAAGATTGAAGGCATTAGATCTTACAAGGAAGCAATGTTTGGTGTAATGAAAGAAATGGCAAACCATACCAAGCATGAAGAATCATGGTGATTGTGTATAAAGGAGTAGCAGTGGTAAAGGGAACAATTAGAGCAGCGATTTAATGGTCAATATAAGATATAGAGATGTTTTCAAGATCCCCATCCATTGTTGTGTTACATTCACATTCCCTTATTGTAATGCATTTTTTTATATTGACCAGGTTCGAAAAGAAACTCATACACAATAAAGAGTATTCCAACACTTAGTGGCTAAGCCTTGCAATTGGAAACAACTTAGCAACTGAATAAAAGGTTACTAAGCCAATATATATTGTAATGGCTATAAAAGTCATGGTGACTCTTTTGCTTCTAACTCTACTCTTCTAACACCACCATAATTGCAATAGTTGTTAGTCTCATCGACTTCCCTTTAGCTTATTTCATATGGAAGGTAGATAAGGTGGATTTTATTGCATGTATGGGTACTTTTATGGGTGTAATATTCATCTATGTTCAAACAGGCCTCATCATAGCGGTATGTTCATGGTTTCTAAGTAGAACCTTGTTCGATTTTTTCTAAAACTCTCCATTAGAATTTGAATTGGTAATATCTACTATGATATTATTCTAAGTTTGCCCCACTTCTTACTGATTAATATTTTAATGAATTGAATATTCTTTTCTAATATTAGAATCAATTGCAATAATGAAGGGTTGTCTTATATATCTATCAATCAATCCATTCTTAATGTAAACACCAAGGATGTATAATATATAATACCTAGTTTCATAATGGACTGCCAGTCTTCTTTAATCTCTGATATCTTTGAACACCAAATGGTGATTTTAATGCTTTAATGATTTTAATCTCTGATATCTTTGAACACCAAATGGTGATCTTAATGGGATAAAGCTATCTATAAATTAGTGCTCATCTACACCTAGTCAAACAGAGGACATGGATTGAGTAACTAATGTAAGAGCTATTAGAAATTTGATGTACACTATGGTGTATGAAATATAATGTGTTTTCCAAGTAGTGCGAGCTCTCATTTAATTCATGACTAATCCTAAATCACTTTGGTATAGTTAAGAGGGTCTTAAGATATTTGTAGGGTACTTTTTGATAGGAAAACATAATCCTAAGGTATAGATTATTTATGTTAAAGAAATTAACCCTAGAGTGATGCAATGAGAATGGTGTGTAAATAACATATTCATAACCTAAAGATTCAAAAAATTATATGCATTTATGGACAATTATTATTATTATTACACACACACACACAAAGATATTATTTTCTATTGCATTGATCTTCTAGTGACTATTGGTTAATCCATTTTATAGTTCCTGACAATGTATTCCAAACTAATTCAGCACTAATTTATAATTCAAATATCTTACTACAAGCATCCTCTAATTTCTTAATATGTTGTTCTATATCCAATAAACCATTTCTCCACTTTCAATCATAGCTGGATTATATTTTCTTATTCATATTTCACTTTTATTTGTTTCTTAAAATTTTACCATTATTACTTGTTTCTTATCCATATTGTTGATATTGAATCGATTTGTCTCTATAGTTGTTGTTGTATCATTTGGATCATGTTCTCTATGTCACTTTCTTGCAAAATATTTTTATGTATTAGATCATTTTTTTGATTGATGGAAAATATCTCTCCTAAATTTATCTTGTATATTTGTGATACCTATTAAATTCAATTTTATTCCTTAATTATTATCATTTTTTATGTTGGTTACTTCCATATGGATAAATATTACTTTAGCTTTTTATGAGACCACTCAATGATAATTTTGGTGGAGTGATCAATTATTTTGATGCACTATGAAATAAGATTAAATCAGGGAACTATCCTATCCACCAATTATCCTAATGCAGAGTGGTGGCAACTAAAGCTTAATAGGCCCAATCTACTACACAACCGATTGAGAATGTCACCTTAAACTATGAACAGTGGTTTCAACTAATTCTGACAAATTCCTTAGTCTTCGAATACCTCCAAATTCAGGGAACTATCCTATCCACCAATTGCCTTCTAAGAAACTTTGTTATTCCCTATTGCCAATACTAACAACACATTGCTAATTAGCAATCCTTTACTTCTAGCAGATCTCAACTTGTTGATGTTTGTTGGTTATGGTCTCACAAATTTGTAAAACAATTCCAACTGATTAACATAGAATACTTTGATAATACTCCTCAGTTATCTTTTATGTTTTGGTCTCAATCTTCTACAATCGCCACTTCAAAGTCCAAACAGTGAGTGACCGATTATATCCCGACAACTTCAAACTAGTTCAATACAAACCCTAGGTGATCAAGCTAGATTCAGGTTTAATGGATTAGTTGGAAGTTAGGTGTTTGGAATAGTCACAGATGATTGGGAAAGTTTATGTGGCCTTCTAATGTCTTGGCATGGTCAACTCCTTGACCTCTGTCCACCACTGACCGTATCTTTTTGTTCCTTCTTTCTCCCACTGGCTAAACATGCTAAACTCGATTAGCCTAGGGCATCAAACTTGAAGCAGTTCGACAACCTCCACAGCTCTGAGTGTTGGATAAATTAAAGCATATTTCTCTAATTTGATTTTTATCCAGTGGCATGGACAATCCAATGGTGAAAATATAAACTAGGTTGAAACAAATTAAATGAATTTGGGAGGACAGTGTGCATTAATGGATTGGCAGTGGATGCTAATCCATCTAACAGTTTGCGGTAGACTAATATAATGAAACACATAAACTATTTAAATGAATGAAAAATACCGAGGATGCATAGAAAATAATTTCACCACGAAGATGTATAAATGAATTTGCAGGGTTAATAAGCTATCTGTTCATCACAAGAATGATAGTGCCATAAATAGAACAAGACAAGACAAAAGGAACATACTCCGAACTGTGAATCTTTTATATTCCAAATAGTGCTTCCCCAACATCTAGGTTAAGGTAAGGAAATGAAAATTACCTTACAAATAGGTGATCCTCCTTCGCGCATTTCCCTTGATCAAATTCGTCATGCGTGGAATAATGAAATGTGAAATGAAACCTTTTTTTTTAATTATGCTCGTGTTGGTCGAAATTTCAACCTCCACGGTATTGGACTAAATTGCGACCAACATGGGTATGGATTAAAAAAAAATCAAAGCTTTCCTTCTATAATCCAACCAAACAAAACCTTTTTATTTGTTGGTCGAATTGTTTGGTCGAAAACTAAGGTCAAATGTACTAGTGTAAAATCCCTTATCAGGTGACCCTAACAGGTCTATTTTAAAATCCTCTAACCAGGTGGCATTCACAAAAGAATGTTTAAAATCCTCTAAACAGGTTACTCCTAATAGGGTAAAGACTCTAACAGGTCTCATGAAAATCCCTTAACCGGGTGGCATTTAAAAATGATTTTGTAACCCTAATTAGGTGAGCCTTTAACAAGATAGGGTCTTAACTGGGCGTATTTCAGAAGAGTACAAATTTTTGTGGGCATTATTCTCACACCATGGTTTTCACCCTATTCATATTTTCATGATATAAATAGTTGTGTTATTGTTTCATGGATGATTTCATATGTCGCATGACTTCTTAATGTTGAGTTAACCGATAATGATGTTATAGGTTATAACATATCTTAATCAGTAAATATGTTAAATAAGTATTGAGACTATGAAATTAAGTTTAAGTTGGTGATTATTGATGCACCCCCCCTCTCAGTAATTGATCCTATACCTACAATTGGTATCAGAGCTAAGTTCCTTGATTCATAAAGCTTAACCTCTTAGGGAAAATATTTGAAGATGTATAAGAAGGAAGCACCCAAGTTTACCAAGGATAATTTTAATACATGGGCAAGCATAATGAAGTTACATTTGTCAAGATTGTCAAAAAAAATAGTCGTCTATCTTACCTCACAATACAAACCACCTACTAGATACTTACCACAAATGAGAAAAAGGAAATGTTGATGCACAACTCAATAATGATAGAGATTGCAAGTCCCCTAACTAATGTTGAATATGTTGATATACAACACATGGATAGTGCAAAAGATATGTGGGATAAGTTGAAGAATGTTTATGGAGGTGACGCACATGTTCTAAAGGCTAAATTTTATAGTCTGAAAGGCAAGTATGATGAAATAAAGGTGCAAGATGAAGAAAACATCACATAGTATAGTAGAAGGATAAAAGAGATTGTGGCTGCTATTTGAGGAGTTGGAGGAACTCTTGAAGATGACGATGTTGTAAGTAAAATTATCAGAGTACTTACACCCAGGTATACAATTAGAGTTTTTGTTACTCAAGAGTTAAGATCTATTGATCCAGATAAAGTTACATTGGATTCATTGATTAGCAAGTTAACTACATTTGAATTGAGTAATTTTGATAATAGTCAATCTAATACTACTGAAGTTTCTTTTCAAGCCTCAACAAATATTGGATCATCTATAAAAGGAAAATATGTTTATGATTCATATGACTATGAATGTTTAGATGCTGAAGAACAAGAGTTGGAGGAACTCGAATCTTTAATAGACAAGAGATTTCCCAAAGGAAAAAGGAAGATATAAAGGGAAAAGCCCTATCACATGTTGGAATTGCAGATAAATTAGTCACTTTGTACACAGATGTCCCAACAAACCAAAAAAGGCATATGATAGTGAAAAGAAGGATAAATACAAGAAATACAAAGACTACAATCAAAAGAACAAGAAGATGTGTTATGTAGTTGAAGATGAAGATGATGATAATGATGATAAAATAGTATTTGTTGTTGTAAAGGAAGATCCCTCTACAACAACGCTCAAAATGGTGAAGAACAAGCTTTGATCTCAATCATGAACTATAACATCAATTGGATAATTGAAAGTGGTTGCACACATCATATGACTAGAGATAATAAAAAATTCATAACATTGGAACATTGTGATGGAGGTTCAGTCAGATTTGGAAATGGTTCTCCCTATGTAATCATAGGTAAAGGTTCTATTTCTTTAACTAACGGTATAACTTGTAAAGATATACATTGGGTTTATGGATTAAAGTACAATTTGCTAAGTGTATCTCAATTTAATAACAAAGGCTTAAAATTTGAGTTTAGTAATGGAAAATGAAAGATATTGGAAAAGACAGGTGGACTGGTTGTTATTGGTGAATAGATAAAAGGTAATCTTTTCAAGCTGAATACTATGTTTGGTCATTACTTAATTGCTAAAATAGAAGAAATTTGGTTATGGCATAAAAGACTTTGTCATGTGAACTTTGATAATCTGGTAAAAGTTAGCAAAAAGAAAAGTGTCAGAGGAATACCGATACTAAGGAAATCAGAGAATGTTATATGTAAAGAATGTCAACTAGGGAAGATGACTAGTTCAAGTTTCTCAAGTAAGGTCTATTCTACTAAACATATTCTAGACTTAGTACACACAGATTTATGTGATCCTATAAGTACAAAAGGTTATCATGGTGATAAGTACTTCATACTATTTGTTGATTAATACTCAAGAATGATGTCTATCATGTTTTTAAAATTAAAATTAGAAGCTTTTCATATGTTTAAAATTTAAGAGTTGAGAAGGAAACTAGAAAATCTTTGAAATGTCTCATATTAGATAGAGGAGGTGAATTTACATCAAATGAATTTAATAAGTATTGTGATGAACATGGAATCAAAAGACAATTAACTACACAGAGAACACCTCAACAGAATGGAATTATGGAAAGAAGAAATAGATCTATTGTTGAATGTGCCAGAACTTTGTTGAATCAAAAAGGATTTGCATAGAAATTTTAGAGAGAAGTTGTTAGCACTACGGTATACACATTGAACCAAGTACAACTCAATAAAGGAACAAAAAAAATACCGTATGAACTCTGGTATGGACGAAAACCTAATGTAAGCTATTTAAAGATATTTGGAAGCAAATGTTATATCAAGAAAGATGAAATGAAAGGAAAATTTGACACCAAAAGTGATGAAGGAATATTTTTAAGATATTCTACCAAAAGCAAGGCCTACAAGTGTTTGAACAAAAGGACAAACAAAATGATAGAAAGATCCAATGTAAAGATTAATGAGTTCTCAAAATAGAATGAGAAAGACAATAGAAAGAAACTGGAAGGATATATTGAACTGATGTATTTTAAATCTAAAACAGAAATAGAGAAAGAAAGTACAGGAATTGATAATGCTTAACCAACAACACAAATAACAACCGAGAACAGTACAACAAGGTGAAACTGGTGAAAGTAATGAATGAATTTAGAATGCAGAGCCTATAACACCAAGAATCATAAGAGGAAACCATAGCTTGTCAGATATAATTTGAGATAGGAATGGAGTATTAACAAGAAGTTAATTAAGAGTTAGAGACAATACATGTTTACTATCAGAGATAGAGACAAGAATGATAAAAGATGCACTAAAATTTGATGACTGGTTGCAAGCAATGAAGGAAGAAATTGAAAAAATTGAGAAGAACAAAACATGGTCATTAGTACCCAGACCAAAAGACAAAAATGTTATAGGTACTAAATGGGTTTTCAAAAATAAACTAAATGAGAATGGTGAAATGATTAGAAATAAAGAAAGATTGGTATGTAAATGTTATGCACAAGAAGAAGGACTAGATTATGGAGAGAGGTTTGCACCTATTGCTAGATTGGAAGGAGTCATAATATTTATGGCTTATGCTGCCTAAAAAGGACTTAAATTTTATCAAATGGAGGTGAAATATATTTTTCTAAATGGAATACTAGAAGAAGTCTACATTGAACAATGTGAAGGATTTGTTGCAGAAGAAGGTAAAGATTTAGTTTGCAAGCTGCACAAAGAATTATATGGTCTAAAGAAAGCACCAAGAGCATGGTATGAAAGACTACACTCTTATCTTATTAATATTGGATTTGAAAGAACAAATGATAACAATAATGTTTATTTGAAAGCTGAAAGTAAGGATAAAGTGTTGATTGCTGAAATATTTGTTGATGATATAATCCTTGGAGGAAATGATTTAATGAGTAAAGATTTTGCTGAAGAAATGAGGAAAGAATTTGAAATGACTATGATAGGAGAAATAAAATTCTTTATTGGATTACAAGTACAATAGATGAATAAAGGAATATACATAACTCAATCTAAGTATGTCAAAGAAATATTGAACACATTTGGAATGGAAGATTCAAAACTTGATGGTACACCCATGGTTACTGACTATAAACTATCAAAAGAAGATGATTCTAAGGAAGTGAATGAAACATTATACAGATCAATGATGGGAAAATTATAGTATGTTATTCACAACAGGCCTGATATTGCACATGCTATTGGCATAGTTGCTAGATTTTCATTTAATCCTAAAGATTCACACATGATTGCAGTTAAAAGGATATTCAAATATTTAAAAGGAACTGAAGATTATGGATTATGGTATGAAAAGAAAGGAGATTTTGATCTTAAAGTCTATATAGACACAGATTGGGCAAGAAACATTGATGATAGAAAAAGTACAAGTGGAGGATCTTTTTATCTTGGAAATAAATTAGTGTCATGGATGAGAAAGAAGCGGAATTATATTTCACAATCTACTACTAAAGCAAGATATGTGACTATTGCAATAAACTGTCAACAAGTTTTATGGATTAAGAAAATACTGTAAGGTATACAAGAAAAGGTAAATGAACCTGTTGTTATACATTGTGATAATACTATTTCCATCAATACATCAAAGAACCCAGTAATGCACTCAAAGACCAAGCATGTAGCTATAAAATATCATTTTCTAAGAGAGCATGTACATGATAAAGAAGTGAGATTGAAATATATACCTACAAAAGAGAAAGTTGTAGATATATTCACTAAACCACTACCTAAAGAGAGCTTTGAATATCTAAGAGGTAGATTAGGGGTCCTACCCCTATCGGATATAAACTAAGAAGAGATGAAATATGCATCAGTTCATAGCACTTAATCAAAATATTATGAACATGAATTGATGTATTGGAGGACTACTCTATGGGGTAGCAGTCTAGGCTAGGCAAAGAGGAAGAAGAGAAAAAACACACATTTAGAAGACAAGAGATGAAAGGTTAATCACCTTTGGCATTCTTGTCAAAGGGGGAGAGATTAGTTAGATCAGAATGTAGGAGAGATTAGTATGTTGGAAGAGAGATTAGTGTTAAAGGGAAGAGTTCAGATAATCAGAAGATGGGAAAAGGAAAGAGATATGCATAGATAAGAAGATCAGAAGATTGAAAGTAATGTTTTCCATCAATGCCAAAGGGGGAGATTGTTGGCATAGCTACATAGTTGTTGGCATAACATGTTGAATAAGGCTACTATTGGTAAGAACATGATTAGTGTACATGATAATCAGTTATATATTTGTCATTGATGTAAAACTATTTGGCATGATGTTTTGACTTGTTACCATATATATCAGAAGCAAACCATTGTTGCTATAACGAGAAGTTAAGTAAGGTAATAGATATGTCAATAAGAACCTTATCAGGTAACTGTTAAGACTAACAATGGTGGATAGATGAACGATTTGATTATTTATTAGAGTACAATAAGAATGTAAGCTGAAAGATTCTATTTATAAATATGTTAATCATATATGAGTAAAGTTGAAGGTGTTAGAATAAATGAGAGGGGGGTGAATCAGTTAGATCAGTTATCCTACAGTCCCAAATACAAAGATGTACCTTATCAAATAATTCCAACAAATTATGTAGCTCAGTAACATAAAATATCAATATGTCTATTCACTTTACTGATTACCAGTAAATAACTAACTATGATTACTGACCAAATAAATTATGCAGAATGTAAAGTATGATAGCAAAAAAGTCATCACAAATAACACATAACACAATGATTTAACATGGAAACCCTACTAAGGGAAAAACCACCTGGGACCGGTAGCCCAAAATAATTCACTCTTCTAAAGTGAGCTCGATGAAGAGCCAACCCTGTTAAAGGTTAAAAACACACTGTTAAGTGTGATCTGGTTAGAGGATTTATCACTAATAGTTAACTTTTGACCAACATTCACTATGGGGTCAACAAGATAATAATGTACATTCTCTGAATGACATAGGGTAGAATATAAGACTATTAAGTCCACTCGGTTAAGAAATATTTTGAATCAATGGTTAAACTAATACACTATGATTTGATTCAAATACAACTCAATAGCAGATATTTACATCTATGCTAAGCCCATACAAATCCTCTGATAAATAATCAAATTCACTTCATCAATATTTTTCAACTTACTTTCACTCGGTAAATGGTTCTCTGACGCTTGGTTAACTCTACAGTTCAGTTCTTTCAATAACCAGTATGATTAGGCATGCATGAATAGTCTTCACATGATATCTTTGTAGTCTTATTCTTCCGGCATGTTTCAATAATGAAACTCATATCTCTTATATAGACAAGTAAACCATTTTCATATCAGCCATTAGATTTTGCCGCTTAATCTCCTTTGTCCATTTTGCCTCTTAAACCTTCCTTGGCAGATGTTTCATTAACACATTTCAATCTCATCCTTTAGATCTTCTCCAAATTTTGTCAATTGTGGATCTCATAACAAACTTCATCCTTAATCTTGAAATCATAACAATTTCTAGCTCATCAAATTCAGTCAGTTATTCTTTGCATTTAATGTTTTCATCCATTACTCGGTTAATATAGAAATGCGTCGATGCTAACTAGTTAAACTAGCTCGGTTAATACTGTCAGTCGGTATACACTGCACTGTCTCAGTGTATACATAAATCTTCAATTACTCACCACATTGACATGTTCAATTTCAAATCTCTTCTTCATAATAGATTAATGTAACATGCTCAAGTCAACAATATAAAGCCATAGACTCATCAATAGGTTACCCAATGTTTACCTTATCCTTATCTTTCATATCCATCTTTTTCTCATGTAGCTATCTCAGTTCTTCATCTTTTCTTCCTCTAACAGATGTTCAGATGTCTGTAACTAACATGATAAGTACTATCAAGATTAGTCGACATCAATGACAACTTATTGACTGATTTAATCATCTTACATATCATTTCAGTACTTGGTGATCTCTACTCACTGTTTCTTCAATTCATTCAGATATTCAATTAGTTATAGTTCATCGGAAGGTAATTTGATTAAGGTACCTATTGGTAAACTATTGTTTTACCGGTACACTGAATAAACTCTTATTGGTACAAAGGAAGACTTATTAGAGATAGTGAAGATATAAAGAAAAGTGAAGAATAGATAATGAATTAAGAAAGTGAGATGACTCAAAGATAATCTTAAGGAAAAAGGTGATGACACAAAGATTGAGGTAAAGCGTATCAAGGAAGTTTCTACAAGAATAAAATAGCTTATCATTTAGAAAGTCGACAAGGATGTAAAGAAAATAAATATGGATGGTTAGATCAGATATGAAAGATATAGATCTTCAGATTGAGATTTAGGGTTTATGATTGAGGAAACATACTTAAGGAAGAAGAAAGAAGGAATTTGGTATCGTGTTGGAGAAGAAGATTGTGGATATCGGTAAATCAAAGAAGGATACACAGAAGAACAAAGAACTGAATTAGTATGTTATTGTACTTCATTGGATCCGAATTAGCAAGGAAAATGTGAACTAAAGATCATTTATTGCATGTTACTCTCTAACAATTATGACAATAAAATCCTCTAACCAGGTGGAATTCACAAAAGAATGTTTAAAATCCTCTAACTAGGTTACTCCTAACAGGGTGAAGACTCTAACAGGTCTCAAAGAAATACCTTAACCAGGTAGTATTTAACATTGCTTTTGTAGCCCTAATCGGGTGAGCCTTTAATAGGACAGGCTCTTAACTAGGTGTATTTCAAAAGAGTACAAATTTTTGTGGTCATTGTTCTCACACTGTGGTTTTCACCCTAATTGGGTTTCCACAAGATAAGTACTTGTGTTATTGTTGCATGGATGATTTCATATGTTTCATGAATGCTTAATGTTGAGTTAACTGATAATGATGTTATAGGTTAAAACATATCTTAATCGATAAATCTATTAAAGAAGTATTGAGATTTTGAAATTAAGTTTAAGCTAGTGATTACTAATTCACCCCCCCTCTCAGTAATTGATCCTATATCTACATTTGGTATCAACAATGTTGCTTAATTAAAATGAGCAACATTGGGTATCTTTCAATCCGTTCACCATGGGATCGAATTGTTTGCTCCATTAGCTCTGGTTGGCCAGGTAAACGCTAATGAAAACCCCATTTCACCCACAGAGTCTCTCAAACATTTGTGAACACACCAGACCAAAGTGTCCCTAAGGGTCACTAAGAAACATTGGGTAGTGATCTTTCATGGGGTATATATCGAAGCTCGTGCGAGGTATCAATGAATCATGAAGTGCTATAGGACCATTTTATGGAGGCCTACAATTAGCCATCTCAATTTTGGGAGATTCCCCTTTCTTTTAGTTTGGCATCCCTATCTCAGTTTATGTCAAAAGTTGCATTGTTGCTCAATTAAAATGAGCAACATTAGTTCTCTTTTAATCCGTTCATCGTGAGATTGAATCATCTTCTCCATTAGCTCTATTTGGCTGGGTAAATGCTAGTGACAACCCCGTTTCACCCATGAAGTCCATCGAATGTTCACGAGCACAGTGGACCAAAGTGTCCCCAGGGATCACTAAGCAACATTGGTAAAATCAGGCATTTCACACTTTTCACCAACTTGTTCCAGAACACTTTCTAAAAAAACTACACTTATAGATACCTTTTTGGAAGTTATTCAACATATCCAAAAACTAGCTATTGTTCTTTTGGACCAACACACAGGACCAATACCTTACAATTCTCAAATTAAGCCAAATGAGCCCAAAATAACCCAAATTTATAAAGGAACTATATCAAATATGTATGATGAGAACCCAAAAACATTGGAAAACATTGAGTTATGATGCCAAACCAAGAAATGGATTTTAATGGCTACCGTGCTCTCATGTTCTCCCAACTCACGTACCTTGACGTTTAGGCCTTAAACCCTTATAACCTGGGTTTCAACAATAAATGGGCAATTCCTCTTAATTTCACAATTGGAAAATTCTCTTCTTTGGTGAAGTGGAGGGTTTCCAAGTGTACCTTAAGTTTCAAGTGGTATTGGCCATGGCACACAAGGGCTCCTATATATTTGGAGGCAATTAGAGACTAGGCATCCCTATGTGACTACTCAAATTGTGAATGGCATTGAAGTGCAATGAGGTTGTATGCAAGGACATGCCCAAAATAATGATGGGTCATGAGTATTAGGATCAAGGAGGACCCTTTGGAAGTGTTGGTTTGATTGGAAAAAGTGGATGTGATAATGTTCCTTTGTAAATGCATGGAATTAGGCCTAAAAGCCTAAAATCTAGGGCTTCTGGGTAAAGTGCTCAATTGGTGGAATTTGTAGCCATAAATTTGAAATCTTATAGGCCTCTAAAAAGGGTATTTGAATCTAAAGTTTTTTGTTGGGGTTCTTTGGAAGAATTTTGTGTTGAACATAATTTACCCGATTAGGAGGGCTAAAAGCATTAGGTCTCTACTAGGCCTAACTAAGGAATTCATGGTTTGGGGTTTCTAGGACTATACCAAAGGGTCTAAATGTTGTACTTGGAACATAAGAAGTGTGTGGGACATGTCTCTGGCCTATAGTGATCTTGTGGAAGTGAAGATCCTATTTTGTTAAGGGTAAAGTGCATGAAAGGGAATATAGGTTGTGGATATGCAAGTGTAGATGAGGGAACTAATCAAGTGGGGTTGTGGATTATCTTGGAAGGAGTTCTAGGAGAGGGATCTAGACAAGTTCAAGCCTGGTTCAAGTCTAGTTGGAAATATTTGGTAATAGGTGTCTTGTGAGGAGCCTATTGGTGAAAGGACTCAACCTAGGTTAGAAGCAGTTTAAGCAGCTTTCCCTCTGCATCAACCATCCATTAAATGATCCTTCCTACAATAAAATTTGTTAGTAGACATTAATATACATATTCCATGAACCAATCCATAATAAATAGAAACCACATAAACCACTCATGAATATACATCTTCTTATGACCCTTATTTGGTCAATTAGGACAATTTGACACAATAGACAAAATCATTACATATTTTTGTTTTTCATGCCTTATTACATCAAGTTTAAAAGTCACATATGACTTTGATTACATTATCCATACCATACTGACTTTGATAAACATGTTTCAATTCTGTTATATTAAATAATGAACAAACATGTTTGATTAATTGCAAAAAAATAAGTTTTGAAGTACAAAGGTATGCACACAATGAACAAATTGGATCAAATTTCAAGTTTCATATATATCAAAATGAATAATAATCATGTACATTTCCAAAAATGGCATACATGCCAAATCAATAATAGAGTTACAAAAAGATGGCATCTGTTATGTCAACGTTTATATATACAATACAAATGTTGATTATATATAAATGTCATTTATTGACCACAACTACATCTATATATCTCTATCAATATCTATGACTGTGCTAGATCATCAAAATTGAGCTTCTTTGAAGCAATATGTGACTGGTTGGGTGTTTGCACAACAATAATTCATATGCTAAATCAGATATGTTATCTCCAAATACTATCAAAATAACGAAATACTAGACTATAATTTGTTGGCAGTTGAATTGTTGAGTACATCATCTCTTTCTTTTGCAATTGGGTTGTGTAGTAATGTTGATGGGCTCCTTCGTGGACAAGGACTCCTAACAAAATGGAATGGTAAAGAATCTATAGGAAGTCATGAAGGGAGCTATAATAGGTAAAAGACAATTAACACAAGTTAATAACCCAAAGTTGATGACAAACACTACAAAAGTAAAAATGCATGTACTCATATCTAAATATATATTTATACACACACACACACACACACACACACACATATATATATATAATGCATACTTGGAGCCTCAAATAGCTCTCTTGTACTCTTAGGAGGTATCATTGCTAATGAGGCCGCTATGACCATTTCTTGTATGAAAATCACAACATATATCTTAGTCATAGACGAAGGATTTCTAAGATATTTTGAACAAACAAGAATGCAATCGAAAGTGAATATAAAAATGTTACCTCTTCCCGCTCCTAAACATCAACAACATCTAGTGCATTCATTAATTATGTAAAACCCATCTGTTTCTGTATATAGAATAAATAAGATATGTGCATTCATCATTATACATGTACATGTTTAATCATAATACATTTCAACAAATAAACTTAAATAGTACTAAATTACCTTTTGTACTTTGGGTGTCCTCGAGGATTTCTTTTTTCATCTCAGTGTCTTGGAACCAGGTGGGGTAACCTAGTAGAAACAAAATTAACATATGAGAAATGAATATGATAACACATGGGTTCAATTAAAATTATAAACAAGAGGTGTGAAAAATATGATACCACAAAGCTCTCTAGGCCAAAGTCAATCACAGAAAGTGTCACATCAACTTTGGACATTTGATCCCCAACGAGCCCTATAAAACATCAAATAAATATATATATTAAGAAAATATATCTTGACACTAAGAAATTATTCTATTTTTATGAATATTTAAAAATTATACCTCAGGTGTCGAAGCTACCCATGCACGTCTATTCGAACAAACACTTTGTGGTGTTCTCGTAGTATCACCTACTGCACCCTGCAATGCATATTATTCATATATCAATTTAATTTGTTCTCTAAATAAAAATTTATTTACTTTTATAAGATTTAGTTGACTAATTAATAACATGTAAAAACACAAATAAACATACCTATGTCTGTCTTGTAGAAAACACCATCGTTAGTAGGTCGTTTGTGAGGGCCACATCCTCAGCAATGAATGCATGTCATCTACTCCCATAATGTGTACACGAATGCGATGTCGAACCATCCTCATTCACGTCGGTATCTACCCCTCTTAGTGTGGAGCCTGATTAGTCTCCAAGTGGGGGATTGTTGGTTTGTGGTGACTGATTAGGCAAGTATTGTACATTTTTCATTTATCATGGGGTTTGAGGAAATGACCCGAAATTTTTTTGGGGGTTAACTTGTCAAGCGTTTTTGAGTTGACATGTCAAGAATTTCCCTAGGTTGACTCATCAAGCTTTTCCCTAGGTTGACTTGTCAAGTTTTTTTTAGGGTTAACTTGTTAACCAACATAAGTCTTATTATAATGGCTTAGGGTTAGGGTTTTCTCAATATATGAGAATTTCATAGCTTCTTGCAATGGTATTAAGTTGTAAGGGATTGCAGATTGTAACAGGCATAAATTACTGGATAATAAGATTGGACTCTCCATTTGGTGGACATAGCCTAGGATTGGGTGAACCACGTTAAATCTGTGTCTTCTTGTTCTACTTATGTGTGTTTTATTCCTTTGCATTATTGATTATATTTTCATGTAACTGTTAACTTTTTGTCTGCTAATCCTAACAACCCCAACACATATACCCTGACAGCTAGGGCACATATGCTCAATGGGATGGGCTGAGCCAAATGGAGCATCTGATGATGATGGAGGTGGTGCAAGTGTTGATCCACTCTCTACCTTGACTAACTGTGTTCCATGCTAAAAAATGACATTAGTCAATGATGTAGCTGCATGAGGGGTCTATAAATACATAGACTCCTTCACTACTACCTAGACCGCAACATGAACTATAGTTTTTTAGCTAGACGTCTCCTATGTTGCAGATCTACCACCCTGTGGACCCCAGCTCTATCATGAACAGAGCCTCTCCCTCTACCTTGGAACTATCGGATGTCAAAGTAATTTAGCGTCTCACCAAGGATAAACTCACAATATAGCTTTCTCAAAAAATATAAAGGCACCTCCCAATTATTATAGGTTTCTTGGTCAAAGACCATATACCACCTATCCCAAAATGCATCTCTCATCCTATTATGAACATGCCAATGTATGGGAAACTGATTTGTAGTTACTTCTAGGCATTTACTACTAATAGGATTAGTGAAAAGGGCACATATGTCTTTTTTAAGTATCCTCTTTTTTTTCACTTGATCATATGAAAACCCATCAACATAAAATGCACAAGATCTATCCCTCCATGAGCCCCATGTTGTAACCTTCTTAGACACCTCATTCACACTATTGGCCATTCTTTCTAAGGAAGTGGTGAGGGATGAGTGGTGCTCAAAACTAGAGGACCTCAACCTATTAACTAAGATGGATATTTGGGCACTTTTTTGTTGAAGGTGATTGATAAGGTCTTCTAGTGTGGCATCAACGTGATCTATTGGAGGATGTGGAGGGTTTGGATTTGGGTTTGGCGGTGGATTTGGGTTTTGTTGAGGGTTTTCTTGTTATGGGGCTACATTTTGAAGGTTCTCTTGTTGCTCATTTCCAACATTATCAAGATTTTCATATGTTCGAAGAGGTCTTTGCTGTCACTTTCATGGTCGGGGATTGTTTTCCAAATCTAACATCAAATTAATTTTAAAAAAACTTAAATCACTTCAACAAACCCTACTCGATCGAAATTGAAACAAAAACAATTAAAAAAAATAAATTCTTACCTGTTCGACAGTGTGGCATGTTTGCAAAATAATCAATATGGCCACAAAATCCAATAGCAACAAGAACCCACTCGGGTTTTGGCATTTTCCCTTCCTCCTCTCTCCTTCAAACTCGGTTTTGGAGTAAATAAAAATAGTCAAACATGGGTTTCAAAGAAAAGCTAATGACAGTCAAAACGCGTACGAGTTTTGAAAAACTTATGTTTTTTTAATTATTTTTTGTGGCTTGGAAAAGGCTCAGCTTTGCCAAGCCTAGTTTTTTCAAATTTTGAATAACCTGATCAAGTTATGAAAAGTTTTGGTTTTTTTTTGGAGGTGGCCACTTTTTTGCACACCATCTTGGTGCACTTACCCAGCTCATGTATTAATTCTACTAATAAAAGAGAGGCGCATTGGTGGGCAAGTATATTAAAGAATATTAATGGTATTGTAGAGTGGTAGGTGGAAGAAAACACATCTTTTCAAGAGACCCTATTGCTATTAAGGAGGAGTGAGGCGTCACATACCCATTTGACCATTAGAATTGGGAGAAACACATCAAATCCGCTAATGTCCCCAAAAAATCTTTTATCATTCACCTTGTCAAATCATTGGATCATCAAACCTCATTTGAATGCATACCTATCAAAGCAAGGATGTAAGCATGTCCATCTATGATGTCTAATGGATTAGTGCTTCATCGAAATATTAAAGATGGATTTTCCTAGATCCTTGGTCTGATAGGTATGCATTTAAAATTAGATCCAATGGCATGATGATCTAACAAGGTGAGCGAGAGAGTATTTATAGGGGGATTAGAGGATTTTATGTCCCTTTCTTAGGTTCAATGGTCAAACAGGTAAGAAATGCCTCAATCCTCCAATGATGGCAATAAAGCCGCTACTCCAAAAGATGAATATTTTCTTCTACCTACCACTCTACAATGTCACTAATGTTCTTGCATCTACTCACTCACCAATGTTTCTCTCCTTTCAGAACAAAATTAATAATTAAATGATGCCTACATAAGTGGCTACTCATACTCCTGGGCAACATAAAACACATTATTCAAGATGGATTTAAGCATTGAAATGTCATAAAACCCTAATAAGAAGACATGTCTACCTCAACAACCATAGAAGATCATGGTTCCCCACAATCCTTGTGCAAGTGTACACATTTTCTCTTTAACTTGTAGAATCACATATATGAATACATTTTTATTTGTAAAGGAGGTTGTTCTTTCAGTTTTGGTATAGAAATTTTTATGCAATGAAACTCTGCTATTCTAAATAGGCACCATGCCTTTGAATTGATTAAGTACCTTGCTTTCACCTCATCTTACTTTGTCTATATTATGTAATCTCTTCCTATCTTCATATGTGAAGTGGATTTATTGTTTTACCAAATATATGTTGTGTAAAAATAAATTGCAAGAATCTATGAATATCTTCTTTTCTCTTAGTGACTATTAAATTCCTTACTTCCATATTCATATTTAATAGTTGCTAAATGGAGATATGTGCGAGTTTAGGTGATTTTGTTAGTCATCTATGTTGTTATGGGCAAGGACAACTCATTTAAATTTTGGTGTATCACTTTTTTTATTCTTTCTTGCATTCCTTCTATTCTTTTTTATTGGCAAATGTTTGAGATTAGTTTTTAGGTTTAATCTTTGTTGGATTAGATCTACACATACATTTAGGTTTAAAAAAGACTCAAACTAATATGAAGATTTGATCCCAACTACAAAGGTCCCATAGGTCTTGAGACCCATTTCTATTTTTGCTCAAGTGTTGAATTAGATTCAACAAAGGGTGCAATTTCAAATGATACAGTGAACCTAATAAAACTCATGGTATAATATGGGATGCATTGACATTTCCCAAATAAAATGTACATACAAGCTAATAGGTTAGTGAACCAAGAGAAGTAAAATTTTCTTGTAGCAAGGTCACAACTACTTTCCTTTTGCTAGTTAGTCATTATCGTGTGTACTTTTTGGGTCGTTAATTATCACATTGTATATATGCATTGGTTGATTAAGCTAGTTACACTATAAATATGACATATGTATAAGTTAGTCACCTTGTGTCCCTATGATGTGGGTATGAGCTAGTCACCCTCTATATAGGTGATGTATGCATGAACTAACCTTGATGGGTACCTATTAAGATTATTTTAGCATGACATTAATTATTTTACATTTTTTATTATGGGTAGCAGTTATAGACAAGGGTTCTGTCAACTAGAATTTTTCATTGATTATATCAACTATAACCTTTCATCTTTATTTAACATGCTCAATGTACATCAACTTGATCTATCAATGCATAATCAATGAAGCATATTTCATCACAAATGGTATCAAAGCTACAATGATTGAGCTACGTGTAAGGAAATGGGGCAATTACATGTTTCGTGCTATTATAAGGATGCCTTGAACAAATGGTTGTTTTACATGTGTTGCTTCTTCTTAAGGATTTGCATGTTGATTGAGGTTGCACATATCCTACATCCTTTGTGATCCATGATACAACACATGCCCAAAGTTGTTAAAGAAAAAAGGTGTGGTTCATTTAGTACAATCTTTATGTCTATGCACTTCCAATGGAATGAGAAGACAATATTATAATGCATTGAGTACATTTACATATGTCATGTATGTCATTTTGACAACCTTTATGATTTGATTCTTTGATAGTATGGTGTGAGAGGAGAGAGATTGTTATGCTAGTCATTGACATTCCAAATAATGAAGAAACATTTAAAGTTAAAGTAAATTGTGACATAGACATTTGAAGCCATGACATAGATATGTTGATGGTAGCGCTCTATGGATTGAATTTCTAGAATGCAGATAAGGGGTAACATTTATAGGAACAATGTAATAAGGGGGGAAATGTTAGCGTTACATTAGTTCTATTACATTGTTTCTTATGGGCGGTAGTTGTAGACAACGGTTATATCAATTGCAATGTTTCATTGGTTATATCAACCATAACCTGTCATCTTTATTTTAACATGCTCAATGTACATCAAACCGATCTATCAATGCATAATCAATGAAGTGTGTTTAGTCACAAGATCTTGGTCTAAGAATGAGCATAACATTGAGAACCTACCACTTTCTATATGTTTGGTCATGTAGAGTCATTGCAACAACTATGTTTGGAGAAGTTATGAAGTTGACACTTTAGTTTAGATGGAAGATGCTCGGTCATTTAAATTCACAGTTGTTGTAAAGTGAATAAATAATAAAATTTAGTAGCAACCATGAGGTGTTTATCATATTTTGCTTAAGTGTTCACAAGATCTAATCCCCTTTGATACTATTAAATTCTTTCAAAAGTTAATTTCTCATTTTTCCAAAATCTACAATCATTATTTGAATGAAGATAATGCTCCATTTTTTTATCATTTTAAGGGCACTGAAAAAGAAATATCAAAACTTATAAGCCCTCCTCACAAAACAATTATTTTCTCTAAGCATTGTTGTTTATTTTTGGAGGACGGGCAAAATAGCATTCAAGCATGAACACCCATTTATGTTTCCTTTTTTTTCGATTAATTGTGTTGCCATTATTTTATAGTTTGGAAACATGTGAAATTTTGAATAAGATAGAATCATATAAATCAAATTAGAATGTCAATTTCATTGCCTTTTTTTAACATTAGTGTATTATTTGAAATAAAAGAGGGGTTAAATTTATTCAATCAAGAAGAAATACAGAACATGGGCATCAAACAACCCTATCAAGATCCACTAAGTGATCTAACTGTTGAGACAAACATGGAGGTAATTGACCCTTATCCACAATATTCCAATTTTGCATGTGATCAAAAGCCCATTTGGCCAGAAAATCCGCTACTCTGTTCCACTCCCTAGGGATATGAGTGAAAGTAATAGAATCCATAGAAGCACACAAATTAAGAATCTGGTTAACTAGTCTTTTCTCATGGAAAATATGAATTGGAAATCTTTCTTACATATATCTTATTAAAAGAAGTTACAAAAAAACAACTATACTGCCAATGATATGAGCTAAGTTGCAACTATATTGTCCTTCATTATAAAGAGAGACAATCTCCTCAACTAAACAGTAAGTATGAAAAATGGAAAACCACATTATCATTGGCAATCAAGAAATTGATCTCAACATTAAAATCTATTTCTACAAAATACAATATATTATCTACATGCCAGGTTCTTTTCCATAACCTTTTATGGATAAAGATGATATGCAATACCTGCAACAAGTCAAATTGTGATATTGCTATCAAGATTCAACTGTTTAGTTTTTTAGTCAAACCCATTGACCCATGAATTCGACTCAAAAACTACATAGTTGAATCTTGATAGCAATATCACAAAAATTCAAATCATTGAACTCTAAATGATTGGCAGCTAATGGTAATGAATAAATAGCTAGTGTTGAAGCTTCCAATCATTACCTCCCTCACTGCTACATGCAGGGAGCTGAACAAATGGAAGAGTCACAAATGCAATAGAGAGAGGGGCTAGAGAAATAGGTTTTCGAGCATTGATTTCTACTGGCTCTAAAGAGGGTATCTTTCCATCAGAAGTCAGTTCCAAAGCTTTTCCATTGAGAAGCATAGTCTTGCTGTGCAGATTATGATCTTTTGCGGTTAAGTGATACTCCATCCTCAATTTTCTACGTTTCTTTTCAAAATCATTTTCCCCGATGAGATTCAAACCTGTATTCTTGTTTATTCTGGATAACCGCACAAAGATGTGAGTGGAGTTGCTTAGGTTGATAAAGAGTAAAGTGACTCCCCTCTGCCAAAATGACCATGTTCCATAAATTAAGACCAAAAATTGGGCATCTTTTTATTAACAATATCATTACTAAATGCACAACATACTATGCAATCTATACAGAAAGAGTCAAATATTTTTCCAATTTGTTTATACTGGAGAATAAATGTAGTGATGTTCCCAACCAAACAGTGAGATCAATAATGTTAGTGACTATGGCCTTTAGCAAACAAGAGTGGATGTTTGGCAATGTGATACCTCTGCAAATCATCTAGAATTCCATCTTCCATATGATTAAGCAATTCATATTTGCAATATTTTATCATACATACCTAGAATCATTGTGCACTAAAGATGGATAAATAATAATAAGAATAAAAATAATAATTTCCCGAGTATGTGAATACAAATTTCTAATCAGGGATAGTTTCCAATCTGCAAAGCGAAATCTAATAACAAGAGATACAGGGTGTGTTTTATGACTGCATTTATCATGCAAAGCTTATAGTCAAATGATAAGGATAGCAAATATGTTCATATGTGATGCTTACACCATGTAAAACTCTGAATTGAAATGTTTAATTACTTACAGCTTTCTTTGTACAATGTGCATAAGCACGGAGATAGTGTGATCCCTTGGAACTTATTGAAAGAACATGTCTTCCCATTAACTTGTGCCAAAGAAGTGCACTGTATTAAAAGTTCATGAAATGTCAGGAATATGCTCAATTCTATCAGTTTAGCAGAAAATTTAGTTATATCTATCACCGTAGTCATGGATCCAATTCCTGCTAAGTTCTCTAATTGGTTGAATACACAAAATATAAGGAACTAAAAGGAACAGTATGTCTTAGTGCTTTACCTGTAATAATCAGGATTTGGCACATAAGTTGTAGTGTTTAATAGGCCATAGTTACCCCCAATCAAGCTTTGTCTGCAGTATGACTTGGTATTGAATTTGGATGCCATTCCTAGCTGATCTAAATACCTGTCCACAATGTGATAAAGATTTCCTGAATATTTAGAAATTGATGCTTATAAGACAAAAAAAAGACAAGAAAGTAAAGCATGTCACAAAAAGGATACCACCATAAGATGACAGAGATAACATTGTTAATGCATTAATAAAGACATCTCAAACATTTGAAATGTACTTCTATCATTTATGCAATAATGTGAGCTAATTCAATCCTGAGATTTTTACTATTTATGAAGCTCTTCAATGAAGAAATGCCCTTTCCTCGCTGACTATTATAGTTATTCAATGATATATATACCTTTTCCAATCAGAAAGTGTACAGAAAGGATTGGGTATTTACCAGGGTCCCAAATTCAAATGAAAGACCCCATTGCAATTCACAACATGTCAACTAATAGTTATTAGCAACAACTACAGTGCAAAAGACTTATGTGTATTATAGAAATTTAACACCCGATTTCAACAAAAAAAATATGAAAAGTATTTACTAGAAGCAGCAGAGAGAATGCTGCTGGAAGGAGATCAGATATGGGTACAGGGGAAAAGCAGTAAAAGAAAATAATAACAAACTAGAAATAACTGAAGTCATAAAATCTTATTTCCAATCGAGCAAAAGCATGAACAAATGAAAAACTAGCAAACTTATTACTGAAGATTCTTGAAAGAGCCTAACATAGAAAAGACAAAATATTTGTTTTCACTCCAGCCTCGTAAAATATGTCTTATGTTTTCACTTCACTCGAATCTCTCGTAATGTTTGTTTATGTTATTCCTTCTTTAAGATGGGCAATATAAAAATTTCAATTCCGTAGTCAAAAGATAAACATAAATCTTAACATCATGAAGGTGACAGAATTTCTAAAAGAAAATGAAGACTGGAGATCAATAAAAGATGAACTTACCAAAAACTATAGACAAATGCATTGCTGACAAGATTGTGTCCACTGTTATAAGCTCCACCTGCTTCACCAACGCAAGCACTTGACCAAGGTCCATAATTTTCCACAATGGTTTTGATACTTTTAAAGGTAGACTCTATTCCGCTAAGATAAGATGGATCCAGAATCTTTTCCACAAGATTTGGATCCACACCTGATAAGGAAAAGGAAAGTTAATATCATCTAAAAACTTAGCATAAAGAATGATCTTCAGTCAAAAATAATCTCATGTACGAAGCAAGTAGTTGAAAGTTCAATGCAAAACAATCTCTTATACCTGCCCCAAGATTGTAGATATGGTGTGTAACAACATTCACAATATTAGGTCCAGATACTTGAAGAAATTCCTTGAACCAGTCAGCATCAAAAAAACCACCAGGTGCAACAAGGAAGGGTTTCTCTTTATCACCCTTATAAATCTCTTTCAGAATCCTTTTTAGCACAATTACATCAGCAGCATATTGTGTTGCATTGACTCTTGTCCCAACACCACTTCCCGAAAGCTCATTTCCTAATCTCAAAGTATTACATTTCTTTTTAAATTCTTGACAAAAGGTAGGCCATTCTTCATCAAATACTCACAACAACATACAGCTAAAGACTAATTACACCTCTCAAAAATTTCTTGCTAAGCATAGGAAAACATAAAATGTGAGTTTTACAATAGCTCACCTAATTCCCATGCACTTATCTTGTAGCCACGATCAACTGTATACTGAATAAAATCACAAGCATTCCTTGAATCCCATGGTCCTCCCATAACACCTTGTGATATGTCGTGTCTTCCAATTAAGGCATTCAATCCAAATGCTACTACAGCCCTATAGTCACCTTTCATATCAGATAAGATCCAACATGCTAAGCAGAAATAAGGCTAAGCTTGCATGTTCAAATGATTTGGAAACCATTTAAGAACTTGCCTTGTTTTCTTGAAAAATGAATTCAGGGCATCCCATCTTGACATGGAAAGGCATCCACCCATGAATCCAAACAACGAAGAATTATTCTTCACAAAAGGACGGCAAGGTTGCTTCAGGTCTCCAACATCATAGATGACTTGGTCTTGCAATGATCCACCCAATCTTAATTTCAATGAATCAAAAGCTGTATGTTGATAAGCAAAACAATATTAGACTCATATAACTAATTTAAAAAAATTGTAATCGAAAAGTAAAACCTATTATTATTATAGAGTATAAAATAGCTAACAGTAACTCCACAAATATTTCAAGTCGAACACAACCACCTACAATATTTAGAACAAATTGTGATATAGCTTTATTGTTTTACATTAGTCGACGCTGAACAGGGCACCATATGCTTGCTCCCCCATGCTAAAAACCCCTTTTTCCTCAAACGATGGGTACACGCATCATGCAACTATAGTTTGGGGATATATCAAACGTGCAAGAGATATTACCCAAAACTCACAAACACTACTTGAAATTTGAAAATGCAAATATATATACCCTTTATAGCATTTGCCAGCAGCGGGCTTTCAAGATCCTGCCAAAAGACAAGAATCAAGTTAAAAAAAGTCCATACTAGATATATTTATATTTCTCCAATCTGTTGAAAATATTGTCTTTTGCAAGTAATTGTAGCTAACAGCTCTCTCACTCTTTATAGGCTGCAAAGTACAATCCTACTTATGGCCCCACACACACACATAGATACACATATAGGATATACACACACAACTCAATACCTTTGTCTAATCATTTAATTTAAGTTTTGTTATCTTTTGCTTCTTCAATATTTCAATTATTTTTTTATTGCATGTTTGTGAAGGATAATAAACATTAGTAATCTAATTAGTTATAGGTTTCAGTTATATTCCCAAATCTATTTATACGACAATGTATTGTAAGAATGGTATAGAATCAATTGAAATATTTTTCAGTTTTATGTGTGCCTTACATAGTTTTCCATTCTGTTATTATTTTATAGTCCTTCAGTTTGAATGGTACAAAGTTGTTGAAATTTTTCTTAGATTGTTGAGATGAAAGGATCAGTTTTCTCTGTATTTTTTGTGGCTACAGAAGAGAATGTCAGTGTCTGTACTTCAAAGTTATTTTTCTCTAGATGATCAACATTCATTACTTACAATATACTTAAACAGAAGACCATCTATGCTGGTTCAACCTATAAATAGAGCAATTTCTTTCATTTTTGTGAAATGGAGAGTTTCGACAATTCCCTATCTACTCGTAAAAGATAATAGAATAGAGCATCCATGTAACAATAATCCATAAGGACAAAATTAGTGATTCCATGCATTAAAGTCCAACATCCTCACAACTTAAGTGAAAGCTATTTCACAGTGACGGTCTAAAATTATGCATAACAAGAAATGTTGAAGGCAAAATTTTATAAATTTATTGTGGACCAAGAATGATTTTTCAAACCTTGCTAGATAAATCTTTTAGCATATTTTTCAGAAATTCAAGGGAGCAGGTACATAAAGTAGTTCGAGCATCTAAGTTTGTTCTTAAGCTCACTTATTTGGCCTTTCTACCTTTCTTTTTGCTCAGACTTTGGTTGCTTTCTATCATTTTTCTGGAATCCACTAAAGTCATGTCTATCAGCTTGGAGTCTTGTCAAAAAGATCTAGACTATCAATAAAAACACAATTCCACTCTTCTCAGTTCATCAGAGCATTCCGAGTAACAAAAAAAGTCCCTCACATGGGAGTTAGCATTGCTGAAAATACCTATTGGAGATTACAATATTTTTCTTGGCAAGATGATCACAACCACCTAGGTCCACTCAAAACCATGTTGTATTCAGTTCTTTACCAGACCTTTAAAAGAGACCTATCTGATTCATATTATTTTAACCAGCTGATGATAAAAGTGCATATCTTTGATAGATATTGACTTTGGAGCTATGGCTAGAATAACACAGCCAAAGAAAGAAAAGGACAGTCACCTGTGAAAGTCAAAAGTATTCCAAGCAAAGTGCTCCAAACAAGAAACAGATAGTGAAAACAATCAACAACTGAGAAGCAATGAAGAGAGAATGCCATAAAATAGATGATATGCACAACATCATCTAAAATGCCATCAGGCATAATTTTTCAAAGATCATGAAGCAATTGGAAGGATCTACAGATTTCAAGGTTACAGAGATTGATAAAAATTCCGAAGGTTTGTGAGCTTGAGAAAAGAACCCAAGGAAACTTGTTAGGCATCAAGATCAAGCTAGATATGGCTAACAATCACACATTGCCATAGCTTTTATAGAAAACTCATCTACATACAAACTCTTTAACCAGCAGTGCTAATTCTCTTTCAAAAGATATGCAAGAAATTAGTTTCAACCAAAACAATTCTGGGACAAGATGAATTCTTCTGAAGGTTGATCTTAAATTGATGGCAATAATATAATGTGATCGGTAAACCAACATGATAAATATATTCAGCTTCAACAAATCCCACAAGATAGTCAACTGCAAGTATACACACAACTCGGGACTGGAGAAACGCTAGTGGATGCCAATTGGTCATATTTCATTAGAAGGATACCTTAAGGACAAATATTTCATATTTCATTAGAAGGATACCTTAAGAACAAATATATACACAACCCAACTTTTTTGGTAATTTAGTGGGGCCAATATATAAATGCATGCATAGATCAAAATAGTGCATACTTATTGCCAATAAGTGAACTTATCGCGATAAGTTGAAGGCCGCGATAATATACATAACTTTATTGCGGATACTTATCGCCAATATTTTTGAAACTTATCACTGAAAAAAAATGAACTTATCGTCAAAATATCGGTGATATTTAGCCAAAATATTGGCCGCAGTCCACTAATAGGACTGATGGCCAAAAAGCAGTCATTTCACATTTTCTTGTTTTCAAATTGGTGTTTGTGAGAAGAAAAAGGGGTTTGAAGGAGAAAATATGTGATTTGCAGCGTTTTAGAGCAATTTGTTGTGGATTTGAAGAGTTTTTTCAAGCAAATTCAGATCCACAAGCAAGTTTTCAAAATTATTTTTCATTTTTTTAAAAAATCATTTTGTCTTGTCTTTGTGGCATCTAAGAATATACAAACTCTATAATAGCATTTCCAATGCACTCTAAATTATTTGAGCGTAATGAACAAGATCTAACACCATTTTTTAGCAATTTTTGTAAATTTTGTCATAGTTTTCTCAATAATTTCATATTTTCTTAAAAATTTCAAACCCTAACACTTTTTTTCTTTTTTTCTTTTAAGTTTCAATTATGTTTAAAATTATTTAAAGCTTTAAACTAATTTAGTTTGTTTGCTAAATTTCTTTATTAAAATATAGTATATTAATTTGTGCCTTCAATTTGTATGTGTAGGTTGATATCTCATTAAAATGGCAAATATGGATACCTCCACAACAGGGTCAACTGCAGGTCTGCCAGTGCCCCAGTAGACGCATGCCCATGTGGATATGTAGGCACAGGTCCTAAAGGGGCTAGAGATAATGCTTGGAAATATTATTTTGAAAGACCCAAATTTAATACTGTGATATGCATAAAATGTGAAAAATTAATTAGTGGAGGCATATCTCATTTGAAATACCACCTTGGAGGGATCACAAAGCATGACACAAGGGTTTGTGAGAACACCACGGAAGAAATAAAAAGAGAGATGAATTTCTTTCTTGCTGCACAAGAAAATAAAAAAATGCAAAGGGAAAGGGCAAAATTAGCCATGAGGGCAGCTATTTTTGAATCTCAAGGTATCCCACTATGTCTCTTTTTTAAGAATCATTTATTATTTTCTAGTCACCATTATTAGTTTGGATTTTGCTAAAACAATGACCATAATGAAATAATGTGGGTTGTGACCAGGCATCCCAATCAACCTTGAAGAAGAAGAAGAAGCACTTGAGGGCATAGTGGGCTCTCTCCATGGCCCATGTATCTATAAATCCACTATCCCCTCGGCCACCACTTCTGTTGTTTCTAGTAGACAACCACCATATGTGCCACAATCATCTTCTATAGATAGATTTCTTGTGCACAAAAACAAACCTAGAGCATAGTCGTCATTGGAAGGTATTGGGTGGAACAGTGATGTGCATCAGCAGGTTGATGATCAATGTGTCAATTTCTAGTATTTCAACAACATCCCCTTCAATGTTGCAGCAAGTCCCTATTGGCTGAATTTTGTGATGGGAATTACTGTGGAAGGAAAGGGCTACAAGGTGCCTTCTCCTGCAAACTTGAGTGGGAGGTTAGTACACTTGTTTTAATTTTTAAATGTTTTACAGTTTTACTTATTTTTCTTAAATGTAAGTTATTTTTTTAAGCAAAATTGTATACTTAACATTAATTTTACTTCATGCTTGTAGGTTGCTCAAAGATGTAGTTTTTAAGGCCAAAGATGTGGTAGAAGAGAAAAAATTACAATGGAAACAATTTGGCCGCACTAGTCTTTCAGATGGATGGACAGATGGAAAAAACATACCATCATCAATTTTTTGGTTTCTTGCAAGGATCAAGTGTTATTTTTGAAATCCTTGGATGCCTCCAACAAGGTAAAAACAGCTGAAACTTTGGCTCTAATGTTAGAGAAACTTGTGATGGAGGTGGTGATTGATAATGTGGTGCAAATCATAACCGACATGCAACGGCATATGTGGAAATGGGTAGTATCCTCCAAGAAACGTATAGTACACTTTTTTGGTCTCCTTGTGCAATGCATGTTCTTGACCTTCTTTTGGAGGACATAGGAAATTGGATTGGATGAGACCGGTTGTAGAGGATGCCAAAAGGATAACAAAATACATCTACAATCACCCTTGGGTTCTCCGCTTGATGAGAGAACACACCCAAGGGAAGGATTTGGTTAGAGAGGGAGTCACAAGGTTTGTAACAATTTTCTTAACATTGCAAAGTATTATTACTACTTTGGCCCCTTTGAAGCTAATGTTTGTGAGTCAAGCATTGCTAGACTCAAGTTATTCAAAGAAGCCTGATGGAGAAAGTGTTGCATACATTGTCTTCGACAACCAATTTGCACTAACTGCTACAGAAATTGTGAAGCTAACTTGGAAACTTCAAAAGTTGAATATTTAAATTTTTTGTATTAAAAAATCAAATCTTTCATTATTAATTGATAACTCTAGTCTCTAATGATTAATGACAATATTTGTCTACTTTTCAATTGTAGGTGTCAGAGCCCTTGGTTAGAGTTCTCCTCTTGGTAGATTGGGATCAAACCCCAATGGGGTATTTTTATGAGGCCATGGATAGGGCCGAAGAGGCAATCAAAAATTACTACAAGGGGGTCAACCTCAAATTTGATCCCATATGGAAAATTATTGATAGGAGGTGGAACAATCAGCTCCACCAACCCATTCATGCGACGGGGTACTTCCTCAACCCTCGCTTTTGCTTCTCTTCGGATCTCAATGGAGAGGTCATAGAGGGCCTCATTGAATGCATGCAGAGGATGGTACCCGAGGTTGAGGTGAGAGACCTCATTGTGGCCGAATTGGAAGTGTACCGGAATGCAATGAGCAAGCTATTCTCTTCAAATGTGGAAAAGAGAGTAAGAAACACTCAAACCCCAAGTACAATATTTGGATCTTTGGAGTCTTTCACATGCATGATAAGTAGATAAAAACTAAGTTACTTAAATATGTTTTCACCTTGCTTTCTAACTCTTTAATATTTTATTTTGCAGATGCTTGGTGACGAAATTGGGGTGGAAATGCCCCAAATCTGCAAAGACTTGTCCTCCAAATCTTATGCCAAGCTTGTAGTTCATCCAATTGTGAGTGCAATTGGAGCTTGTTCAAGGCCATTCACACAAAGAAGAACAAGTTAGCACAGAACGCCTCAATGACCTTGTCTTTGTGCAATATAACCTTCGGTTGCACGTAAGAAAGGTAGAGGGAACACCAGTCGGTCCACTTGATTTGGATGGCATAGATCCGTACTATGATTGGACACCATAGGAGCAGCCTCCATTATTCACAGAGGATGAGATCTATTATTTGGACAGGCAGACTATGGAGGAGGGTGAATTCGCAGTGGGATTGGATGACATTTAGGAAGATGAGGACATTGAGGAGGACTCAGATGATGATGAGTCATTGCCAGTGTCAGCACCATCTACATCCAGGATGGAGGTCAAGTCACAGCTAGCTGTGTAGAGGGAAGAGGCACAACCATAGCGGACTTCTAGGGCTAGACCCTCTACCACTCCAATAGCTTTTACTAGAGCTGCTAGGAAGGGGAAGAGGAAGATATAGACTATTTTGATATTGTACTTGTATTTGCTTATTGTTTTACAAAGACAATTTTCTATTTTTAGTTTGCTTCAGAGTTCAGACTATTAGACTATGGCTACCAACCATCAACATTCCACATGAGGATGCAATTTTGTACACTATTTGCATTTATATATATCTAGACTCAGCTTGTTTGGTTTGTTTACTCATTTACTAACTCATTAGATGCATCTCCTCATTGAATTGTGTAAAAAAAATGCATTTCTAGTTAAATTTAAGCAATTTTTTAAGTTCCCGATTTATTTATTTTGCCCTCGGCAATAAGTTGCCAATAACGATATTTTGAACTATGAATGCATGGATCAAGGAATACTTCAAGAAGCTAACAAAACTAACTCGAAGACCTGTAATGCAATATAACATATGACACCAAATTTGACAAGGGATGATGAGCTGTTAGGATTTATAAATTTCAGTTGTGGGATGTGATTCAGCATGAAATCAAGGTTTAAAAGCCAGAATCCATAAAAGAGCCAATCTGGGCGGCAAAAAAATTAAGATTATAAAAATGGCTGGCCACAAGTTCTTTCAACGATCTTTATAAGGATCAATAGGGGCACAACTGACACCATAATTAACTTCATTCTCACATCACAGCAACAAGATGTGCAATGAACAAAGTTTATCAGAGACACTTGAAGAAGTAGCTTATGATGATAACTGGGATCCAAATAAGCAATAACAGAAGAAAACAATGCCTCATTCCATTTGGAGTCCAATGGGAGTTGTTTAGTCCAGGAAATTACACACCCAAATGTTTATAAATAGGAAACACAAATCTAATTCCTGAGAAATAGTGTGAGAGTGATAAGATAGAGAATTTGGTTGGTTGTACAGGAAGAATTGTGGTGCAGAAGGTAGTTTGAGTGGCAATAGCAGTAGAACATACTCTATCTGAGCTCTTTGTAACTCTTTTGGCTAAAATTACATTTCTGTGTGACAATTCTGATACGAAGTCACCCAGAATTGCTGACAACTATAACAAGGTTAAGCAGAATTTCTTTTATAAATGATTAAAAGGATATGTCTAGAAGTTTGTGTCTGCGTGTTTATGAGTGTAATAAGGAAGAGACAATCAAATTACCACCATGACTTATGCAAATATTGACTATTAAAGGCTATTGCTGGAAGAAAATATCCATGGACTTCCTCACGGGCATTCCTAAATCAGAAGGGAGGGGTGTTAATTGAAAAATGCACGGTGTTAGACAGGCTTACCAAATACAACTGTTTGACATATGGCTCACATTGGAGCCATTTTTATGGATTGTGTTAAAAAGATTCATTACACTCATAAGATAGGTGATTGAAATTCTATTCTAACCAGAACGTTTTAGATGAAATTATTCAGGATTTTTAGAACTACTTTAGTACAAAATTATTTATAACATCCTCAATCAGATCAAAGGCTACTACCTCCATCACTTTGCTTTTGAAAACAATCCCAACAGATCAAGTAACTTCCCTTAGATGAGTTGAGGTATAACACTACTTTGACATCAACTAAATGGTTCATGAAAAATCTCTATGACTATAATATTAGCATATCTATGCTGTTGCAGTTTGCCTAATTAGGGAATTCTTCAGATTTGAACATCAATTTTGATAAGGTGCGCAAATAGACTAAAATTAAGATTTTATATTTATATAGAAGACCCAAAAGACAATGTTATTTGGCATACATAGTTCCCAGCTAAGAAGGTTCCAACAGAGCTTAATCGCCAACAACAAATGAATAGACACCAACAGTGTCCCACATTGTGTCAGTGTCAATTGATTCCCTTCAAAGATATCCATTGGCCATTTATAAAGGTTATTGAACTTGTTTCTCGAGTATATTTTTTAGATGAAATCACAATTTGGTGACTAACTTGTTGCTAGCTTTGAGACAATTTTTGACAATTATAAAGGCAATTATATTCCTCCTACTTGGGAGACAATTATTTCTTGTGTTTGCAATTTTTTCCATTTGATGGCATTTTATCAAGGAATGAACCAATATGTATATTTCCCAGGTGCCTGATTTTGTTGAGATCCTAGGGTTGTGCTTTAATGATTTCAATTTTGCTTTTCTATGAAAAGTTTTATATCAGTACGATTGACAGAAATTAAAATTTACAAAAAAAAGACTATTGCAGTAAGGGAAACGAAGGACATTGGAGAATCAGCAATAGAGTTGTCTAACGTCACAGGCCAGCCAGAAACACATATATGCTTCTACAGGAAACACCATATACTGCACAGGAAACAGTGTTGTAGACATGTACTCTTTAATATTAATCATTCTGTTGGTCATTCTTTTGTTTGTTTCCTTTCTGCTATTAATTGTTCTGAGTCCATTTTCAGCTCGCCAGTGTGTTGATGCTTGTTCTATTATTTACTACATTTAATATTGTGTAGTTGCTGATAAGTTAGTGGTTTTTATTTTAATTCAACTGTTTAGAGTTGGAGTTGAGTAGCTCAATTAGGTAGGTTAAGGGTAGGATAGAAAAACACTAAGAAAAGGAGAATCAAAAATATAAAATGCAGAATTGTTATTTGATCCACGAAACCACCGATTACCAATAAGAAACATTTCCAATGAATCTGGAAGCATATAGATTCTGTCAATGAGAGTGAATTCTAGAGGAGTTTCTAGTGCCAAGATCTAGGAATAGTTTAGAAAATCCATACAATTCAATTCATCTGGCTTAAATGCATGCTAATAGATAAATATGCTTGGCTCTTTGGGGAGGAACGATAGCAAACCATTTGATTGATTGTCAAGTATAGGCCTTTAGGCGCTCCCCCAACATAAACAACCTCTTCATTGGCTCTAGGTAGTTGGCCACCTTCCCATCAATGTGAGCCCTAGAGCTTTTGATCTTACTTCTCACCTTGTCTATTTTGATGTGCTATAAAATGGCAAATTGTTCCAAGTGTCAATCCATATTGCTACTAGGAGTGTTAGTCAATATAGAACCGGTTACTATAAAATTCTGGTTATGTAAATTTTGGTATTGCTGCTAGGAGTGTTGTCTTTGGACGTGTAGTGTTGTGGTTTAAACACTTGTTTAAGCTGAAGTTACGCCATGGGAAGAAGTCACTACACAATTAAAACAGAGTACACTGCAACCTTAAGTTTCTCTGTAGAAAATAGTCAAAAGGGACTGAGTTGAAGTACTGAATCATCTCTGGACTCAAACCTCGGGAGAAATACTAAACTGTTGAAATTGGGCAAACTGATCGAAGTTGTATATCTCAGAGGCATAGCATCTAAGCTGAAAATCTACCCCATGGGCAGATTTTACTACATTAAAAAGCAGAGTAAAATGTAGCCCTTTACCAAAACCTCAGCATTAAGATGAAAGTATCATTTTTATTTGCACAGATCATAAATGGGGTTAGCAACATTTGTGCCCAGGCCTCTAATAGTCCTGAACTTCAAACTAGATGACAAGCAAGCAGGGACCATACAAATTGTAACAGGCCGAAAATAATACAAAATAAAAATGCACACACATACATTAAATTAAAAAACTGAAAAATATATTACAATCCGAATTGTTGAGACAGTTGGAAGAAAACTACCAAAACGTTATAAAAAATAAACTACTAAAACTAAATTACTAAAGATAACTAATAAATAAAATATCTCATAGGATTAGTTGATTAGTTATTAACCCTCCTGAATCTGCACACTATGTTGTAGCACATTGTAATGTTGGGATTGAAGAAGTTTTTAGTACTTCATATTTTTCTTTGAATGATACTTGGTTGTTAGATACTGGAGCCACATGCCATATGACATTTAGAAGAGATTTTTTTGAGACATTCAATGATCAAGTGGATGGAGTAGTATATTTTGCTGACAAATCTGAATTACAACCTTCAGGGATTGGTTCTGTTAGACTTAAATTACCAGGTCTTGCTGATTACATACTTTCTAATGTTTTTTATCTTCCACAGTTGAAGAGAAATTTGATATCCCTTGTGAATATTAGACAGCAAGGTCATTCAATGCATATGTTTGATGGCATCATTGAGATTAGATGGTCTGTTGATTCTGTTATTGTTATGACCGGGGTAGAAGTTGGAACACTTTTACATTTGAAAGGTACTTCATCACATTCTCAGAATACTGAAAATTTCTCTCAGCATAGTGGTAACTTGTCTTCTAGTTTGTTATGGCATGCAAGATTTGGTCACATTAGCTATGATAGTCTCAGGATCATGAAACAAAAAGGAGTTCAAGGGCTTCCCACTATTCCGAAACAAATTTCTCAATGTGATGCTTGCATTTTAGGCAAACACAGTAAACAACCTTTTCATGATTTTGTGTCTCGAGCTTCTAGAAAGCTAGCTCTCATTCACTCAGATTTGTGTGGGCCTATGCCTATTCCATCAACAAATGGAAATAAATATATTATGACTTTTATTGATGACTATACCAGGATGTGTTGAGTTTATTTATTAAAAGAAAAATCTCAAGCTTTTCCTTCTTATCACAAATCTTCTCCCAAGGAGTTCGACAAAGGTTGGAACTATGACCCATTTTTCCACATCTATAGCATTGCATAGATTGCTTGTCTCTCGATTGGATGTCTCTGTGTTGATAATCTCTGTGCTGGTGTTGTGACTGAGAATGTTGGCTGCCACCTCTGCCACTAGATTTCTTCTCCCATGACCTCTATTGCTAGTGTCTTGTCTAGAAAAATTATCTTTAGATGTATGCCCTTGCTGTGGAAGAGATAAAGTCTCAGCATTTGAAACTGATGCCTTCTTCCCAAAGGCTTTTTCTCTCTCTGCGATTTTTCCACTAGTTTATCAAATGTTATATCCTTCATTTTCTCACTAGCTTGAAGAGACTCAAGATAGTGTGAATAGGTAGGATAAAGAGCTTTAATAAAAGCAGTGAGTTGAAGATCAACTTTTACACTGTAGCTTCAATATCATGAAATAATGCTCTAATTTTAGAAGCCAACTTCATTGGATCATTATCTTTCAACTCTAAATTGAATAACTTCATTAACAACTAAATAATTTCAAGTTCTGAATGTGAATCATACAGATCTTTGAGTTTCTTTAATGCTGCAAATGCATTTTTACAAGAGATTATATGTCTACTTACCTCTTCACTAATTGAGGCGGCAATCAACGCATAAGCCTTTTTATCTTTACTCTTCCAGATGATAAGTTCTTTTTGATCTGTAGGTTGTTCTAACTCTTCTGCACTATCAGCTTTGCTTTCACAAATATCATCCCACAAATCATTAAAAATAAGAGTATTTTTAATTTTTCGAAACCATTCATGATAATTCTCTTTCCCAGAAAGAACTATTCCAACAATTGAAATTAAAGAATGCATTGGAATAAATTGTTCAATCTAAAATCTATTTTGTATTCTATACTATACCAAGAAAATCATTTACTTCACAATCAAAAATCAAAACTCCAGAGCCTATAATTTTTTATTTTTCTACAGGTTCTACAACTTGGCTCTGATACCACTGTAACAGGCCCAAAATAATACAAAATACAAATGCACACATATACATTAAATTAAAAAATCGAAAAATATATTACAATCCGAACTGTTGAGACACTTAGAAGAAAACTACCAAAACATTATAAAAAATAAACTACTAAAACTAAATTACTAAAAATAACTAATAAATAAAATATCCTATAGAATTAGTTAATTAGTTATCACAAACACCATCAAAATAGTTCTGCACTAAAACACAACCCACATAGAAAGATATTTCAATGGAGATCAAAATAGAAAAGGGTGAAGAGCACGAGCATACAACTGGAAGTTGCAGACGAGGAGCTTCTATTCACACTAATACCCAAATGGGTGCAGGTCAAATTTAAATCTTTGTTGATAAAAACAAGAAAAAATATAAAAATGGGTTGAGCGCCATACCAGATTTAGCATAGAGGCCTCCCCCAGCTGCAAGTGCCATAGTCACATTTCTCCGGAGGCCACCAGTCGAGTGTGGCACATATGAAATCATTGTCTGTCTCTGCTATAGCAGAGTCGCCATGGATTGCAACTTTAACAATAACACTCTTGTTAAATGACCTCTGGCATTCAACTCTGTTGTTGCACAAGGCAACCAATAGGAACACCCAATTCCACATGTAACGGGAAGCCATGGATACAGAGAAGCAACTGTTATGAGAGAAAAAGTGATGTTCATAGTTGTAGCAGTCCCATTAAATATAGGGGGGAAAAGTAGTGTTGGCATCGTGGAATATGAATTAATTAGGGAGTTCACTTGCAGTCCAGCATTTTAAGCCGAAGGCGTTCCTTTGAGGGAAAACGGCTTTGATTTCAAAGAGCGACGGCAGTAGAATTTCGGACAAGCATGCAAGACGATGAATATATCCAATTTGGGAGGCCTCCTCCCGATAAATCTTCATCAACTCGGCTGAAGAAGGATTGTTTATTGTTTATTTTTTAATTAAAAATATGTCGTACTTGTTTGTACGCAAGGTTATTTATTTTTATAAGAAGTTAGTTTTTTTAATTAAATAATATTTTATATAAAGTAAATTTATTATTTATAAAATAATATTATAATTCTATTTATTGTTATATATTATTTTTAAAAATTAATAAATATTAAATATAAATATAATTTAGTGGATAAGTTATTTGTGAGAGCTTTGCTATCTTAAAAATAAATTTTCTAGCTCTCTAATTGACTCTTATTTTTTTTCAATTGTACACATCTTTATTATAAAAATCTTTATTAAAACAAGAGCTATGTTACAGCAGGAGTCTAGTCAAGAAAAAAAATTAAAAGACAAATTGACCAGTTGTAAGATAGAGTTACTTGACAAGAGGCACATTTACAACTTAACATCTACAATAAAATAGCTTGTGTAATCAGACAAAATGTTGCTAAATTATGTGACTAGTTTGAAATAGAGGTTAAAATATTACTTTCCACTAATTTGATTTACTTAATCCTATTACTCTATTGTCTTTGAGGTTGAAAGTATCTATTGAAATAATGTTTATCTCAATGGCTACACTACGGATTTTCTATTTCAAGAATCAGTTGGATATATGAGACAAATTTAATACTCAATTCATGAGTATTATAATTTCTCAAAAATCAAATTCATGGTTACATGCCTGATTTTTATTTATTTAGAATAATTAAGGTCTAGACATTCAATCAAGTTTTCTTTCTTTTGGCATGTGCACCATTGTGGTAGGTATAGTCTAGACTAGTATGACCGAATATGTGATAACAAAGATGTCAAAATTAGAATCATTAACTCAAGATGAACAAATTTCATGTTGTCCTTGATATTTAGCTCTTGATGAACAAATTCCTGAAATGGTCGAAGCCTATGAATTCACTTAGCACTCAATATCTAGAGAAAGAGATAAAGATGGGCATTGTATACAAAGAGGAAGAAGAACACACCTTTGCATAGTCAAAATTTGCTTTGACACATGGCAAAATATTACTAGGAAGAGAGCTAGGTGTATTAGTCCATACGAAAAGAGCTCCACCATCCATGTCATATTTTAGAGGGAAATAAACTTTTATTGTTAGATTTGATACATCATACCCAAAAATATGCATACATTCTTTCAGAGAGAATACGAAATATAGAGATATGAGGGGGGAGGATAGAGATAAAATATAGTGTGAAACATTGAAAGGGAGAACAAGAGAGAGAGACTAAGAAATAGAGGTAGAAAGAGGGAAAGATAGAAAGATAAAGATGTATGAAGTGATATATGAGAGGTATTTAAGAGAGATTATATATATAAGGAGTTAAAAATATAAATATTTTACAATAATTCAAATTTTAATGGAACAAAATAATTGTAAATTGAACTATTAATGACTTTTGTTTGTCATAGTAATTTTTAGATCTATATTACATTAAAAAATCTAGAAAAAAATAGTCAAAATATATAAATGTAAATGTTAAAAATAACAATAATTTGAAATATATAATATTAATAATAAATAATATAATCTAAGTATATCATTAGCTTATTAAATTATTTTTAAATACTTAAATAAGTGATAGATAATAAAGGTGACAAAGACAAATGGTGCAAGATAAATAATTCAAACTTAAATAGAAGAAAAATAATTATAAATTAAATTATTTATAATGCTTTTATTTATGATTGTGATAACATAAATAATTATAATAATTTTAAATTTAATTTTAAATAAAAATAAAAATAGAATAAACAATAATGTGTATCAATAAAAATAATAATTAAAAATAAATAAAATTAATAATAAAATGGAGTTTAATATATAATTTATTTAATAAGATAATAAATCTTTAGATAAAATTGGTTTATTATTAGATTAAATGTAAAGGAATCATGTATAAAAAGTACTTGTACTAATAAATAAATATTAATCTAAATGTAAAGGAATCATTTATAAAAAGTATAATTAATATTAAAGAATAATAACATTATTAGGACTTGTGTTAGTAAATAAATATTTTTTTCAGAATGAAAAAATAATTAAACCCCCAACAAAAATAGGAGCAGCCAATAAGAAAAAAAAAACGTTTCAAAAAATTCAAAATAAAAACAAGCCACTTCAAACATTGGAAATCATGTTTAATATTTTGCACAGGCACTATTTTTTAGGCAAAGTAATAGTAAAAAATCAATTGAAAACATAAGTCTCAGCTTATAGATAGGCTGGACTAATAAGAACTCTTAAGTTAGATTATTTCTATTTTGATGGTCACTATGTTTCTTTTTTCAAACATCTTGTTTGTAATCTCTAAAGAACAATTTATTCTTAATAAATATATTATACAATATTTTACCAAATGTTTGAAGATTGGTACAACAAAATTTATTTTGGGCAAGTATTGTTTTCAAATTGGAGAGACGAACATCGGAGAAAATGTTATCATGTATATGGGTTCATTGAATTTCATATTTAAAATATAGCAAAAAATCTTTCTTTCAAAATATTGATATTATTGGGTTCATAAACTTGTTTCTCTTTATAATTGTTTACATTACATGGAGCTAAACTTGTTTTATTTTATTGATTCACTCTGTGGTTATGCTTCTTTTAGCTATTATTTTTTAACCTAATATATTCATTTCTCCCAAAATTTGCCATATACTATGCATGGCAAAATAGATCTTACCTATCAAGCATTGTGAAAGTAGGACCTTTAATTTTTTTTGTTAAGTAAAATAATTTGGACATATGAAAACTTTTGAAGATGACTTGAATGTTGATAGAAGAGATTATTTTGACAAAAAAACTCTTTTTTTTTTATCGGTAAAAGGTCGAAGCCCTGTAAAATTTTATTATTATATTAAAATTTTTAATACATGTGACCCCGCTCGCTGCGGGTGCTGGTAGGAAAGAGCGGGGTGGAGAAAACCTCCAGCCTAGCTCGGGACCTGAGGTCCTGTACTTTTACATGGGCATACCCACGACTCAACCATAGTCAAGATTTTATTATTACATATTCCTCATGGGCATCCCCACTTTTTATACAAGATGAGTCTTATATCTATTCAAATTACCTCCTTTCAGTGGGCATACCCACTACTCGTTAATATCGAGTATATACAAATACAACTCTTCCATTACTGCTTTTAAATGATACATTTTATCGTTACATCATTAAGTATGTGAATTTGTATACATTCATGCTGGAGATATATGATCTGGTGCTAAAGGTAGCTTCTTGAATGTGTCCTCCTGAAAAACACAGCAAAAATACTATAACCTTCTTTTATTTTATCTCTGAGATATCTATTGTACTGTAAGAATTAATGCATAAATAAGCTAGACTTTTCATAACTTAAACCTGACATTCCAATGTATCATATAAGTAAAAAGGAGAACCTCCAATTATATTTAACATATCCTATGAAGTTCACTTAGTATTTAAAGATTATGAATCTACTTTTAGTTGGATTAACATCAGCTTCTTGAACTAATATAATTTGATTCTCGCAACTCAGGATATATGCTCAAATGTTATTCAGCAATTCAAGTAAGGCCTGTGCTGTATACTATTTGAGCATATCTTTTACGCATTCTATATATATATATATATATATATATATATATATATATATATATATATATATATATATATATATATATATATATATATATATATATATATATATATGATGCTGACATGGGCAAAAGTTTAGATAATGATGCTATCTAAAACGAACAGAAGTATCATCATATCTATTTTTATTTCTTTATTATTATCTGCACATAGAAGTGTTGCTGCTATTATGAGGATATGCCCTTATCTGTGCTCATTTAAGGTGCTTCTACTAATTCTGATAGCCAAACTGGTTAAAATCCTGGATAGAAATTTTCTAAGTCAACCAAGCTTCTCTTACTTGTTGAGAGAGGCAACCATCTATCTCAGCAAGGAGATCTTACAGAAGAGTTACAACTTGTCGAATACTAAAGAGATAATCTAT